>CM016564.1:30546073-30710636 GCA_003412495.2 Echium plantagineum
ATGGTTACAATATAAGAACGAAGGAAAAGCATATAAAAACCAATTGATTATTGTGTAAATGTAAGAAGGATGAAAAAACACAGGGTTGACACACAAACTTCACGAAGAAACATATTGCATTCATGGAGATTAGATCATATAATTATCTTTATATTTTTATTTTCAATATTAACGTGATCAGCGAGATATAGAACAGCTTAGTAACACAAATAAAGCACATGCAACTATAGAAGGAGATCATATACTGACAACATCAATGATATTGCCGTGAACACAAAATGAACTGCATAACATGACTTTCTATAAATTTTAGAGTAACTGACATGATTTTTACCTGGTAACATAGAAGGTAAGTTTTGATCACCATGTCCAGCAATCATGTTTCCAGAGGGCCCCATAACTTGTCTCCCACCGAACATATATGGTCCCCTGCCACCACTTTGCATGTTGACCTTCGCTTTCCCAACAAATGACATCTTTGCTTTACTTGATTCTGACAGGGAATCAAGCTCCCCGGATTCAGGGGAGTTAATTGGTACTACTGTTTTGGGTGGTGAGGAAGATTGTGATACACTGCTGGGGTGCTGATCAAACTGGTGAGAAGAAGCTTGCACGGCAGGCGAAATCTGACTTTGAGACAAATTTCGCTGATTAGGGTGTGCTGGGGAAGAAGATTTATGCACCAGATTATTAGTTGCTGCTGGTTGATAACTTGTTTGTGACACAGCATTCGATCCTCTCCCATGACCTCTGAAATTCTGAGACTGAGAAGAATTACTGGATCGGGAACCAGAAGGTGAAAACTTCGAGTATGTTGATTTTCCGGCAGAAGTTGAATCATCAATATAGAGTTTGTCCATCCCTAAGTAATCCGAATTGTTCTTCCCCTGCACATTTGAGTTGGATTGTGACATAGGAAAACTCTGATCCACTACAGGAGGCTGAACATGTCGACTAGCTGGTCCTCCTTGAGCATCCTTTTTTTGCCTCAAACTAACTTCCTTATTCGATGAGCTAGATGGATAAAAAGGCGGAGAAGCATAATTCAAGCTTGATCCTACTTGTTTCTTAGCTTGAACGTTGTTGGACTCTGTATTTGATGCTGACATAGTTGCTCTCTCAGATTGAGAAGGTTTCTCAAATGGCTTCCTATACCTTCAAAATCAAGAAAGAAAATACAAATACTCGATACTTATACCCAAACGAAAGAATGTAAAGAAAAGCTAAAACTAAAAAATGAAATACAGCTTACTGTTTGTTATGAGGAGCAGGTGCATAATTGTTGGTCTTGTCAGATGGCTGATACTTTCTCGGCCCTCGCCCTCTCACACTTCTAGGAGCTGTATTCTCATTATTGTCATTAGCCTGATACTTATTGTTGTCTTTAACCTGGTACTTTTTATTGTCATAGTTCTTAGAATTAATTCCAACAGAATTTCCACGAGGCGCTCCTCGAGATCTACCGCGACCTCGACCTCGACTGCGACCCCTAGACGACATTTTTCCCTGGAAATCAACAATAGCATGCTTTAGAATACAGGGGGTTTCAGGAAATTACCAACATGGATAAAACACACATTAAACGATCATCATCAAAGCCAGTCACCTCGTCATATTGCCAATCACGGGTTGTCAATTCTTCAAACTTGTCATGCCCCCATTTTCTTTCATCTTTCGACTCCCACAATTGTCTTCCTCCAAACATCCGTCTAAGAGAAAAATAAAAGGAATAAGACAATAGTTTACAGTGAACACTAGAAATTTTGTAATGAGCACTAAAACTGAGCACTAAAGCACGCCATCAAATAACATAATTAGATAAGTTTGAGACCATTACTACAAGAAGGTGCACAAAGCAAAAATCTAATAAGTTTGAGTATTTGGGTTAGCTATTAGAGAAGGTCGTACAGCATAAGATCTTGGAGACCAAGCTTTTTTCTGCATATGGTAACTTATACGCTATCCCAAAGAAGCTCTAGACAAACACCCACTAAGTAGACTAATCCCCAAACAAAAGTTAAAAAACCAGATGAAAACACAGTTGAAGACTTAAAGGACGTACAAAATGAATTTATGCTGCCAATGAAAATTACAACTATGACATACTGATAAACACTGAAGTGTGAACTCCCAAAATTAGTTACAGAAAACAAAATAGTTTTCTTCATCTGCTCTTGGGCAGCTCTTGGGTAACAAGCATATTTGATTAGTTAACATATACTTTCAGGTTCAGGATGCAGCTTGCAAATATAATTCATATGGCTATCTTCACAAAACAGAAAATTGTATAATGTAATTCACATGCTAGTTTTCTGATTAATGTACTTCACAATATAAAGAGTTCCACACTTGAGAGTTGAGACAGTCAATATTGTATTTAAATGTGTTCAGTACTTCAGTGTTGTTAGTCGGCCTCCAAATAATAAAAATAGTTCTTGAAGGTTTACATTATTTGTCACATTATCTTTAGCTGCATTTTGTGTTGCCTCTTCCTATTTTAGAAGAAATGCACCTCAAACTAAAACTACAATCCAACTTCACCTTGTCCTAATTGTTGATGAAACAATTTCTCTTTTTGCCAAACCAAATACACAATCCAGATATTTGTATGACTGTAATAGAAGCGTAATATACAAAAAAAATATATATTTACATGAAGTGCCAGACTTAAATATATCCCTCCGCATAAACACTTCAAGTTATATCTCAGACTATCTGGCAACCCTTAAAATATTATCCAATAAAAAAAGGTTTTAAATTGTTTCAGACATGAAACCTTCATACATATTAAAGTATTTGAAGTATAACTCATTGTGTATGAGAACGCAATTAGAGACGTTTAACAAACTCCTACACGATATCTGGCCTAACTTCAGAAAAAACAATCAACGATCTCAGTTACGAGCACAAGGAAACTACATATTTCGAGAACAATCATCATAGGAAAACCAAATTGCACAGGGATGTCCTGAAAATGAAAACCATGTCACAAGTGCTGCACTGGCTTACTGGCTAACCTAACTATATGACGAAGCTCCACTGTTGTCCTGTTTCATTTAACATGCATAGTTTCAAACTTTTTAAAGGACGCAATAAAAACATTTGTGAAGCAGCACACCAACTATAGATTGAAATAAGTCCCAAGCTAATAGAATCAGTATATACCTGTTACGACCACCAGAACTATCTCGGAATCTATCATCATGCATATAAAAAGCCCCTGCAGTAGGTACAGCATAAGGCTCCTGCTTCTTCTTTTCCTCCTCCCCCGGTTGCTGATTAGTAACATTATCATCACCCCACTCCTCCACATCATTATTTTCTCCATCAAAAACCTCATTAGACTCTTCCACCAATCTACCACCAGCTTCAGCATACACCACATCCTCTACCTCTTGGTCCCTAGGCCTTTCAGCAACTCCCTCACCCTCTATACCTTCTTCCTCATAATCTCCTTCTTCCTCCAACAGCTCCTCTCCCTCAAAATACTCCTCGCCATCTTCCTCATCCTCATCATAGTCAGCAGCAGCACCTTGCCCGTCCAACGATTCACCATCAGAATCCATCCTAGACAGTGGTTTATCTCTCCTCTGATCTCCCTCATCCTCATCATCGCTCGCCACTCTCCTCCTCATCTTCAATGATAGTTTGGCCTCTTCCGGATCACTCTCATAGTCCACCTCATCTGCCATCCCTTTAAATATGCAAGAAGCAACAATCTTTTCACTCAAATAACACAATTAAACTAAACCCAAATCAGAATTTTATATAAGACTCAAACTTTAACACCCAAACAGCACAATTGCCAGAACCAAAAATCAGTATCCCATCAAATACTTAATCTTTAACACTAAGATGGCAAAATGACTCTAAACCCACATCAAAATTTCATCAAGGACTTAAACTCTGTCGCTCAAACAAAAAATTTACTCTAAACCCAAATCAGAATTATATTGAAGACCTATACTTTAATACTCAAGCAGCACAATTACACTAGACCCAAATCAGAATTTCAATCAAGATTCAAGTTTTACAATAAAACTAAATCTTCAGTGCAAAAATTGGGATTAGGGTTTTGCGATTATGATATAAAGATCTATGATCATTAAAGGGGAAGTGTAAAACCCTAGATATTTATGGGGTTGGGGAATATTGTGAACTGGTCATATTTTTTGGTGGATAATTGGTTTTGTATTTGTAGATTTACTTAGAAAGGATAATATGTATAGATGAACAAGTCAACTCGTCGACTAGTTTGTAAGTTTCAGTGCTACTCTTTAGATCATGTGTTTGGTTGGAACTGGTGTTGCTATCCACTTGAGTTCGAACACGTATGGGTACGGTGATCGAGTTATCTGAATAAAAATGTGTAAAAAGCTATAAATAAATGTAATTGTAACGGAGAAATTTATACCTCAAAAAATATGTAAGACTAGGGGTGTGCATCAAATTCGAAACCGAACCGAAAATAGCTGCAATTTTAGAAATGGAACCGAACGGATTTTGGTTCCCCTTTGACGGAACAAAGCCGATAGTGTTTAATATGAGAACCGGTTAAAACCGAACCGATAAAAAAATATATATAAGTTCAGTACGTAGACTGTAATTGTCGAGAAGATTATTGATATAATGTGATAAGAGATACGTAAATATTTTTTTTAAAGATAATAATATAAAGAACACAAATGTATGTAAGAACAAAGTTATATTGTGTAATAAATAGTGTTTGCAATTTGTAAGAATTAATATAAAAAAAGTTATATTGTGTAATAAATAGTGTTTGCAATTTGTAAGAATTAATATAAAAAAAGTTATATTGTGTAATAAATAGTGTTTGCAATTTGTCATAATTAATTTTAAAAGGAGTTCATTGACCTTACATGGCTTAGATGTAGTTAAGGATATTTCGGTTCAGTCTGTTTTTCCATAGTTTTTGTGTGATACCGGTGTTGGAATATCCCGGGGTTGCAAGACACAATGAAATACAATAGTTCATATGTCATACAACCCTAATTCGTTGATCGTTAGAACTTACACAATGAAACTAGCTCATAGAAGTATATGTTTAAAGGTAGTGTGAATATGCTACAAATAACATATAAAAGAGTAGTGCTACAAAGTTATACCTTTGAAGCGTGAGCGGAAGCTTTGTAAATCTTTAAGCGCTTATCCCCACACCTTGCTCCTTTGCTTTCTCCTTGAAGAAATGTCTATCACCAAGGTGATATGGAACTACTATGAAATAGTCCACACCAATACCTTAGATAGCAATAAGACACACTTGGACTAGTGTGTGTTATTGAGGAGTATGTAGTCTTTACTACTATAGCAAAAATGTAGAACTAGTTCTACACTCTACACTTAGAGTTTTGCTAGAGGGTTGAGGTTGAAGATGAAGTGTGTTTGTTTGTGTTCTTGTGTTCTCTAGCAAGAGATATGCAAGACTTAGATTGATGCTCTACCCATTCTATATCATCTTATGATATAGAATGGATGATGAAACACATTATACACTAAACAAACACATTAACCATCTATATGGTTAATGCCTCTTGGTCCATGGGAGATTCTCTTACAAGAGTTCTTCCCAAGACTTACAAAGCCTTCCCAAGGCATAAAGTAGCCACCAAGATGTCAACCATTCATGATGATGGAATTAATTAATCTTAATTAATTAATTAAATCATATCTTATTTAATTAATTCATTAATTAATTAATTCATTTCAATAAATGATAATATATATATATATATATCTCACATATATATATACATAAACCCCAAATGGTGTGTCCGGAACCAATTCCGGGCGCACCATCGGTTCGGTCGGGACACGATCTCGATCGAACCGAAATTCCTCAATATGGATCAAATCCCTTATTCACTTTCGGGTCACTACTCGAAAGTATCTTCGGTAATTGTTACGTGTGTGACCTCATAGCCCGAGTAACGAAGGCATCGGGATTCAACGTATAAGACCGTATACTCGAATCCCGAAGATCATCGTGAGAGCCTAGTCTGCCATTCGATGACCCCCGGCATTATCTCGGGTGAGACTACTGATAGTTCAGATAACTATCGGTTGTTGAACCGTATATATAGATGATATAGTTCACGGGCACTAATTGAGGAAATTGACACATCAATTTCCAACACTCCCACTTGCCCTTGGACTATTACCAATGTCTTGGATGTACATTTGCATCCTTGTCACATGATTCCCTTTGTCCTCGGTTTTCGTCATAGGCTAAAGCAAGAAAGCGTGTCGCCAACTCCTATGACATAATTTCTCGGAACACGAGATAGTCTCACTCCCGTTCATAACGGGTGAATTCATTAGTGAGACTCACTCTCCGAGTGGCCAGGAAAAACCTTCCCTGTATGCCAGGGTGGACAAAGACCCTACCAATGCATCACCGATCATCTCACCACTACATTCACATAAGACCCAACATACCCCATTACCACCAGTAACGGATGAGTCCGGAAGTAGTCAAAGCCTCATGCTCACGTAGCATGAGAATGATATGCATGTAGGTCTCAGAACCTCTATCATATGGCTCGTGTGAAACATAGGACACAAGATCTCTTCTATAATTTCACAACGGTCACTGTCCAGTACCATGTCAAGACTCTCTTGACAATGAACCCATGTAATGATTTGGACCATCCTTTTGTCTTAAGAAACAAAGTCAAACGAATCATTACACACTAGTTTGGTTGTGTCCGTTCCCAAAACGCCGGGACACACTACTAGGGACAATGTAATCACCATAGTTCTTGTCTTGAAGAAAGGGTTCCTTAGCCAATACACTTATTGGCTCCTCTTCAAGAACTCGTGATTACATGGGAACTAAAATATTTATCATACAACTATGATTAAATACACAATTGTTCATTCAAGTGCTATAGAAGAATAGTCAATCAATAAACAAGAAGTAATACTTTTATTCAACAACAAGAGTTTTACTAAAGTATACTTCATACATATAAAACAAATAAACTGAAATAAAGCTCCCACTAAGACTAAGACCACTCGGACCTAAGCCTAAGTCCAATAGCTGAAGTATGGAACTCATGTTTAGTCTGAGGTAACGGTTTAGTCAAGGGATCAGCTGCGTTGTCGTCTGTATCCACTTTGGATACCTTGATGTGACCTCTCTGGAACATTTCTCGGACGAGGTGATACTTCCTAAGGACATGCTTGGACTTATGATGAGCCCTAGGTTCCTTAGCCTGTGCTATGGCTCCAGTGTTATCACATAACAACTCAATTGGACCATCAGCGCTAGGAACTACCCCAAGCTCAGTCATAAACTTCTTAAGCCAACAGGCCTCCTTGGCTGCTTCAGAAGCTGCAATGTACTCGGCCTCCGTACTAGAATCTGCAACTGTGTCCTGCTTGGAACTCTTCCAACAGATGGCTCCACCGTTCAGGCAGAATACAAACCCGGTCTGAGAACGAAAATCGTCTCGATCGGTTTGGAAACTGGCATCGGTGAAACCTTTAGCAATCAACTCCTCATCTCCGCCATATACCAGAAACATATCCTTAGTCCTTCTCAAGTACTTAAGGATAGATTTCACAGCGGTCCAATGGCTGTTGCCTGGATTCGCTTGATATCGGCTGGTCAGACTCAGAGCGTACGATACGTCTGGTCTAGTGCACAACATGGCATACATGATAGATCCTATGGCTGAAGCATACGGGACTCTACTCATGTTCTCCTTCTCGACGTCAGTGGTGGGGCACTGACTTTTGCCGAGAATAGTCCCAGTTGTGATAGGCAGTATTCCCTTTTTGGAATCGATCATATCGAATCGTCTCAGAACCTTATCAATATAAGTGTCCTGTCTCAGGCCAATCAACCTATTGGCTCGATCTCGATATATCTTGATTCCAAGGATATACTGCGCCTCTCCTAAGTCCTTCATTGAGAAACACTTACACAACCATCTCTTGACTGACTCAAGGAGCGGTTTGTTGTTTCCAATGATCAGTATGTCATCTACATACAGGACTATAAATGCAATGTGGCTCCCACTTACCTTCTTGTATACACAAGCATCCTCCTCATTCTGAATGAAGCCAAATTCTTTAATTGCTTCATCAAATCGGAGGTTCCAACTGCGAGAAGCTTGCTTGAGTCCATAAATGGATCTCTGAAGCTTACATACCTTCTTAGGTCCTTTCGGACATGTAAAGCCTGGAGGTTGTGTCATGTACACATCCTCCTCAAGGTTTCCATTAAGGAAAGCGGTCTTTACATCCATTTGCCATATCTCATAGTCATAATATGCGGCAATGGCTAAGAGGATCCGAATAGACTTGAACATGACTACTGGTGAGTAGGTTTCATCATAGTCAATACCATGAATTTGTTTGAAACCCTTCGCCACTAGTCTAGCCTTGTAAACATGGACATTTCCATCTTTATCAAGCTTTTTCTTAAAGACCCACTTACACTCGATAGGTCTAGCACCTTCGGGTAAGTGAACCAATGTCCAGACATCATTCTGGTACATAGAGTCTATCTCGGATTTCATGGCTTCAAGCCATGACTCGCTATCTGGCCCTTTCATTGCGGCTCCATAAGTATAAGGCTCGTCGTCTTCTATCAAGAAGGATTCCCCATACCATCTATCGGGAACATGAGGAGTCCTATTGGATTTCCTAAGGATCGGTACTTCTTCAGGAGTTTCATCTACCGTGGATCTAGGGTCCAAGATAGGATCCACCATGAATGGAGGATCTACTTCCTGAAGTGAGCCTGCCGAGTTCGTTAACTCGACTTGCTCATTTGATGAGACCCTTGAGTTCAATAACCCAACTCTCCTATTCAATGAGTTTCTTGAGTTCGATAACTCAACTTGCTCATTAAACGTGTCGAATGAGTTCATTAACTCATTTGGCTCATCATCTTGAACTTCTTCAAGTTGTACCGTATCTCTGACATTTCCTGATAAGAACTCTTTCTCAAGGAAATGCGCTGTCCTAGCCACGAAAATCTTATTTTCTGGCTTAAGGTAGAAATAATACCCTTTGGTTTCCTTTGGATAACCAATGAAATGGCACAAGTCAGCCTTTGGGCCTAGCTTGTCTACGTTCAATTTCTTGACGTAGGCCAAGCAACCCCAAACCCTGAGAAAGCTAATCTTGGGACGTTTCCCAAACCACATCTCATATGGTACTTTCTCAGCTGACTTGGTTGGACAATTATTTAAGGTAAGTGCGGCAGTTTGCAACGCGTAACCCCAGAAGCTGACATGTAGGTCGGTTCGACTCATCATGGATCGCAAACTGTCTAACAGAGTGCGATTCCTCCTTTCGGACACACCATTATGTTGTGGTGTTCCGGCCGGTGTGAGTTGTGAAACAATTCCACAATCTCTAAGATGAGCGTCAAACTCGTGGCTCATATATTCGCCTCCTCGATCGGATCGAAGAGTCTTAATAGTCTTGCCGAGTTGATTCTCTACTTCATTTTGGAATTCTTTGAACTTTTCAAAGGCTTCACTCTTGTGCTTCATTAGATAGACATAGCCATAACGGCTAAGGTCATCCGTGAAGGTAATGAAGTAGGGAAAACCACCTCTTGCAGGAGTGTTCATTGGACCACATACATCGGTATGTATTATCCCCAATAAATCACTTGCCCTTTCACTCGTTCCAGTGAAAGGCGATTTGGTCATCTTGCCTAAAAGGCATGATTCGCATTGGTCATATGATTCAAAATCAAGTGACTTAATAATTCCACTTTCGTGGAGTTTCTTGATGCGATTTTCATTTATATGACCAAGTCTGCAATGCCATAGGTAGGTAGGATTCAAGTCGTTAGGCTTGTTCCTTTTAATATTTACGTTATATACCTCATGATCCTCATCTAGTATGAAAAGGCCATTTTGGTTTGAAGCTTTTGCATAAAGTAAACCGTCACGATTAATAGAACACATATTTCTTTCCATAAGGATGGTAAAACCATCATTGTTCAAAACAGATATGGAAATAATATTTCTAGAAATAGCGGGAATACAATATACATTATTTAAAACTAAGACCATCCCGGATGGTAGTTTTAAATCTATCTTGCCCACGGCAACTGCAGCAACCTTTGCTCCATTGCCCACCCGCAAGTCCACCTCTCCCTTCCGAAGAGCTCTACTGTCCTGTAGTACCTGCATATTTCGACAAATATGAGAACCACATCCTGAGTCAAGTACCCCAAGTAGAGTTATTAGAGGTGATAAAAGCTTCAATAACGAATATACCTGCCGGAAGAGTCCCACTCTTCTTGTCTTCGAGGTACTTCTTGCAGTTCCTCTTCCAGTGACCAGGTGTATTACAATAATGACACTGGTCAGTCCCCTTAGGACCTTTAGCCGGAGTTTTGGAAGTCTGGGCCTTGACTGTTTTGATAGATCCAGTCTTGGCCTTTCCCTTCCATTTCCCCTTGCCTTTCTTAAAGGCCTTCTTGTTCTGAATCATCAGAACAGAGGGAGTAGGGGTAGAGCTCTTCCCACACTTCAACGCAGTATCAGCCGTGCTGATCATGTTATGCAACTCCGATAACGATTTATCGAAGTCATGCATGTTGAAGTTCATGACAAAGTTACCAAACTTGTCAGGAAGGGAACGGAGGATTATGTCAACGGCCAAATCCTTGGAAAACTGAGTTCCCAAAGACTCAAGTCTCTCGATGATCCCAATCATCTTGAGAACATGAGGACTGGCCTGTTGACCATTGGATAGTTTGCAATCCATGAGGGCACAAACAGCTTCGTACCGCTCATTTCTTGCCCGCTTCTGGAACATCTCTTCCAGTCTGCAGTACATGTCATATGCTGCCACATTTTCGAACTGAATCTGAAGATTCGGTTCCATGTTGGCTAGCATAAGACACTGGACATCCAATGCATCATCCACGTGTACATCATATGCACTACGTTCTAGCTCATCGGCATTATCTCCGGGTGGTGGAGGAAGTTCTTCCTTAAGAACATACTCGACTCTCTCGTGCTTGAGAACGATTCTCAAGTTACGAGACCAGTCGTTGAAGTTATTGCCATTGAGTTTACACTTCTCAAGTGTAGATCGGAGTGAATTTGAAGTTGATTTCTTAGCAGTTGCCATCTAAAAACATGCGAGTATGAAACGACATTCAGTTTAATTTATATGTAAAACATACGATACAAGTAAAGCATGCTTGAAATAATAATACGAGTACCAACAACCCCTCGAAGTGTACAAGTATACCAAGACCCCATGGACTTGGGTATGAGCGGCACACGCAATCATCCTCATAGTCCAATCCATGGGTAAGTCCTACTAGACTATCATATATTAATCATCCAATGATTATATATGACTCTTGGCGTCTATCATTAGTCGTTTTATGACACTATAGACTTCCTTTGCCAAACGGGCCGGTTCGATGGGCTAACCTGTAGCCACGTTTTAAGTAACCTTAGTTCACCATAAAGGGATGGATTACATTTGCCGGTTCGATGGGCTAACCTGTAGCGCATGTAATCCCATTGCCTCCTATTCCTATGAATCAGAGTGCCCATCTAGGGATGATCCACCCGAAACGTAGGAAAGTTTGACAACTTTGAACTTAGGTTTGGCAAACACTTAATTATAACGTGGAGGGGTTTAGATTAAACATGTAATCCACATTTCATGCATATCACAAAAGGTGTACATATACGTCAAGAAAATATATGTAAGCATGAAACATGACATGAATAATAAACACTTTAAAGGGACGTGATATGGCCTAAAAAACATTAAATAAAACTAGTCTAACTAGTTCTAAACTAAGTCCTTGGTCTCCGTCTTCTTGGACATCGCCATGCTCCAAGTCCGTCTCTTCATGTCTTGTTACATAATCAACTTTAGCATTAAATGGCACATGCGCCGCGAAAAAGAAATAACAATACAATAATTTAAAACGACACATGCGTCGTATTTTAATATCAAGGACAGTACGCAGACTGTATTTCGAATAAATACTAGGCCATATCAAATCCCCATTCCATTCAGACTACAGTTTATATATGTATAACACATTATACATAAAACACATAAACATGCTAGAAATGGAATAAAACACACAAGCAACACACAACTCACACACATACTCACATTCAAATAATGTGAATCATAGTCATATATGCATATCATAACCTTTAGTTGTCCAACAACTAACTTAGCCAATTTTCGGAAGTTTTACCATAAGTTCAACATTTTGAACTAATAATCCGATTACATTCAAAGAGACTTAGCATAAGTTTAAGGTTTGAAATTTATAATAACTCAAACCTCAAACTTCCTTTCGATACTCAATTAATCAATTTAATTAGTACCGATAGGATAAAATCAAAGTGCTCCCATAAGTATATGCAAAACAAATATAACTTAGAGTTTGTATAGTATATTCCAGTATAGTTTATGTGAATTCCAGCATTAAGATATACGATAGTTATATTGGATATAGAAAATGATTTGTTTGTTTGAAACCATCTCAACTTCTTATTCCTTATGCTTGTTCATAAGTACTATAGTATATTCCAGTATACTGACTACTATAGAATATTCCAGTATACTGGAACGTCCATAAGTAAATAGTATAATAACGATAGTATATTTTAATGCATATTACAAATAATTCACATATACTTTGCATATCGTATATACTTTGCATATCGTCTACCTCGTGAGTTCACAACTCACGATGGAGGCCACGATGGGAGGGTTCCGAAGACGACACTTTGGCTATGGTTCATATATCGACATATATACTATATGGTACTACTTTAAACACTTCTAGAACATGTTAAACGTGTAATATAGCTCATGATACCATGTTGGAATATCCCGGGGTTGCAAGACACAATGAAATACAATAGTTCATATGTCATACAACCCTAATTCGTTGATCGTTAGAACTTACACAATGAAACTAGCTCATAGAAGTATATGTTTAAAGGTAGTGTGAATATGCTACAAATAACATATAAAAGAGTAGTGCTACAAAGTTATACCTTTGAAGCGTGAGCGGAAGCTTTGTAAATCTTTAAGCGCTTATCCCCACACCTTGCTCCTTTGCTTTCTCCTTGAAGAAATGTCTATCACCAAGGTGATATGGAACTACTATGAAATAGTCCACACCAATACCTTAGATAGCAATAAGACACACTTGGACTAGTGTGTGTTATTGAGGAGTATGTAGTCTTTACTACTATAGCAAAAATGTAGAACTAGTTCTACACTCTACACTTAGAGTTTTGCTAGAGGGTTGAGGTTGAAGATGAAGTGTGTTTGTTTGTGTTCTTGTGTTCTCTAGCAAGAGATATGCAAGACTTAGATTGATGCTCTACCCATTCTATATCATCTTATGATATAGAATGGATGATGAAACACATTATACACTAAACAAACACATTAACCATCTATATGGTTAATGCCTCTTGGTCCATGGGAGATTCTCTTACAAGAGTTCTTCCCAAGACTTACAAAGCCTTCCCAAGGCATAAAGTAGCCACCAAGATGTCAACCATTCATGATGATGGAATTAATTAATCTTAATTAATTAATTAAATCATATCTTATTTAATTAATTCATTAATTAATTAAATCATTTCAATAAATGATAATATATATATATATATATCTCACATATATATATACATAAACCCCAAATGGTGTGTCCGGAACCAATTCCGGGCGCACCATCGGTTCGGTCGGGACACGATCTCGATCGAACCGAAATTCCTCAATATGGATCAAATCCCTTATTCACTTTCGGGTCACTACTCGAAAGTATCTTCGGTAATTGTTACGTGTGTGACCTCATAGCCCGAGTAACGAAGGCATCGGGATTCAACGTATAAGACCGTATACTCGAATCCCGAAGATCATCGTGAGAGCCTAGTCTGCCATTCGATGACCCCCGGCATTATCTCGGGTGAGACTACTGATAGTTCAGATAACTATCGGTTGTTGAACCGTATATATAGATGATATAGTTCACGGGCACTAATTGAGGAAATTGACACATCAATTTCCAACAACCGGTTATACCGGTTTTTAACTATATGATTCGGTCTAAACTTATTTCAGTAATTGGTTCGGTTGATGTCTGTTTTGAGGCAAAATTGTTCGGTTCGGTCGATTTTGGAACAAAAAAATGAACGTGCACAATTTCAAATCTTACCATATATATGGGAAGGCATGAATTAGTTATTAAAAAAAGTGAAGCCCCATGTTCTCAATTCTCCAAAAAATTAGGAGAATAAACTATATTTTGAATTTTGAATATATAATTTTATATAAATATTTTGTTTTAATAACTACTTACTAATAGGCATAAAAAAGTTGATCTTCATTTTATGAAAATGGCTTTTTGTTCTTTTTAATATCTAATGTTATTTTACACATTAAATTTAACTAGCCGTTTATACACAGTCCAACCCGTTTGTACACAGTCCAGTCTATAGTTCATTTTTATTCACAATTACATTTTTGTATAATTTATTTGTTATTATTAAAATTTTGTAACATATATGATAAAATATCAAAAAAATTGTATACAATTGAAAAATAAATTTGAAGAAATATAAATGCGATTAAATATAAAAAATACTACTCCCTCCGTCCCTAAAAGATTGTCACATTTTGACTCTTGTCAGTCAAACATTACAAAATTTGATCATGAATTTCCATTAAATGATAAAAATAATATAGTCTTGTGGGACCTTGTTAGATTCGTCTCAATATATATTTTTGAAATATTAACTTTTTATAATCTTTCCACATGTAGAATAATAGATATTTATGTTTTAAATCGTGTTTTGTTGACCACCAAAAATCAAAATGTGACATTCTTTTAGGGACGGAGGGAGTATTAGTTAAGAATTACATGATGAGTAATTAAAATATAAATGGAGGTTATTTTTAATATCAAGAAATGCTATTTTCTAATTGGTTAGAAAAGATCATAGGGCTTCAAATAAAATAACTAATTCCCCCCTTCCCACATTATATATGGTATAGATAGATAAATGGAGGTTATTTTTAACTAGATGTTCGTGCACAGTTCAACCTGTGCGAGTTCGGTTATTATATTAAAATATATATTGTTACATTAATTTTTACATGAATATATGATGATAAATATTTCTTGTGAAATTCAAAATATGTGCATGATAAAACTGATTAAATAAATATACATTATATAGGTAACTATTTTAATTTTAATAACTATGCTTAAATAATTCAATATATAAAATAATAATATACCTTTGCAAATTTTCAAAAAAAAAAACTAAATAGGAGTTAGTATGCAATCTAAACATGTGTCACTTGCTTATTGGCTAAAAAAGGTCATGGGGCTTCAC
The DNA here is from genome assembly GCA_003412495.2 of Echium plantagineum. Classification (NCBI taxonomy): domain Eukaryota; kingdom Viridiplantae; phylum Streptophyta; class Magnoliopsida; order Boraginales; family Boraginaceae; genus Echium; species Echium plantagineum. The sequence continues at coordinate 30,561,472 of CM016564.1, forward strand.
TAAAAGAATAACTAATTCCCCTCTTCCCCAATTAAATATAGTGTAGATTTAATTAAGATAAAAGAAATAGTATTAGCCTATAAATATTATATTTATCAATTGATCAAAAATTATATATTATAAATATGATAAATTAATTGCACACAGGCTGGACTGTGTACACACATCTAGTTAAATATAGTCTACAAGTTCACATGAAATCCAAAAACAAAATAAAAACACATACATGATAATACAACACATTTTAAGAAACACAAACATGTTCATTTGCTCCTAAACTAAGCTGCTAAGTGCTAGTCGTTCACCGTCATCCATATTATCACATATAGATCGTGCCAAATTAAGTAACATGTGAAGCTTGGAACTTGAATATATATTGAGAGTGATGGAAACAAGGCAAAAAGCTCAAATAGTGCTTTTAGACGGTTAGACTCTGGAAAAGAATAATAACTTTGGACTTTAAGCCAAAATGAGATGGCAATGGCAATTTAAAAGATACAAGTACTGAAAGTAATTTGAAAGACTTATTTTTATTTTGCACCATTTACTATTACCAAAATTTCAAAGTGCACCATAATACTATCCTAAACCTCAAATTGTACCCTATATTACGATTTGTCTCATTTTGTACCCTAAAACGACAATTTTATATTGAATTTCGTTTTAAACGACGATTTTTCTGACCCCGGCACCATGAATTGCCTAAAATAGAGCCTCTCGCGTTTCTGCACATGGGTAGGGAGTTGGTCACTATTTTTGCAATAGAAAGAGGTTGGTCATGAGTTGGTTAGTGTTTTCTTGATTATTAAAAAACTAGGTATCAAACATAGGGAAGAAAGGATGCTGAGTTTTCATTTCCCAGTTGGTTTCAATTATGAACATTGTTGTCATGCCAACCTCAATAAAGGATTGCATTGGTTGACTTCTATTTTTGAAGAGAGTTCTTTGCCTTAGTTGTGAACTGTGTATTTGTAACAGATCTTGTCAAATTATTGCAAAGTTTTGTACTTGAATGAACTTTTTATTTGTTTGTAAAGGTTTCATGAGTTTAAATGAGTTTTGTAATTTCTTAATTTCTTGGTATGTCACAGAGGTGTTAGGTTGAAAATTGGTGTTGATTGGGGTTATGATGGATGAATAAGATGAAACGTTTCTTATTCATTTATTAACTATTTTTATTAAAAGTAGATATATATTTAGTTAACTTTTAAAAAGTGCCCCAAAAAATTATAAATGTGTTATCCTAAGTTTGCCTTGTTTTTGCTTTAGCTGAGGGACTAAAATATTGCATTTTAAGGGGGAAAATGAAAAAAAATGAAGTATAAGATGCAATTTGAAGTTTAGGATAGTATTAGGGTGCACTTTAAAATTTTGACGGTATTAAAGGGTGTAACATGAAAATAAGCCAACTTGAAAAGATACCAATTGTTCAGAAGGGCAAAATAAATAAATAAGCCTTAACATTATTATTTGTAAACAAGGCCAAGAAGAAATTTATCACCTTTTTTGTTTTTGACCATTGCTACGACCCTTTTGGGCAACTAGTCATCTCCGGCTCCTCCAAAGACATCCAGATAAACTCCAATTCTCTTTAGCTACTGTTGTTAATAAGTCATGGAAATTGCATGAGAATGTTAAGAATGACTTATTATTATTTGTTAGCAGTCTTTGGAGTATTTGACTTTTTAGGAATGATGTTATCTTCAAAGGATCTGGGTTTAGTGTCTTGTCCTTGGAAGCATCGAGGAACTCCTTTATGTCCCTCTAGAGCAAGATTGATAATCATGCCAAATTCATCACTTCTCGTGTTCAAGGTTTCGCGAATCTGTTTGACAACATTGATTCACCAATCCTAATGAATAATAGGCTATTGTTTGTCTTCTCATTCAATGCTAAAGCTCTTAACAGTTGGCAGATTTCTATCTTTGATCATTAGGATACTAGTTTGTTTTCAACCACTGGCAGTTTGCACAACATGTCTCCCGAACCTCAGTCAAGCACTTCCTGTATTTCCCCCTTGAATGTGGATGGCCGAGTAATTGAAATTATTTCGATGGGATGATTCTAGCCATGAATAGACGACCTTCGCATATTCAGTTGTTTTCTGATATGCTTATTTCACAGGTGTTTGCTAGGTGTGGTCCTACTTTCACAAAAATGGAAGCATGAAAATCTTTTGTTAAGGATTTCAGGATCGACGGCCCTTTCCTCTACTGGAGAACCATTTTGTCAGCTTTTAGCTCGGATAGCTTTCAGTTCTCCAGCTTTTATAATAGAACAACAAAGTCTCATGTTTTAGATCCGAACAGTTGATTTTTGTACGTCATATAGTGGAGGGCTCGCTCTCCCGCTATAACTTGATTTCTCTATCTACCAAACAAATTATAAGATACAATCACATGATTGATTGATTGATTGATTGATTGATTGGGCAATGCTTTTTCGTAAGTGCCAAGTTAATACTCCCTCCGTCTCGATATTTGATTGTTTAGGGAAAAAGTACTTTGTTAAGGAATGGTGCAAGATTATTAATATGTCCTTAAATAAAGATGTTCGAGTGTTACTTTATTAGGGATAAAAAATACTCGTACTTTATATGGGCAAAAAGGAGAAAATAGACTTAAAAGTTCATTGGAAATGTAAACAATCAAATATTTTGAAACATGATAATATATTTAAACAATCAACAATATTGAAACAGAGAAAGTATTAGTTGACCTAATGGATGCTCCTAAACATCTTCGAATAAATGTAGCTAATACCTTTAAAAACTTAGCTATTATTTACATGCAACACCAAAATCACAATTTAGCTAATAACATGCAACTAATAAAACCTTCGACAAAGCAGGGATTAGCAAGTCAGGTTTTGCAATTAAGCAAGAGCTGAGAACATAATTGTGAGTCCCGTCAATAAACAATTTGAAAAGGATATTATATATAAATAATAATATAAGTTACAAAAACCTACTGATTGCCATGAAAACAGTGAATTGTCTCTCGCTCCACCTACGTAAAGGCAGCTATAATCATGCTACAAGTGTATCGAACCCACTAGAAAATGTGCCAATAAACTGACTTAAACAGCCATGCCAGATTTGTCTGTTTCCATTGGCTCCGGAGGTGGTACTTCGTTTCCATTGGCATTAGCATTTTGATCAGGGGTTTCTCCACCTTGAGGTTGCGCCTCGGCTCCTGCTGTCGCTGTAGGTGATTGGCTTACAGGAGTTGATGGCTTGGCTGGCTTCGGTTTTGTCATTATGGGGCGGCAAAATCTGCATTAACGAAGTGGCTACATTAACTGGGTACTTGTTCACAATGTATTTCCCACAATAACCAGTGATGGTCTCCAAAACAAGTACCTATCAAGGGCTTCTGCTTTCTTGCTCACTTCAGCAGACAAAAGAACAGGAGAAGCAAATTTCGGGAGTGTGTCCTGCTGTTGTTTTTTCTCCCTCAACCAATCCTCAGCCTGTACACATTCGTTCAAAACCTGCAGAAACACATGATTATCACGAATATGATACAAGATTAACTACCCCGCTCTCATTCCCAAAATCAAAACCAACCACGCTCATCTTTGCTAGAATGCCTAGACAAGCAACAACAAGTCACTGAATGGGAAGTACCTGCAGCACAATACTGCACCATATCTGAGTGATATCTAAAATTGATACTTTAGTACATGAATTAAAATATCATTAGGAGAGATTGTCGGGATCATTGGTGCTTTGCACGATCGATATACCAGTTAATATAAGCAGTAGATACTTTAACTAGGAATATAGCCCTCCAATTATTGTCTCTAAGAGACAAATATCTCATACTATGGGCAAAGATAACTCTACAACTCCAGATACATGACACAACAAATGGCTCATTACACCACGTACTCTTCTTACTTACTGTAAAGAAGTAGATAGTGTTTACACTCCACCCTTAGGTCAATTAGGAAAAAGGCATTGGGGCATGTTAATATTAACATCGATGTAAACAAACAAACAATCAATTAGAAGCCTAAGTGTGTACACGAGATCACACATTCTACATCTCAACCACACAAAATCTTCAGCATATTCAGCCAAAGTACATTACAAAAAATAAATACAAAAACTCAACAACCAACTAATCAACTTTCAGTAGCACAAAATCACCACATATTCATCCAAAACAAAGAAATGAGAACAAACCAATAAATATACAAATTATCAAATTACAAATGAATCTAGGAAACCCCAACAACAAAATCACATCATAAGCAAACAAAATCATAAAAAGATAAGTCCTTTAATTCAAAACAATGCAATATAACATCAATTAAAGATGAAAAAACAGGTACAAGAAAAATCCAAACAATCAAACTATAACTGATTATAAGAGACCTCAACTAATAAACACAAATCATAATCAAATAAAATCATATAAAAATGTTTGTTTAATACAAAACAAGGTAACATCATACCAGTTAAATTGAAAAAAAACCTCTAAGCAAAAAAAGAAAAAGATAATTGTTAAGCAAGTAAGAGAGGATGAATGCGTACCAAAGTGGGATGATGAAATGCTGAGATTTGAGGTTGAAGATGAAGAAGAGTTGCTACTTCTGGAATGTTCCTTTTCTCCCTATAACCTTTTGGTGCCAAAAAGACGGGAAAATAATTACATGAATATAGGGGTTTTATGAGGTTGAAAAATTGAGAATTTTTTATGTTTTTTTTAGGTCCTTTGTTTTTTTTATGAATTTATGTTAAAATTTAAAGTTTGTTTATTGAGTAATTTAGATGAATTTAAGTCAATATGTTAAACTTAAATGTTGTTGGATATTATATAATTTAATGAAGTGAATCCATGTAAAATAATACTATACAATATAACGAAGTAAACAATTCACCTAGATTACACTCTAATTTGGGGCTAATGAAAAGTGCGTAAATCGACATTAATGAAGGGTAATCACTAGACCTCGATTAACCTAGATAAATATAAACAATTGATTCTCAAACGAAATGAACTTAAAATTTAACCTAAACTTGCCAAGGTTCACTCCAATGTAGATCGACCATTAGGGAGAGAGGAATTGAGGATTTTATAGAAATAAGTCAATGAAAACACCATATAAATAATGAAGTCGTTACTTGCTATAATAATTTTAGCTTAATTCGATGGATATCCAATCTATAATCCATATAAATTCGACTTTTATCGGCTTAGGATATTAATTGCGTTTATTATTTCTAAATTTATACTAGTGACATTGCAAATATAGGATAAATTTAACTCAAACCCTACCCATATGTATATGTGTAAAATAATAAATTAATATATGTTTGTATCTTAAATTCTTACATTTATAAATTGTTAATTCATGAAGGTATTGATGTGTTGGAAATTAAAAAGAAAAACTATATATTTATATAATATGATTACCTCTTGTTCAATTTAATTAATGATGTTAACTTTCAAGATGAATATATGATCAATAATTACTTCAATTCTTAATTATAATAGACATGAAAAAACATAACATGTAATTTCTTTTAGAAAAAATGTTTGCATAATACTTCTTGAAATTATTCATACGTTAATTAGAAATTATCACGAGCAAAACTTTATATCAAAAACTATAAATGTAATTGAAAAAAATGTATGATTAAGGTGATTTCAGATCATCCACACTAGCTTCCCAATAAGTATTATTAACTCAATAATAGGGAAGGAGGAGTTAAAATATGTTAAAATTACACTTTTTTAAATTCCCTATTAGGAGATGGCCCACATAAAATATTTAGAGAGCTATGTTGTTGTGCCAATAAATAGGGTGCATATATTTCCACGTCGCTTATTTTCACGGAGCAAATTTTTTCCGATTTTACCCTTTACAACGGACGGAAACATCACCATAGCTAATTTGCAATCACTTTTTCACACGTTCAGTCTTCCTTCTTTTTTGTCGAGTTTAAGGCACAAACGGGCGGAATCGTCACCTTACATAATTGGAGATGACCGTTCTACACGTTCTGTATTTCTTTTCTTTTGTTGAGTTTAAGACAAAAACAGACAAAAACGTCACCATCCATAATTTAAAATACGTTTCTACACGTTTTGTATGTTCTTTGGAACTATAACGGATAAGTAGTTGTAAACTTTATGTTGTTTGGATTTATTGTCTCTTCAAACTTTCCTAGTATACACGATTAATGTTCAATATGTATTTCAAGTTGTTCTCACGAATGATTAATAAAAATTACATATCGGTTAGGATAGTGCATATATAATTCATAAGGAAATTTCATAATACTAGTGAATCATAATACGAAATAAACATATGATAGGAACAATAATCATTCAATACATAACACGAACTAAATATTGTATAGCAATATAACATAAATCATCCAATACCTAACACGAACTTCATAATAGTAGTGAATCATAGTACGGACGGATCCATAAATACATAATGATAGGAAATTAAAACGTTGTGTTCAAAATATAACACATAATCATCGGTCAGTAAGGTCGATTTCTGATGACATCACATATTTTCTCAATCGCCGCCACGAGTGCCTCCGTATCACGACTTCCACTTACACGAAGTGCTTCTTCCCGTATGACCTGCCAATCCTGGAAAAACAATTGGGTTAATTAAAATCAAATATAGTTCGTAAGAAGTAATAAATAGATTATAAAATTTGAAGATGACGAACAAAATATCATACCCTTGAATCAAGAGCAAACTAGGTGGGGCGAGGGGGTGCAGCCGGCTCATTCAGCCTATCTGGATTGCTCACACGAACGTGGCTCACCCTCCGAAACCAGTCCATGTAATCAGCAGAGCAAGGGCTGGGGCTGCGGACTACCAAGGGCCCTAAGTAATCGCCATTTAGTCTGTGTGCCTCTTGTGCGTCCCACTGAGCATCATTGATGCCACATTCTTTCCTGTACGAATGAGGCTTCTTACCAAAAACACACATGTGCGGCTCTATAACCCTCCTCGGAATGTGTTGCACTCGACCGAACTGTCTAGATATCCTATCCGGCATATACGGTTCAATGATACCAAAAAACCATAAAGTACCGTGATAGCAAGCGACATGACTAGGCCTGTAAACGGATCGAACTATACGGAACGTAGACATGTTTGAGTGCGGTCCGCACCTGCGTCGCACGTATGTGCGATCCGGTCCGAAATTGCGGACATCAATATTTACAGTTTGGGTTTGAGTTCGCAGGTGTTTTTTAGAAAAAAGTCCGATCCGATTTGGTCCGCATTTGCGCACCGTTCGCAAAACGTGCGGTCCGCACCAGATTTGGAAAATACTAAATTAACTAAACAGATTTACACAAAAATACAAAACCTTTATTTTATTCAAAACTCAAAAAACAAAATTGAAAAAATGAAAAATACAAATAAAAAATTACATTATATGAAGATGTGAAACATATGACACATTAATACATAAAAATAATATGCAAACATTGGTTGAGTCCATTACCTTCAATCGGACTCGGAAACTGAAACGAAGCGGGGGGTTCGAATCTGACATTAGATAAGCAAAAGAGGAATAGAATCGGCAGATCTCCGATGAAACTAGATGAGATGTAAGGCACAGGACTTGAGAGAGATGAGAAATGGTTGAGACTCTTGAGTCTTGAGAGATAAGTAAATTAGGTTAGGTTTCGAAAGGTTAGGTTTAGTGAGAGATTAGAAATGTGTGATGAGATGAGAAATGAGTGAATTAGGTTAGGTTTCGATATGTCTTATGCTCATTTGCTGATCAGCTCAAATCATATGGACCGGTCATATGGACTGGTCATATGGACTATTGACTATTCACTATCTATCGTATAAGATTCACCTTAATGGACATGTGTGAGTTTAATTGATAAATGGCCCATGTCTTATATTATTATATTAGCACCTTTTAGTTCAATCGGATCGAACTATTTCGCACGGTTTGGTGCCGTTTTCCGAACGTCGAGATTTTACGTTTGGGTATACGTTTGCGAGTGCGCACCGAGCTGCGAGTCGAACTTTTTCGAATCGAATAATGCGAATCGCGTCGAACTTTTTACGTTCGCTCATAGGCCTAGACATGACCCTTAGGAACAGGACCAAAAGGGGTCCATCTAACCTGTAATTGAAAAACATAATCAATATTAGTTGGAAACAAACACAAGTATATTGGTCATGAATTACTATACTGTATCATCTAGTTATTAAGAACATGAATGACTATAATTACTATACTGTATCATATAACATGAATTACTATACCCCAATCTTATAACAAAATCAACTATTCCGTAAGAATACTCACATCGGTAGAGGTCATCGCGGCCAATGCCCGCCTATAGCCAAGCAGTGCATGAGTAGTTTTCTGCGTGCAAGCGATATTGGACCATCTAGTGACTCTCGGCTGGCCTTCTATCCATGCACCAGTAGTCCCCACCTCGAAAGCTGGGAAATACTCATATATCCAAGCCTGCAAGACGATTTAAGAAGGTTTAGAAGAGTCCAATATTAACAAAACTAAAAAAAACAGTCCATTTACCTCAAGTAGAGTCAAACAGCCAGAAATTTGCTTTGCCTTAGCTCTCGAACCCATGCCCATCTGATCATATAAGAAAGCAAGTGTGGCTGCCCCCCATGCAAGCCCGGACGCGGCATCGAGATCATTGAAGAGGGACGTATACGGTAGTGGAACACAATCCCCACACTTGTTCGGGCACAACGTGGATCCGAACAAGTAAGAAAGGTAGCAGGCTGAACGTCATGCCGGAGACAACAAAGTAGGGTCTCCCCCAACCCTCATCATATGTTTCCCCCTGAAACTAGTCTTATTTGTTATGCCGTCCTGACCGATAGTCCTCAAAATCACCTCATCTACCCCATGTTCTGATGGACATACCGGATCTCCATAACATCTAATCCCTAGAATTTGCTCCACATCAAACATCGTGATGCTCATCTCGCCAAAAGGCATATGGAAAGTGTTAGTTTTCGAATGCCATCTTTCGATGAAAGCAGTGATGAGAGACATGTCTAACACATACATTTTACAAATTATATGATATAACAAACTGCAATATGATTCCACAATCTAACACATACAGTTTACTAACTAACTAACTAACTATTCAATCTAACAGTTTAACACTAAGAGGAAATTAATGTTAACTAATTAAGTATTGAAGCTAACAGTTTAACAGTTTAAGCTAACATGTTAACTATTTAACTAACTAACAGTTTGAAGGTCTTCTAACCTCTAACAAGTGCTATGTATTGTCGTTGCTCGGCCGAGTCCTGCCACTGTTGGTGCTCCGGCAGTAGTGTCTCGGGATGCCACCTATTTATTGATTGTGATCGTGTGTGACAAGTGAGCACCGCATGACAGTTTTCATCCCTCCAAATCTCCTTGGCAATATGGCCGCCAAATCCGTAAAGAATAGAAACATCTTGGGGGCCGCCTCCCGGATCCCTCGTAATCCTCCATCCATCATCCACGTCGTTGTCATCATCCTCTCCGTCAACATGACCTTCATCAGTCCCATTGCTCCGGTCATCTCCCTCCCCTCCATGTGGCCCTTGACCTCTTTATGTAGCTCCCCCTCTCCCATGTGACCCTTGACCTCTGCCCCAACCTCCCCCTTGGGCCCTCACTCCGGTTTTCGTTCGACCTCCCCTTGCAGGACCTTCACGACGAGCAGGTGCCTGTACCTGAACATCTACGAGGGGTCCCATGTCAACAGGATTTGCATTACCAACTGGAACCTCTAGGTTGTCAACTGGAATATGAAACATAGGTGACCCGTCAATCATCGAGTCGAAGTCTAACTCAACATAACCCATCGAATCGTCTATGTTTCCACGACTCATTGAAGACGGAGGCAACAATATATCGGCAACATTCACAGGGTTCGGACTCGGGGTAGTATGTACAACATGTGGCACACGTTCTTCTTGGCCAGTTGACCCCTCTATTGGCACAGGTGGCACATGTTCTTCTTGGCTAGTTGACTCCGCTATTGGCAGAGGTGTTGATTCGCTAGCGGATTCCTCGGCATTCTGCCTTTTCCTTTTTTCGGAACATAATCCTTGAGCCTTGTTGACATTGTGCAATGACCAGCTCTCGATTTACGTTTCCCACCCAAAGAAACACTCTTACGACGTCCGGCCATGGTAAAATTTTCTGTAGAGGAAAATTATAAAGAAGTTTATACATAACACAACAAAGAAAAACGAAAATGTGAACTTTTTAGTTTGGAAGTTTATAATTCTCTTTAACACTACAACAAATAAAAGAACAAACTTTATTATAGTTTGGAAGAGTAACCTATGTTTAATTCAATTCGACAACAAAAATGTGCAGTTTATTAGTTCTTGTTTCAAAATTCGACAACAACAAATTTTATAATTCTCATTAACACAACAACAAATATAACAACAAACTTTATTATAATTTGGAAATTAACTTAAATTTGACAAAAATGTGAACTTTCTTAGTTCTTGTTTCGAAATATGACAAGTAACGACATTGAGCGAAATTGGACAACTTTCTTAGTTCTTGTTTCGAAATTCGACAACAAAGGAGAGTTATTAACCTTAAATTGGAAGACAAAAAGAACAAACTTTATTATAGTTGGAAGAGTTATTTACCTTAGATTGGACAACAAAAATTTGAACTTTCTTTGTTATTGTTGTTGAGCCCGCCAAAATTAGTGTTCTTTTTTTTTTTTTTCAAGCAAAACCCAACAGGGGTTACATGTTACCCTTCAATAAAACAAATACAAAGTCTCGCGAGCGCATCGCATCAGTAATCAATGTAAGTCAGCAAAATGAACTAGAGCCCTCCTTAATGGAATTTTAGGAAGTCTAGCAAGATGGGAGGCATAGAGGGACCCCAAAACTCCTATCCAGGACAAGGACCAAGTCTCCAAACCGCTGCATGGGATACATACACCCTTCATCCCCCCCTCCTGCATCTCTGCAAGAGTGTATGCACTTACCACGTCAAACCCCCCAATCCTGCGGTAAGAGAACCCTGCCCCCAGCAAGCATCAGGACAAGGACCAAGTCTCCAAACCACTGCATGGGGTACATACACCCTTCATCCCCCCCCCTCCTGCATCTCTGCAAGAGTGTATGCACTTGCCACATCAAACCCCCATCCTTGTGGTAAGAGAACCTTGCCCAACAGCAAGCCGGAAAATAGAAATAGTGGAAGCCCCAGCCATACCCCCGGATCCAGCGCTAGAAAACACCCAAAACCCAGAATAGGAGAGCCCCTGAAAAGTATACATATGCGCTCAAAGAAACAAGGGGAGCGCGCTCAGCAAGTCTATCTATAAATAGCTATGCCATCAGAGATGATGCAACAACTCTATCCCTCTCTGGCTCAGGTAATAGCTCTAGCTGTAATATCAATCTCGGACAGAATCTCAGCAGACGACCCCTAACCATATCAACTGTGCCCGTCGCCTATCAATCCAGTCCAAAACGAAAGCCTCCAGTGCTGATGTACCTGCAAAATGAACACAATCAACCTCTAGAGGTTCCGTCACTCCTACACAGGAGATCAAGAGGGCATTAACACTTGCAAGCCCCTGGAACGGGAAATCCAAGTGTACCCCCCTCCTACAAGCCAATGTTAGTAAAAAAATCTCCAAGGATGTACCTGCAAAACTGAGCACAATCAACCTTCGGGAATTCCTTCCCTCCCTGGAACCGGGTGTTACCCCCATCAACAGGAATTCAGAAGGGCATAAACATTCGAGATTCCCTAGAACCGGCTGTTACCCCCATCAACAAGAATCCCAAATGTGCCCCCCCTAGAAGTCGACATTAGCAAAAAGTACATGGCTTCGCGAGGCATACCCCGGATCAAAATCCTAATACTAGATGCAAAAAAACGAAGAACTAGCATCTAGCCCTCCGAATATAAGGAAGACCAAGCTGCTCCAATCTAACCAGAGCTCTGAACTGTGACGTCTCCTCTCCCGGTCTCCATGTGAATCTAGCGCTGTGCATCACTGAATGCTTGGCCATGTAATCTGCAGCATGATTCCGCTCCCTCCAAACATGACCAAGCTCCGACTGTAAGTACTCAAGCAATCTCCTGATAAGCAGAATCCTAGACCTCAAATGCCAAGGACCCCCAGTGTGCTGTAAAGCCTGCACCAGCTGTAATGAATCCGTCTCCACAAGGAAACCCCCATAAGCGTGCTCAAGGAACCACCTCAAAACCACCACCATAGACTCAACCTCAGCCTCAAAAGAAGAACTAGCAAGGATAGGGATCGCAACTGCCACAATGAGATGACCATCATCACCCCTCAAAACCCCACCCGAGCCACACCCCGACAAACTGAAAAAGCCATCAACGTTGAGCTTGGACTTGCCTCTAGGAGGACGAGTCCAGCCAACTAATCTAGGTGGATTGTTAGTCTTAGCCAAAATAAACAAGCCCCATTTACGAGCCACCTCATGATTACCTTTCCAACGATCATAGGAGCCAAACCCAGCACCGCACCAAAGATAGACAGTGCGAACAATGTGATGCATGATCCTATCATAACGATAGGGAGCCCCCTCGTGCTTACTCTCGTTCCTCGCCACCCATAGCGCGTATAAGGTAGCAACAAGAACCAGGTGTCTAACATGCCCACCCGTAGTTGAGCTTAGAAGCCAGGCCTCTAGAGCCCCCCTAAGAGAGCTAACGTGATCATACCTGACACCAAAGATGGAGCCCAAGTAGACCCAAATCCTTTTAGCCACCTCGTTGTCCCAAAAGACATGAGCCAGCGTCTCCGTAGTGGAGCAACAAACACATCGAGACGGTAATGACACACCTCGACGCTGCATCATTTCCTCAACGGGAATGAATCCCCTGGACACACGCCAGGCTAACATAGACATCTTCTTCGGGAAGGAGGAGTGCCAAATAAGGCTATGCAGATAGGAAGGTTCTCTAGAGGGTGCGATTTCTCGACACACCTGTCGAAAGGAGAATAGACCATCTCCCGTCCCTTTCCACACTGCAACATCCTCCTTTTCCGAATGAATCGGAATGGTCATAATATCTCTGACCGCATCAGAGCTAACCATAGTGCGCAGCAGCTCCTCATTCCAAGCACCATCCTGCCAAAGCGCACTAACACGCAGATTACTATCCAGGTCATGGTCCTCCAAGGGTTCAACCCCTTGAATACCCCATGAATCCTTCCAGAAACGACAATCACCCCGCCCCAGGACCCAGTGAATATGATCTTCAGCGTAGTCCCGGCCACGTAATATAAACTTCCAGCACGAGGAGTGCCTAGGGAACTCCGTAGCCTCCGCAGGGTGATACTTTCTACAATACTTACCCTTCATAAAGCGAGTCCAAAGGTTATCGACTGAACGGAATCGATACCAAGCCTTCACCATACAAGCCTGGTTGACAACAGCCAGAGACTTGAGGTTTAGGCCACCTTCCTCATATCTGAAGCTCGCTTTGTCCCAACTGGACCATCTCTGCTTCCCCCATATGAAGCCATTACAGATTTTTTGGATTCTATCCACAATCGTAAGAGGCATTTGGAGGGTGTGCAGTAAGTGAAGCGGCTGAGCCATCAACACGGACTGCACCAGAGTCAAGCGCCCCCCAGAGGAAAGGTGAGTGTGATTCCACCCCGCAATAGAAGTCACCATCTTCTCAATCAGGTTCTCATACAAGAACCGTTTCTTGTGACCTTTGTAGATGGGCGTACCCAGGTACGTAAAGGGGAGTTTTTCAATTTTAAACCCTGTTGCACGGCACACTACACTAATCCTGGCCGGAGTAGCATTAGTAGAGACAATGCAACTGCTCTTACACTTGTTGATTAGCTGGCCCGAGATACTCTGATAGTGGTCCAGCCAGTCCATAATCAAGCGCAAGGAGCTCTTCTTGCCATTGCAGAAAAGAATACAGTCATCCGCAAAGGATAGACAGGGAACAATAACATCCTTACTACCCCCACCATCATAACGGACCTCAGGGTGCTCCTCGTGAAGTCTCAACAGACCACGAAGGAAGTACTCCTGAGCAAGAATAAATAAGGCAGGATAGAGCGGATCACCTTGCCTAACGCCTTTCGACGCAGGAAAGTAACCCTGGATCTCCCCATTCAACATGATAGAAAAGAACGATTGGTCAATGCAGTTCATAATCAAAGCAATCCATCGCTCCGCAAAGCCAAACGCCAGAAGGACTCTCCTCAGAAAAGGCCAGGACAGACGATCAAACGCCTTAGTCATATCAAGCTTAAGGATAGTGTTACCACCATTAGCAGTTTTGTTGATTTCGTGCGTAAGTTCTTGGGCCAGCATGATATTATCGTGAATGCTTCTGCCCTGCACAAAACCAGCCTGCATCGGGGAGATAAGTCTCGGGAGGAGAGTGCCTAATCTCGAGCTGATAATCTTAGTGGCAACTTTATTCATAAAAGTGCACAAGCTGATAGGACGAAATTGACTCCAGGTTTGAGCGCCTGGCGGTTTCGGGATAAGGCAAAGCACCGTAGAAGTGACCCCCTTAGGTAGCTTATTGCCAGCGATAAAGTGTTTCATAGCACGCAGTAAGTCTTCCTGAATGATGTCCCAATAGGTCTGAAAGAAAACCCCATTGAAGCCATCGACACCAGCAGCACTCTGCGCACTCAAGGAGAAGACAACAGCACGAACCTCCTCAAGGGTCCTCCTGAGATGGCTGAGTCCTTGTGGGGATTGTTTGTTGTGGTAGGGTTTTCGTGGATGTGGGGTTTGGTTTGGAAGAAAGTGATTTGAATAGTCCCACTCACCCCCGTTTATTCTTTTTCAATTGTATTTTTTTTTAGGTTAATCTGCCAAAACGTGTGAAATCATCATCAGTAGTACAATTGCACAAGTGAGATTCACACAATGTATCACGAGTTATGACAATTTGACATGTTTAGGCACATAATCACCCTTTATTTTTGTTTCGATTATTACGAATGATTAATTAATCAATTAATTAACACGACTATAAGTGCAATGGATGAGAAGAATCATTATTAAACATATTATTAGTTAATAAAAAATAATATACTAACATATTTATGACGTTCCAATCTTTTGAAAGCGTTACATGACTAATCATATGAGATGTTATGATCGAATAGACCGACTGAAGTAATCATTCACAATGCGCCATCGAAGACATTCTTTATAAATATTACTAATTTTCATACAACCATTACATGACATGGGAACACCTAATGTCTTCAAAAAAGTTATATAAATTTATTTTAACTATTTTATAAAAAAAAAGTGGACATTACCATCAATGCCAAAACGTGTGAAATCATCATCAGTAGTACAATTGCACAAGTGAGATTCACACAATGTTTTACGAGTTATGACAAGTTCACACGTTTCTTCTGTTTCTGCCTTCAACTCGACAAAAATCAATGAAGACGTAACGTGTGAACAAATTAACATATGGTGTATATGATGACGTTTTCGTCCGTCGCAAAAGGGCAAAAACGGAAAAATCTCGTGCCGTGGAAATAATGTCCGTGGAAATAGGTTTTTCCCAATAAATAGGATCTTCCACCCAAACCCCAAACTCTCTTTTTTATCTTCTCTCTCTTATGTGTCATGATATTATTCATCATTCTTTATATTCTCCATCTTCTCTCTATTATATTAGTGATGAGACATATATTTAATGTTTTTATTTATTGAAATTATAAACCACCTCACTGTTCACTGTTCACTGTTACGCCAATTGCTATTACCAGTTAAAGTACCAGAATGCAGAAAACAGAAAAACACAAAATAAAGAACACAAGGTTGGTAACCCAGTTCCGTGTCAACACACGTACATCTGGGGGACTGCCTGTCCAAGGGAAAATTCCACTATACTGAGATTTACAAGGAAGGTCTTACTCTGTACGCTCCCCGTACACCGTTGCCTAAACCTAGACTCTTCTAAATGAGATCTACCCCTACAGAATGTATCTCCCGATACTTACAAATAAAAGGTGAAAGGTAGAGATAAAAACATCACTATTGATAATACCGAATGGTGGTATTTCAATCGGAAATTCAGTTAGAAGATAGATCTAATCTTCTAACACATATGGACGACCTAGCACTAAAATCTAGATAATAAAATCTTATTCTATTGCTCTTGTGCTCTCTACAAAAGTCGACATCTTCCAGCTACGGTGAGTGCTCCTTTTATAGGCCTAGGTCGCGGGCCTTCTTGTGTATCTTGACGGGCTAGGTCAATCTACATTAACTCTCTTGAATATCACATAAGGTAATGTGAATCTTGGCCCTTGAATATCTTGTCATTGATTGCGCCTATTAATAACAAAAGTTACCATAAACGAATCCAACATAATCCCGCTTCATAATGACAAGATCTTCCTAATTCATGTTTCCTTTGTCCACACGTTGTTGACCTACGTCCAAATCTTCAACGTGATCTTCCGGGATCTTCCATATTTGCTCTTCATGAATTAGCTTTAATGTCTTTAATGCTTAACTCCGTAATGATTCTTCTTCCGCTCACTGTTATACTTTCATTTCAATAGATGGTACAACAGTTGGTCTGTTCAGGAAAAACGTGACCAATACACTCTGTGCACTCTTGTGCAACCAGCACTCAAGGTGTGCTAACAAACTCCCCCTTTGGGCATGTTTTTCATGACAAATGCCTTGTTTGTTTTCAGAGTGTAGAGCATGTGTTTAAAGACATACATTGGTTCTAGTAAACCAGATATCAGTTCAACCATCAGTGATGTGGTGAACACAGGCAGTCAGATGTTTTTGAAAACATCACTTATTGGTTCTATCTAACCAGATATCAGTCCAACCATCAGTGGTGTGGTGGACACAGGCAGTACTCCCCCCATTTGACATAAAAACAGGTCCTATGTCAGCCAGGAAGAGAACAAAAAGTAACCCTAAAGAGCAACTGAAAGTTGCTTGGTAAAACTGCTGTTGAAACAGAGGTTACAAGGTATGTAACAACAGCAGGGCCTCGTGAGTTTAGGTTGGTAGAACACACAGACCAAGAGCTGCACGCAGTTCTTCAAATCTGTTAACATCTAAGGCCTTGGTAAAGATGTCAGCCAGCTGCTTATCAGTACCAATGTGCTCCAAGGTCAGCACTTTATCTTCAATTAAGTCTCGAATGAAATGATGACGGATATCGATATGTTTAGTCCGACTGTGCTGAACAGGGTTCTTTGAGATGCTTATAGCACTCATATTATCACAAAAGAGAGTCATAACATTCTGATGTATGTTATACTCTGTAAGCATCTGCTTCATCCATAGTAGTTGAGCACAACTACTTCCAGCTGCTATATACTCTGCTTCAGCAGTAGATAAAGAAACAGAATTTTGTTTCTTGCTGAACCACGATACAAGATTGTTCCCTAAAAAGAAACATCCTCCAGATGTACTTCTTCTGTCCTCAGTGCTGCCAGCCCAGTCAGCATCGCAATATCCCACAAGAGTGCCATTTGTGTCATAGGTATAGAATAGTCCATAGTCAAGAGTACCACAGACATACTTGATAATGCGCTTGACAAGTAGAAGATGACTGTCTTTAGGACATGCTTGATATCGTGCACAAACACCTACAGCATAGGCTATATCTGGACGACTAGCTGTGAGATAGAGTAGGGTCCCAATCATACTTCTATACAGACTGACATCAACATCAGTACCATCAGCATCTTTGGTGACTTTCACATGAGTTGCCATGGGTGTTCTTTTAGCTTTGGAATTGTCTAACCCAAACTTTTTCACAATGTTTTTGGCATATTTGGATTGAGACAAAAATATTCCTTCTTCTTGCTGAACAATTTGAAAACCCAGAAACATTTTTAACTCTCCTACCATGCTCATCTCGAATTCAGATTCCATTTGCTTAACAAATTGATTTACCAGATGAGCTGACATTCCCCCAAATACTATGTCATCTACATAGATTTGTGCAACCATTAGATTTCCTTGCTCTCTTTTGATGAACAGAGTGCTATCTGCTCCCCCTCGTTCATATCCTTTCTTGAGAAGATAATCAGTAAGTCGATCATACCATGCTCTGGGGGCTTGTTTCAATCCATATAGGGCTTTCTTGAGCTTGTAAACATGATCTGGATTGTGAGGACATATAAAACCTTTTGGTTGTTCGACATAGATTTCTTCTTGAATGACCCCATTGAGAAATGCGGTTTTGACATCCATTTGATACAACTTTATTTTGAGATTGCAGGCAATTGCTAGTAGGAGTCTGATAGCTTCTAATCTTGCCACTGGTGCAAATGTTTCATCATAATCGACACCTTCTATTTGAGTGTACCCCTGAGCTACAAGTCTAGCTTTGTTTCGGACTACATTGCCTTGCTCATCTGTCTTATTCTTGTAAATCCATCGTGTACCAATGATGTTGCTATTTTTAGGTCTTGAAACTAATTCCCAAACATCATGCCTTTCAAACTGTTGCATTTCTTCTTGCATAGCATTGATCCAATGTTCATCAGTAAGGGCAGTTTTGGTGTCCTTTGGTTCTACTCGAGACATGAAACAGGTTTCTCCAAGTAGTCCAGCCAGCTCTCTGTAATTGACCTTTTTATGTCGAGTGGTGACTCCTTTAGTTAGTTCACCAATGATATTTTCTTTAGGATGATTTTTCTGAATGTGAGCTGCTGGTTCTATTTCTCTGTCTTCACAGGATTGTTCTGACACATCTGTTAGCTCTTCAGTCAGTTCCTTCTCTACATTGTCATCCTCTGTGTCAATGACAGTAGGAGACTCTGTCAGGTTAATCTTAGTACCCTGATCCACAACCTTCACATTTATAGATTCCATCATAGCATTAGTTTTCTTGTTGAATACTCTCAATGCTTTGCTGTTCCTAGAGTATCCCAAAAATATTCCTTCATTACTCTTTTCATCAAATTTTTGGCGATAGTCACGATCAGCTAGTATATAACATACACTCCCAAAGATGTGAAAGTGTTGAACATTCGGTTTTCTTCCTTTCCAGAGTTCGTACTGAGTCTTAGAGGTTCCTGATCTTAGGGTGACCCGATTGTGTATGTGACATGCCGTATTAAGAGCTTCTGCCCAGAATTTTGTAGGGACTTGTTTGGCATGAAGCATGACCCTTGCCATTTCTTGAAGTGTACGATTCTTTCTTTCAACAATGCCATTTTGTTGAGGAGTAATGGGAGCAGAGAATTCATGCATTATTCCATGTTGATTACAGTAGTCATCAAAGCTGACATTGTCAAATTCTCTCCCATGATCACTTCGAATTCTAAGCACGTTAACTTCTTTGAGTTTTTGTAGTTTGTTGATAAGTTTCTGAAAGACTTCAAAACATTCTGATTTTTCTCTTAGGAATTCAATCCATGTAAATCTTGAAAAATCATCAACCAGAACAAATGCATATTTCCTCCCTCCTAAGCTTTCTACTTGCATAGGGCCCATAAGGTCCATATGAATCAACTCAAGAACACGTGAAGTGACAACATGTTGTACCTTCTGATGTGGTACTTTGGTCAATTTTCCAATCTGACAGTCTCCACAAGTGACTTCAACAGAAGGTATCTTTGGTAAACCTCTTAGAGATTCTTTGGCAGAGAGAGTGTGCAGGTTTTGATAGTGAGTATGACCTAATCTTTGATGCCAGAGCTCAACTTCTTCTGTAACTTGACTTTTAAATGCTCTGTGAGGTGACCAAAGATAGCAGTTATCACTTGACCTGGTTCCCATCATGATACATTGTTGAGTTGGGTCAGTGACTTGACATTCCCCTCTGTTAAATTTGACATCCATTCCATTGTCACACAGTTGACTAATACTTATAAGGTTGGCATGCAATCCTTGAACAAGTAAGACATCATCTAGTTTGGGTAGTCCAGACACATTCAGAGTACCTTGACCAATAATAACTCCTTTTGCTCCTCCTCCAAAGGTAACATGAGCCTTCTTTATTGATTTGATGTCTTCAAGATGACTCTTGTTTCCAGTCATGTGTCTCGAACATCCACTGTCAAAATACCATCCTTCCAGAGAAGTAGCTTTCAGAGAAGTCAATTCAATGTTACTGGTTTGAATGTGAATAGGCTTACCAGTATACTTGCCCTTTCTGCTGTTAATACCAGTAAGGGTCACAGTTGGGAATACTTGAGTAGTAAAAGCAATTTCATCTTCGTCAGATTCTGTATCTTCATCTGAGAGAGTGGATGAAAAATTCTTGGATTGTCTCCGAAGATAGTTTGGGCATTCAGATTGATAGTGACCATAACCATCACATTCTCTACACCTAGAATTTTGAGACCTATAAGAAGATCTGAGGATCGATCCTCCCTTGGATTTACCATATCTTTTCTCTGGTCCAGTTAGATCTTCAGGTCTTCTCTCCGAGACATCCTCATATCTCTTCTCTTTATCTTGATAGTCTTCATATCTCCGATTTCTTCCAGTATATTCTTCATATCCCTCTCCTGGACGTTTGTTCAGACGTTTGAAAGTTTTTCCAAAGTTCTTAGCCAGGAGACCCAAATTTTCGCAGATTTCACTAATATTGGGCGTGTCAGCTTTAAAAGCTACCTTCTTGTTCTTTGAATCTTCTGATTTAGCAAAGCTCCCTTCAAAAGTCCTAAGATTTCCAATTAGAACATCATATCTGTAGGAGGACAAATCTTTTGATTCCTCAATAGCAATAGCCTTAGCAGAGAACCTTGCAGGAAGTGTTCGGAGCACTTTCCTTACCATTTTCTCATTACTGTAGATTTCTCCAAGTGCTGCACTTTCACCAGAGATCCCTTGAATCCTGAAATCATACTCTTGAATAGTCTCATCTTCCTTCATTGTTATACTTTCCCATAATGAAGTCAATTGTTGTAGTCTTGACATTCGGACTTGTTCAGTACCTTCATAGGAGTTTTGAAGAATCTCCCAGGCCTTCTTGGCTACTGTTTCTCCAGCTATGAGACGGTAAACATTTTCATCAATGCATGAGAAGATTGCATTCATGGCCTTGTGATTAAAGAGAGCCAGACTACTTTCAGCATCAGTCCATTCTATTTCTGGCTTGAGGACAATCTGTCCATCTTTGATCTCAGTAGGATGATCCTACCCTGTGGTAACAGACAACCATGTCTTTTTGTCACTAGCCTTCAAGTACATAATCATTTTATTTTTCCAGTAGGCATAGTTAGATCCAGTAAGTTCTGGAGGACGAATAGCATTGGATCCGACAGACATTGTGGTGGTATTAAATCACTCTGTGTGTTGAGTGCCTACTCTGATACCAATTGAAATTATAAACCACCTCACTGTTCACTGTTACGCCAATTGCTATTACCAGTTAAAGTACCAGAATGCAGAAAACAGAAAAACACAAAATAAAGAACACAAGGTTGGTAACCCAGTTCCGTGTCAACACACATACATCTGGGGGACTGCCTGTCCAAGGGAAAATTCCACTATACTGAGATTTACAAGGAAGGTCTTACTCTGTACGCTCCCCGTACACCGTTGCCTAAACCTAGACTCTTCTAAATGAGATCTACCCCTACAGAATGTATCTCCCGATACTTACAAATAAAAGGTGAAAGGTAGAGATAAAAACATCACTATTGATAATACCGAATGGTGGTATTTCAATCGGAAATTCAGTTAGAAGATAGATCTAATCTTCTAACACATATGGACGACCTAGCACTAAAATCTAGATAATAAAATCTTATTCTATTGCTCTTGTGCTCTCTACAAAAGTCGACATCTTCCAGCTACGGTGAGTGCTCCTTTTATAGGCCTAGGTCGCGGGCCTTCTTGTGTATCTTGACGGGCTAGGTCAATCTACATTAACTCTCTTGAATATCACATAAGGTAATGTGAATCTTGGCCCTTGAAT
This sequence comes from Echium plantagineum, assembly GCA_003412495.2. Classification (NCBI taxonomy): domain Eukaryota; kingdom Viridiplantae; phylum Streptophyta; class Magnoliopsida; order Boraginales; family Boraginaceae; genus Echium; species Echium plantagineum. The sequence goes on from CM016564.1 coordinate 30,583,400, forward strand.
ATCTTGTCACTGATTGCGCCTATTAATAACAAAAGTTACCATAAACGAATCCAACATAATCCCGCTTCATAATGACAAGATCTTCCTAATTCATGTTTCCTTTGTCCACACGTTGTTGACCTACGTCCAAATCTTCAACGTGATCTTCCGGGATCTTCCATATTTGCTCTTCATGAATTAGCTTTAATGTCTTTAATGCTTAACTCCGTAATGATTCTTCTTCCGCTCACTGTTATACTTTCATTTCAATAGATGGTACAACAGTTGGTCTGTTCAGGAAAAACGTGACCAATACACTATGTGCACTCTTGTGCAACCAGCACTCAAGGTGTGCTAACATTTATATTGAATAGGGTATGAAGTAAGAAAATTGAAAAAGTAACTAAACTAAAACAATCCCTCAAAATTGATAAAGGTAATAAATAGAGACAATTTTAAGGATAATTATAAGGATACTAGTGTGAATGCTCTGATGTGGATGATTAAGATTGCAAATTGAAAATTAAAGAAAAATAATTAAAATAAACAAAGAGTGAATGTTAATTAAAAAAAATAATCACTACATAACTGTTCTTACAAACTTTTGTCCTGAAATACATGGATGAGGTAAATAGCAGGATACGCCTCAACCAGGAGCGTAACTGCAGGGGCTGGGAGGAGGGTGGGCAGGGCCCCTTAGGCCACTGAATAGAATTATGTAAACAATAGATGTGGCTAAGAATTCAATATACATCAGCAGCTCACTTGGTTAATGGCCCCTTAGCTCATTGTGGGCACGGGATTCTATTCCCTAAGCCTCACAATTTTGTATTTTAATGTTTTCCTTTTTAAGTTTGGCTCAACTTTATATCGATTCCCGTTTCACCCCTGGCCATAATTGGTTAAAGGACTGGAGTTTCTTGCATGTTAACTACTTAATCAACGGTTCGTTTCTTACGATAATCGAACTACGTAAAAAAATGTTGATGTTGGTAACTTACACTTTAGTTCCTTACAACTTATAAGTTGAGTTATACACCGCACCTAGGGAAAATTGTTCAATTGAGTTTTTAGACAAATTGACCATGTTCAAACAATTTTAGCAAAAAAAATTGGACAAATATTTATGATTAGACGTAATTGAAAAAAATATACAATTAGAAAAAATGACAAAGAAAAAAAATTAAAATAAAAAAGAGTTACTTTAAAAAAATCATCAAATTAGTTTTGGACAATTTTACCTTTACAATATTGTCAAACTCAATGGTTAATGTATGGCATGTACCGACTATCAAGTGAGCAATGTTGAAATATGTGTGATAAAAAATATCCTTTTTAAACCAGTTTTGTTCGAACCTACCTAAATGATCACTTGTGTCATTAATCGGTAAGTGTATGTACAACATGGTTTTATGGACGTGTCATAACATGATTTGCCAAAACAAATCTTCCAAAAAAAAACTTGTCTTGGACGTTATAAACATCTAATGGAGCTATTATTATATCCTATGATAAAGAGACATACATGGACAGAGAAGAAAGAAGGAGAAAGATAGTGGATAGGGCTTCCGATCGAATGTCAATTATTACTAATCATTATCCCACCAATGACACTAATGATGATCAATGTTCTCCTAATGATTTTAGTTCAGGTTAACTTTTTCTGTTTTATGTTGTTTCGAATGTTTGATCATGATCTTGTAATAAGTCACCTGCAATTTATTGAACATGTTATAAATTGGTTAGATCTTGATGATTTTTATAAAGACAATTTATTTCATTTATTTGAATTTGATATAAGAATTATGATTTAACAACATTGTAAATAGCGCATGATGCTCAGACATTGTCTCGTCATACTTTCTTCACATGTCGGACATGGATCATGGCATCACGTGACTTTTTAACTCTTTTAATTTGATTTATGATCCGATCTATTTCATGTTGTTTAGTAATTAACTTTAACAATATTACCATGCCCGAGTCCTTCAATATGTGAGTGAAAACATATAATTTGAGTTAAAAAAAAGCAATTGATGACATTATGTAATATGTAATTAAGAGGAATATTTAATTTTTTATTATCATAACTAATTTACATTATTATTCTGCATGATCTTCTGTGACATTTAGCTTCATAATATAGAAATGTGCTACATTTTGCATATACAAAGAACTAATATCTGGAAGATATGAATGAAGATAGTTTATTCTTTATGTTGCAATTTCATGAGGTAGTAGTTGAGTTCACATATAAATGATGTTTAAGGTGAAGATCAACACTGTCTTACTTCATTCAATATATTCCATGATTTCAAGAATCTGTAATTGATCATGTACATTAATGTATCAGAATCATCATCTCCAATTTCGAAATACGAAGAATTAGCCGGTGGACAAGCTTCAGGAGCTACTCTGAAGAGAAATGAATCAGAATCTGAGCTCATAGTCCTTAAAAAGACCTCTAAAGCAAAAGATGAAGCATTTGTGCAGGCAGGGGCTCCTCGAAATCGCATTCGTTCTTTCTCTCCAAAGAGAATCAATGCATGTATCTTGTCTTCAGAGAACACAAGGGTAGTTTGTTCTATCATGATTGCAATAGTAGTAGTCTTTTCTAATAGCAATCTTCCTCATCACATTATCAAAGAAGGGAGCATCATTTCAAGAAACCCTCTGTATGTTATGTTGCTTACCGATGTCTCCATCGTCGTGGGGAGGATCCTTCTTGCGAAACGAAGAGTGCTAAAACAAGCTAAACTGGGAAAGGTTGCGAGAACTCCAGAAGATGTGGAGAATTGGGAGAGTGCAGTGAAGGTATTGGAACTCGGTGTCGTTTTCTATCAAACGATTCGAGGAATATTCATAGACTGCAGTTTTTATATGGTAATTGTCACTTGTGGACTTTCTCTTGTATAAACTGAAGAATGAAAACTGAAACTTAGGATCTTCATAGTTAAATTGTAGTTGATGAAACAAATTATGTTGGAAGAATCCATTGGATTGGATCTTTTTTACATGCCAAATTAAGTTAGATAAAATGAAGTCAACATGTGGGACAAGTAAACTTAGTCTCTATATTAGTTTTAATAAATGTCCTCACAAAATTGTTAACCTCTTAGCCTGCAAGTGAAATATATTACTACTAATTAATATGGAATATTAGTTTTGTTTTTAGCATACTTGTATTCTCTTAAAGGTCCATTCTGATTTCAAGAATTAACTATCTTGCCATGTAGAAAGAGGCACACTACATAACATTGAGTTGGGGATTCAGTTAAGGGCAAGTCACAATTACATAAATTCACAGCACAGACCTTAGTTGGGGTGGACTGTGGAGGTGCTGGTCGATATTCGACACCTAGGTTGTTGACAGTGATTGGATTTCAAGAGAGAAAAGAGATGCTCTCAGTGTTAGTCGCACAGTATCAGATTTCTGTTTATGTGAAGATGAAAAGAAAATACTACTATGTATGATAATATGAATGTTTCAACAGTAACAATCAATTAAAAGACGTGCAATACATGGAAGCAAATAAATTGTAGAAAGATTATCCTGAAACAGATTCTTTACCAAATGAAAATAAGAATTAATATAAATAATATAATCCGATGGAAAACCACTTTAAGCCGCATGACTAAAATCCCAAATCCTCATCATACTTGACAAACTTGAAAATTCCAACCTGAGCTATTATAGTCATGCAACAAGTGAAGCGAATCCACTAAAGGACATTGTCCAGACTGACTTATGCAGTAGTAGTGCCCGGCTTTTCTGTTTCCATGGGCTCTGGAGATGGCACTTCATTTGTAGCACCTTCACCGGCATTAGCATTTTGGTCAGGGTTTTCTCCACCTTGAGGTTGGCTCTCCTCTCCTTCTGCCGGTGCTGGTGATTGGCTTTCAGGAGTTGATGGCTTGGCTGGCTTAGGTTTTGTCATTATTGGCCGGCAAAACCTGCATTAACAAAGTGACCACATCAATTGAGTATGCAATCACTGTAATTCCCACAACCAACTAAACTAAAATTAAGATATTACGGGGTGGGGGGGGGGGGGGGGGGTGGCAAAGAAAAGAACTAGAAGGGACTGTCGTCTAAACATATGTACCTATCAAGTGCTTCAGCTTTCTTCCTCACATCAGCTGCCAAAAGAACAGGAGAAGTAAATTTCGGTACTGTGTCCTGCTGTTGCTTTTTCTCCCTCAACCAAGCCTCAGCCTGCACGCATTCGTTCAAAACCTGCAGACATACATAACTGTCATGAACATGTAATTGGAAATAAAATAACATAGAGCAAAAAGTAGTTTGTGTGCAATTGCTCAAAACCTTACATGATTTTCAGATGTTAAAACATAGAGTAGAAAATGTTAAAACATTCTGGAATAAAACATAATATAGAAGAATTAAAGATGTCTTTGTGCTCTCTCCACATTAAAAGGAAAAAGCAGAAGAGTTAACATACTTTCTGCTTGTCAGCGACATCAATATGGTCTAACATAATATCATTTGACATTGCAGCTTCTCTGTAACTGTTGATGCAGTAAGAAAGTTGATCAATCACAGGTCCCCTCTCTGTGGACTCTTTGTACCTTTGTTCAATAGGATCGCCTTGCTGTATACAGTAACAGAACAAACCAATCAGTTTCTACAATCTTATCCAAGAACTTGTAAGCAAATGAAAGAAAAGAATGGCATGGAAGGAGAATTGGTGAACTAAATGTTTGAAGTCAAGTCTGGACCTTCTTAAGCTCCTCAAGCTTTGCAACATAAACACCCTTAGTTTCATCCTCACCATCTTCATATAACCAATCCTCCACTTGTTGTAGCACAGCAATGAATTGTTCTTTATCGGATTCGGTTACAAAGTCTTGGTATTTGTCATAAAGCTAGAGAAAGCAATAAAAATCAGTTGTGTTGTTTCCAATATTGTTAAATTACAAAGACCTAAAGGCCCACACCGTATACCTTATTCCTCATGTCATAAACATAGGACTCTACAGCATTCTTCTTGTCCTTGGTTTCCTCCATAACTCGATCCTGCAAAGCCATCTCAAATTCCTTTTCCACTGCTTTCTGCAAATCTGCAGGTAGCATTGCTCCATATACCACTTCTGAAAGTGGCACATTAGTTTTCTTAACCTTTTTCTTTGGTGCCTCAACCTGTTGGATACACACAACATCTATCAATTACCAAACAGAACCAGTAGCAAAGGAGTTAACATCCCAATTGGTACAACCTAATATGTGTAGAGGGAAAATGTTATCTGTAGCAACATTCAACTAAAAGGAAAAATAAACCAAACAACCAATGAAATAGAGAAGATCTCCTCACAAAGATGAATCATGCAGTAGCTAGAAAAAGCTGCACTAATAGCTCATCTACACCCTTAAAAACTGATACCATATGTTATCTTCAGCCAATAGTATGCTACACCAAATGCAACGAAATAAGAGCAAATAAATCGATAAGAGTGGATATATTTATTTACACAGACAAGTAATTCCAAGCATAGACTCTGTTTCTTTTAAAATTGAACAAAACATGAATACACAAATAGACAAGAGTGAATATATTCATTTACATAGACAAGAAATTCCAAAAAATATTTACATAGACAAGAAATTCCAACCTTAGAATCTGTTTCCATTTGTACAGGAGTATCATTTCCAGATTCTGGAAAACCATTTTCAGATGCAGAAGCTTTAGCATCCTGCATATTTATATCAGCTTCAGAGCCAATTGGAGGACGAGCATCATCCGTTTCCATCTTTGTAGGTTCCTTTGACGGGTCTTTAGTAACGAGTACATCCCCTTCTTCCTCCTCCAAAAGCTGATATAAAGCAAATTGTGAAATTAAGAGTAGTTGGGACGAAAAGTCAATTGCACAAACAAGAACACAACTACACAAGTACTCAAGGTTCCCTGGCTTACAGTTGCTGATTCAACAGAGACGATTCCATGCATATTCAAGCGTACTTTAACCTTCAGCTTTGCACGTTCACCCTTGGTAGACTGAAAGGGCCCAATCTGTACAGCATAAAAACATTTTGAGAAGCAAGTGTAGCTTTAGTTTCAATTGGAAGCCATAGATTATCTTGGTAACAAATAGTATTAAAAGATAAATTTATATAACTTTAACAAGTAAATTACCGTGTAAGTGCTGATTTTTGCAGGAGCTTGCAACTCAGTCGCATCAGCATATTGCACATCAACAGTAAATGTACCAGATCTGTAAAAGGTAAGAGCCTTCACACTTGGTATTAAATTACCCTTGGGGAAAACAATTGTACTCTGTTGATTCTCAGGACCTCCATTCTCGGTACAAGGTGCAGTACCTTTCCATGACAAAGCAATTGGAAACGGGAAACTCTCATGCACCTTCAAAACATAAGCAGTTTTAAAAACATAATCATTAATAAAAAAAAAAGCTAAGAAACAGAAAATGAAGAATAACTATACCTGGAAGTCTCTCACTTTAAATGTTGGGCTAAGAATTGCACATTGCAAAGCACAACCTTTGGCAACGCATTCACTTGCATTCATCGTACGCCTGGGCTCCTTCCCAAAGAAATCAGACAGAATTTTGATAACTGCAGGAACTCTGGAAGATGAACCCACAACCTCAACCGAATGAATATCCTCAATTGTAAGTCCTGCATCTGAAAGGGCACTCTCCAATGGCTTCTTTACACGTTCCAAAATAGGAATACTAATTTGCTCAAACTCCTCTCTCTTGATAAAGCCTCTCACATCTTTTTCATCCATAAGGCATTCTATATTCATTGGTGCCTCTGGATTTGCACTTAGAACCTTTTTCAGCTTTTCACAGGCAGCACGCAGTCTTAAGCATGCCTTAGCATTCTGAATGACATCGATCTTGTATTCCTCCTTAAATTTAGCAGCAAAGTGACTAAAAAGGACCTCATCGAAGTCCCTTCCACCAAGACATCTATCAAATGAATGAGATAATATCTTCAGTTGGCCTTTCTTGAAAGCAGCAATGCAGACTTGCATGCTGGAGTGACCGATGTCAACTAAAGCAACATTTAATGGATCATTCTCAGGTAAATCTGTCTTGTAAATACCATAAGCCAAAGCAGTAGCAGTAGTTTCATGAAAGAGACGCAGAGGATGTAGGCCAGCAATTTTAGCTGCATCCATTACAGCCCTCCGTTGAATATCGGTAAAATAGATGGGAATTCCAATACAGCAATCCACTACAGCCGTATTTAGATTCTTCTCAGCAATGGTCTTCAGGTCGGAGAACACCATCCCCAAAACCTGAGTAGGTGTAAACGTCCTCATTTCCCCTAAATATCGGGCGTGAATTAAAAGATACCCATCAGGGCCTTCAGTGACAGTGAACGGCAATGACTTAAGATCTCTTTGAAGTTCTGGATCAGAAAAACGACGTCCAATCAACCTCTTTATCTGAGAGATTGTGTTCTTTGGATTCATCATGCTTGTAGCAGCACCTGCTGTTCCAAGAAACCTTTGCTTGTCGCCGAAGCATACAATAGCAGGGGTTTGACGGTTTGACTCATCATTAAGAACGACATCAATTCCCCTTTGGCGAGCAACGGCAACAACCCCGCTCTCATTTCCAAAGTCAAAACCAACCACGCTCATCTTCGCTGGAATTCCTAGGCCAGCGACTAAAAGTCAGCAAATTCCCAACAGCGGAAGTACCTGCAACACAATAGTGAATCATATCTGATTAAAGTCTAGAAATCACACAATATGAATGACTATCAAGACAGACTATCATGATCGTTAGTGTTTTGCAGCAATGAGAAACATAGTTTAAATTAACAAGAGATATTGTCCTTAATGAAAGATGATGAGAAATGAGTTCATGGTATATCTTCCGAGTCATATAATGCACATACAAAGAAAGGCGTCTCCCAATGCACAAACGCTCTTGATATAAACCACTTTTGCATCATTCTTAAGTCTGAACACAAACTTTATATGACTTGACCCGTGATCTACATATAGACATCCTTTATTTAAAATCCAATAAAAGATTGTCAATCACAATATGTAACATCAGAGAAACTGAATGTGAAACTCATCTTAAGACATCATGAGTTGCAATGGAACTTCACAAAAGATCAAATTAAGCTATCCAACAAATCATTTGGAGTTCAGAAATTCATGCAAACTCTATACTGGAGATAACATAAAATATATTACCAAAAATCACCCCAAACTCCTCCCGCAGTTACATTCCTCATTACCCCGAAGTAACAACATCAGCATATACACTACAAGACATGAGCCCTTCCTGAACTCGTAGTCAATTAATGTATATATTGCACATCTACAATTTATGGAGTTGTAAGAGTAAAAATGTGAAAAAAAAATTATATTTCCTATACGGCCTCCAGCTTTCCTTGCTCCCAAAGCACTCAAATATGAGGTGTCTAGCTTTGTGCTCATATCTATTTATTATAATATATCTCTCGTCCGGCATTTATTTTCCTCATTCATCTCTACTTCACACCAACTTCCATAACAAAATTTTATATCAATGATGTTCAAAACTGTAAAATAGGAAATCTATTTTTCGATATAGAGTAAAAAGTCAGTTCCAATAGAGAAAAACAATGAATATTCATAATACGAAACTTAACCAATTCGATAGTATGCAAATCATGTGCAGTAATCAACGAGAGGCACAAATTCTAAATCCCATTAACATAAAATTCAAGAGTCTTAAGAAGAATAAAAACGAATGAAAGATCCCACATTACATTTCCAATCTCAAATTTCAAATCTATATGAAATAACAATTCAGCAGAAAAGTTGAATGTACCATCAAAATTACCTACCACAAAATCACAGAACCATATATCGAAAATGACAAAATAAACAGAATCATAGACTGCATCTCCCCCCACCCCCCGCCCAACAAGCAAATCTAATAAATCCCACCAAACAAAAAACCTGCAAGCAAATAAAATCAATAAAATATACTCAATGCATCCCAAACAGATTGTACATCATGGATTTGAATAATTAACTTTTTAAATTTTGAGCTCATGTATCGATATTGATGTAATATTTGGTGACAAACATATCAAGTGCTAGTAAACTCAATTTAAATTACTACTAACATGATAATTAGATTCAAATCAAAGCTGCGTGTGTCAATTAAGGCTACAAATTTTATTAATTGTGACAATTAAAAAATCAAACTGGACAACCACTTTAAGACAAAGGGATCAAATAATATTAATAGAAATATCAATTAAATTGAAAATGAGAAAAAAGAGTAAATAAAATAGTAGAGGTAGATGAAGGCGTACCGAGAAGAATGGTGAGGATCGAGTGCGGCGGGGGTTGGGAGGTGTGGCGACTGTGATGTTGTTTGCTCTCTACTTCTTCTACTAAATTAAGACCTAATTGGGGTATATCATTAGAGTAGGGGTTTTATGATTAGGTCACAAAAATCATTTTGGTATTTAACTTAAAATGTTAAAAGAATGAATTGTGGTCTGTGGATATGTTGAGAAAATAATTAATACTTCGGTGCACAGTCAATTTTATTAGTTATATCCCACAACGTAAAAAATGGTTGACATAATAAATCCAATTAAGGTTTTAAATTGAATTAACAAGTACACATTTTATTTCGAGGGCACCAATACCAATCAAATTGTTTTTTTTTTCAAAAAAGATAACTTCAGAGTTCATCGAATAGCCTAGACTAGGCTGTCTAGTGGAAAAGACTCTTACTAGTGACCAAAAGGTCCTGGGTTCGAAACTCACTTCATCGCTAATTTACAAATAAAAAATAAAAAAAGTACCTTCAAGGCATGTTTCATACGTTCGGTAAATTGTGTCTTGGAATAACTCGTGCATATATGCACACCCATTAACAAGAGGTTAATTAAATAAATTTGATTGATTCATTTTTTTAAATGAGTTAAAAATTGAGAAATGAGAAAATTAATATATGAAAAGAAAAGAAATAAAATTATATTTCGGTAACTACCAACTTATATAAATAAAAAATGAAAATTTTTTATGTGTACTTTTTTAGACTTTAGACATTATATATGGTAAAAATGATTGGACGTGATGAAAAAAATGTGACACTTGATTCTAATATGATACTCCCTCCGTCCCTAAAAGATTGTCACATTTTGATTTTTGGTGGTCAACAAAACACGATTTAAAACATAAATATCTATTATTTTACATGCGCAAAAATTATAAAAAAGTTAATATTTCAAAAATATATATTGAGACGAATCTAACAAGGTCCTACAAGACTATATTATTTCTTATCGTTTAATGGGAATTCATGATCAAATTTTGTAATCTTTAACTAACAAAAATCAAAATGTGACAATCTTTTAGGGACGGAGGGAGTATTTAACACTATTGGATATAAATATATTGTTAAGTTTTGAAGTACAATGAGTTAATTTTAATATCAACATATATTGATAGACATATGTATAAGCGGAATATGTAATGCAATGCTTTGTTAAATGTAATGTTTTTAACGTCCATTAATACTAGCAACATAACTTCGATTAAAGTTGTGATATACTCCCTCCGTTCTTAAAAGATTGTTACATTTTGACTTTTGGTGATTAACAAAACACGATTTAAAACATAAATATCTATTATTCTATACACAAAAAAAATTATAAAAAGTTAATATTTCAAAAATATATATTGAGACGAATCTAACAAGGTCTCATAAGACTATATTATTTCTTATCGTTTAATGGGAATTCATGATCAAATTTTGTAATATTTGACTAACAAAAGTCAAAATGTGACAATCTTTTAGAGATGGAGGAAGTTTTATAAACTTTATAATTTTGTTTAGGGTGGAAGAGGAAATATTTTTTAATTACAAGAAAAGTTAAGTTATCACAAAAAATAAGGGGGGAAATCTTTAAAGAGGCAATTTCTCAAAATTTGGTTTTCAACATTTTTGAAAGAGCAAATGACATCAAAGATCATTTATGTTTGTTAAAAGATCCTGGTCAATTACTCTAGTATTATTTTATATACTTTGGTATCTACACTATATTTAATTGGGGAAGGGGGGAATTAGTTATTCTTTGAGTGAAGCCTCATGTTCTTTTTTAGCCAATAAGCAAGTGACACATATTTAAATTGCATACTAACTCCCATTTAGTTTCTTTTTTTGAAAATTTGCAAAGGCCTATTATTATTTTATACATTAAATTATTTAAGCATAGTTATTAAAAAATAAAAATAAAATAGTTACCTATATAAAATGTATATTTATTTAATCATTTTTATCATGCACATATTTTAAATTTGACAAGAATTATTTATCATCATATATTCATGTAAAAATTAATGTAACAATATATATTTTAATATAATAACCAAACTCGCACAGGTTGAACTGTGCACAAACATCTAATTTCAATAAACGTGAATGATTCCTTCATGTCATTTACCCTTCTTCAAAACTTCAAAGTCTAAAACTTCAAGTTTAATTGTTTCAAATGTTATGATATACATATAATTATATTGCCATAGAGTTTGCAGATGCTGCTCCATTTTTATAATCAACCAAATTATGAATCTATTAATTTCAAATATAAACCACACTACTTGTCCACTAATGAACCCTCACATAGAGAACAAGGCCACGATCGTGTTAATTGTGTTCCTTTAATAAATTCAATACACACAATAGAAAAAATGAAATTAGAAGAACTATTTTTTCCGTGCACATGAGTTAATCGAATAACCCGTGGAAAAGATTATTCCTAGTGACTAGAAGTTACTAAATTCAAAACTCATCTCATCGCTAAATATCAAAAAGAAAGAAAAGGTTGTTGTGTGCAAATAAATATATGAGCTTATACTAGTGTGCTGCGACTTGATTTCCCTCCCCTCTAATAGCTGCAAGTTGAGCTAAGAAATGATCATAGTCATCTGGCAGCTTAGGATGCACATGACACCCTCTGAGAATTTCTGGTTGGAAAGAAGTGGATCTAATATATCCCCTTGTATTTGTCCCTCTAGACTCAATTTTTGTTTCAGCATTGAAAGATAATGCTGCTCTCGTTGCTCGAAAATCTCTGCTCCTTGTACAGTTTCTTGCTGTCTTTGAGTTGAAATCTTGTTCAGGTGGTGGTAATTTGGTGGAATCTGTGTTTTTTCCTTTATTAGATGGCTTATTCATCTTCCTGCTATAGTGCATTAGCAGCCTGTCCAACCATCTTTCCTCCTCGTCAGGCTGATTTTCATTATGAATGGCGAGCTCTGACATTTTCTTTTCGCATTCTAGTTCATTTTTCTTTGGGTTCGAAGTTGTTGATTCAGCATCAGAAATACTAACATCTCGTATTCTTGATTCAGTTGGAGGGATTGAATTGTAACTCCCCTCAGAAACATGAGTTGTAGTTTCTTGATCTTTCCTGATTCTGATGATATCCTCTTGGGTAACCTTCAAATAATTTATATGTTTTAAATGATTTAATATATTGGAGCATAATTTGCCATCTTCAGGCTTTTCACTTGTTAGAAAATTATCAGCAACATTGCTTCTTACCTGCAACAAAGCCAGATTAGAAACCCAAGGATAACAGCACAAGTTATGGTTATATGACTCGTGGACGTGATTTCAACCAAAATGAACTGATCCTTGTAAATGACAAAAATGGTACAATATGATCGGTGTTACAAAAGAATTTAATACAATAACAGACTAATACTAAAATCCGGTGCAGATTTGAGTGTAAACTTATATGCACAAATGAATAGTGTAGGTAGGGAAAACACACTTGTTCAATAGCTGGAAGGGGGTTATACAACTTTTCTTCTGTAGCTTTACTATCCCAGTGAAGACCTGTTTCTGTTGCTATATCTTGCATGAGCTGAAGTATTACGTTCTTCGTCGGATGTGCTAACTTTAACCTCTCAACAAACTGGTAACAGAGAAATTTCCAATCCAGCAAAAGGCGCAAATGAGGTATAATGCAGATATCCATTTACTCAGATATATAAACACAATAGTATGCGGTATGCCAATTTCATGTAATGAGATACTTCTTTGTTTCCACTTTAAATGACATAGTTATCAATTCTGACAAACAAAAGAGGTACCTCTTTATTGGCATCACAATCGAAGGCATTTCCATATCTCTCAGAGAATATCGATCTCAGGTGGCGCAATTCAGGGAGACGAGCTAATCTTGCTGCAGCAAATATCAGAGACGCTACAGCTTCCTGCCATTCTTCAGGGCATTCTCTTTAAGAAAGGCGAAATATCATTCATTATTGCAGTTACAGTTGCTATCAGGTAATTTTATGTGGGAAAAATGGAAGAGCTACCTTTGCTTACTGATAACTGACAAATTTTTCAGGATTTGATCACACAAATTATTAGTTAAATCATAGCAACTGGTCAAGTTGAGCTCAACGAGAAGGCTTTCAGCCTGTTTTAACATGCATGAAAAATGGAACATCTGTAAGCAAGATAAAATTACTCCTGGTAGCATAAATAAAAACATATGATAATCACTATCCCTAGAATCATTAAAGCAGGACACGGATAAAATCCCGAGCAGAATTAGTCAAGATTCGAGAACCACTGATCAAATCTGGTTGAGAGCAAAATCTTACTCCTACAATATCAAACGGATTATCTACTTTCGAGGACACCATGACTTCACATTTCTAGCTACGCCACTGACCGAAAGGGAAGGAGATATAGAAACGAACTGCATGAAAAGGCGAGAGCACTTACCCTGCCATAGGCATTCTTATCTAAACCATTTTTTAGCAGATCAGCAACATCTTTCTTCAAATACTTCTGCATTGCACTCCTTCTTCTACTTATGATTTCAATCCGCACCTTTGTCAGCCTAATCGCCTTTTTGCTGCATCAGAAACATTCATCAAATGAAAATCAGACGAACTTGACTAAAAATGTAATTGTATATATACTAATACCAATTTTAATGCCAAAACGATAGATTTTATACTCCGTATTTTTACCATCAATCTATATGATATGGTTAAAATTGACACAATCATATTACTCGTACAATGTACGTAAATTCATGCCAAAATGGAATTGTATGCAAGCAGTTATTTAGGCCATACCATTGACGATAGAATTTGTTTTTTAGCAAAGCGTCCAACATTTTGTTTGATCAAGAATTCGATAATGGCTCAATTGAAAAGTAAGAATATGAATAAAAATTGGTTCTTTGAATGCAATTGAATTTAAGAAAATAATAAAAATTCAATGACTACAAAACTACAGTTTCATTGAGAGTATGAAACTTCAAATAATCAGACATGAACAAATCAATGTTTTATGTAGACCATTTATGATGAAAGACCCACGTTATCTTAGCCACGTAAAAGGTTGCACCTGTATTTTCGCGAGCATGCATAACTGTAAAGGGTTGTTTTGACTATAATGGGCCTGAGTTATGAGGTGATTTGGGTTCTGTTGGAGGGTATTATTGGGAATGGGACCAAATTGGAGGGTTCAGTAGTGAGAGAAGTGGAGTAAAAATGCGGGAGATCGAAGGTGGAGAAGGAGCTAGTTGTGTATGTTGTGGCGTTTTAATATATGTCAACTTCCATATTTTGAGTAACAATAGCCCTCTCTTAAAAATTAAAATAGGAGCTTGAAAAATTAAAAATAAGGACAGTATTATATAAAATATATATATAGTACCCAATTATAATATTGAAAATACCCTCTTAATCTTGCTATAACTAAATTTTTTACTCCATTTTTATTTTTTCCACTCTCTCTGAATTTGAAGAGACCATTTTTTTTCTCAGTTTTTCATTTTTTATTATTATGCAATATAAAATCCTAATTAGTTTATAATCCATTTCAGATCTAGCAGAAATAACATATTTCAATTCAATTCAAAATTTTTATGGCCCAATTATTATATTCATTTCAAATCTAATAGCGATGTCTAATGTATAATTAATTTAATTCAGTAAAAGAAGTCAATATAGATTGATTTGTATTTATTTCACTGTCATTTATCAAAACTTGCTTTAGTAAATGGGTATTTTGGGGTTCGGTTAAGGCGATATAGGTGGATAAAGTATACGATTGAAATGAGTGATGGAAATCTACTATATATATTTTCTACAAGGAAAATCAATTATATTATAATAGTGAACAACTAATTACTAGAGCGTTAATACCTTAAGCTAAATTTATCAGGATTCGTTTATGAAATAAAGTCCTCGTAGGACTAATTTGATGTTACGACTCTGTCAAGATCTTAAATTAGTATGCTAGTACTAATATATCTTCTTTACCCGTTAAAATTTAAAAGTGTATCATACCGAGAAAATTCGGGTAAAACCTGGCTCGAAAACGCGGTAAGGCTGAGTCGGGTTTCCCTGGCTAGATACCCTGACTGGGTTTGAGTGGGCTGTTTAGTATTAGGCTCATTTGTACTGGGTAATTACCCGATTCGGAAAAAATTGAAACCCTACCAAGTAATCCGATGTCCACTCACACCCGGTTCGTTTTTGCACACTAAAAGTAATAAAAAAAAATAATGTAGCTTGAATTATTTGAAGAATCTAAAGGAAAAAGGTTCTTTGGTTGACTACAAAAGGAGAGGCTAAGGTGTTTTGCATCTTCCACGCTAAGTTGTTCCTCTTTACACCAAAACCTAACCCTACAGTACACCTCCATCCTTACCATGTCTTCTAAACAAGGTACGGTAAATCAACACCTCAATTTCCCAATAATAAAGTAAAACCAAAATCAAATTTTGATTTAATTGGTTGACGTTTTTGGGGTTTCGTTTTTCAGGTGGAAAGGCTAAGCCTTTGAAGCAACCCAAGGCCGACAAGAAAGAATACTCCGAGGTATGTGATTCTTTAGCTTAACTTTTTATTTTCTGAATTGGGTTTTGTTTAGAAGCTTTGATTTGATCTAGAAAAAATTGTCTAGGTTGGCAGTTTTGAATTTTGATGGTCCACCTTCTGATTTTGAAGTCAGATTGTGTTTGTGATGCTGTATAACGTCTGATTAAAAAATACTCCGTATATTATTTTGATATGATTTGGTGTTAACATAATAAGTTTGATTCAAATCGTTGTTATGTGTCAAATACTGATGGAAAGTTTGTTGTTTTTTTATTATTGACAATCAAACTAGAATTATTGTCTTGAAGTTGAGTTGGCCTTGTTTCTTTTTGTTCACTTTTTTGCTTAGGATAAGTTCAGAAAGAATGCTAGGCTCAAGAGATTTGTGTTTATAGCTTCATTCCTTCAATATTATGAATTTTGATGATGTTGAATTATCAACTCTTTTAGTTCAGGCTCAATTCTACTTCCTCCATCGCCCTTACTAGCGTTTTTTACCTTAGATATATAAATATGCCATATAATTTTGTATCAACTAACCGATATATTTCAATTGCATATAATGAGCCTGATTGATTTGTACTTTGACGCTTAATTGTATGTGATCTGATTCGATTTGTACCTCAATTCTCAATTGCATATGATCGATAATTTGATTGTTTGTGAAAGTTTGAGTATATCTATTTATATCGTGATATTCTATTAGTTAAGCTGGTCATTGAGATTGTGAAGCGATCTTATGTTGCATAATTATGGCCAGCTAGCCTTTCTGATATTTGTGTTTAGAAGAAAGAAAAAATTAGACTGGTTTAGGATGGCCAAACGAGTGACAAATACGTCGATAAGTTGGTATTGAAAAAGAGAGGTTGCTGAAACAGTTTTGATTATGTGACCACTTCAAAGTTCAAATATGTTCCCAGTTCCCACACTCCTGTTTATCTTCAATTGCTTCACCTAAGTATTACCAGGCAGAACGAGTAACATCTTAGATGTATACCTCATTCTAAGTTTTGTGTAATTCTTCTGTTTCATTTGGATCATCATAGTATTCAATCCTTTGACAAATTTAAGTACGATGTCCTTCGAATATGTGTTCAAACCAAACCTCCTCGCCGTTGTAATAAAAACACACTTCGAATATCAGTGTTCATCATGATACATAGTTTTCTACATCCATTCACGGTTAAACTTGAGAATGTGGCTTTCCTTGCAGGATGATTTGGCTTTTCTCCAAAAGAAAAAGGAGGAGGAGAAGGTGAGATGCATGTTCTCTCTGACATATGCCTATTCATTATATATTTCCACTACATCGATAATGATATTTCCCCTTTGTTTTTTCCTTGGATTGAAAAGGCATTGAAAGAGTTGAAGGCTAAGGCTTCTCAGAAGGGATCATTTGGAGGTTCTGGTTTGAAGAAAAGTGGAAAGAAATAAGGATTCTCAATTTGTGTTTCATCTTAATGTCTTTTCTATATAATGCGAGTCAAAACAATGTTGTTTCTGGAATGTATTAAGTATTTCTGTCCCCATAAAAGGAACTGCAAAGGACTTGCTTTGAATACAAGAGCTTCTCTTATCAACCACAAATTATATCATATTCGTATCTTAATGTGTTGTGGAGTATATTATTAACGATAATCACGAATCAAAATAAAGTCTTGAGCATCAAGCTAGACAATCATGTCGCCGATTGATCGAGCGGACTTACGTAAGTACAATACAATCACTTAACATGAGTATGATGTATTTGGTGATAAGTAATGTACATAAACAAAGGAATTTATTCCATTCAATAGTAATGTACTAGGTCACTTGTCTCGTCTTGTTTGAGGAAATTCTTGAACCAGAGGCCAGAGAGTTTGGGAATTCTTCTTAATCCATTTTTATAATCAACAAAGTTGAGTCCAAATCTACGAGTATATCCAAAAACCCATTCCCATGTGTCTAAGAATGACCATACAAAGTAACCTTTCACATTAACACCATCCCTGAAAAGAAGAACAAGAAAATTTTGGATGAATCAAATAGGTGGTAGCACCTTATCCCACCAAATGAGATTAACTATATGAACACGCTATATTCGATAAAAAAATATAGATACACATCCAGATCGAACAAACCTAATTGCTTGATGGATAGCCACGAGATGGCTACGAAGAAAATCCATCCTCTGTGTGTCTTTTATAAGTTGCGTTGCACTTAAACTATTTGAATCAGGCATACCTAAACAATGACGAACAAATTCTCATGAATTTTCACAACTTTTAGAACATCCTCTGAATACTAAATAGTAATACTGTAATACTACTAATATACTTACCATTTTCGGTAATATAGATTTTGGGATTGTTGTATCTTTTCTTTGTATATATAAGGAGCTCATAGAGACCTTCAGGATACACATAAAATTCAGGTGCACCGGTCTGGACAACATGTAAATTTCAAGAAATTAGAGGCTAATATTTATTCAAATTAACTATATAATTTAGAAATTCGAATTAAATTAATGAATTATTGGCATTGCAGAAACTCAAATGAATCTGTACCGGCGGGCCAATCGGTTCTCCATTTCGATCAACTGTTATCAATGAAAAGAAAAAAACATCAAGACTTGGGAACTTTCAAATTCACGCATAAAAAAAATTACATACTGACAGATGGTGCAGATTTCAATTTTGATAAGTTGACATTTTATAATCTACACTAAAATATTTTTCACGATGTATATATTTAAATAGAGTATCCTTCAATTAACATGTTACTTTTTCTTGTTCTGGTTACTAACCAGAGCCTTTTCCGTTCGGCTATTAGATTAACATGTTAATTTTGATCAGAATTAAAATTGTATATACCGATCAATTAAGAATGCGAAGTTCCTTAGCTAGCTTTGACAATTAATAGAAAATACGGACAATATGATCTAAGAATAAAAGTTAACATGTACATACATGTTTGAATTACTTGAGGATCCGAGGCAGCACTACTAGGGACATTAGTAGGAGAAGCAACATTTGAAACATAATTTCCAGTGTAATAATTTATTCCAAGAAAATCATATGAACCCTTCAGCAATGCAGCTTGCTCAATACTAAATTCTGGTAAACGGCCCCCGACAAGAGTACGCATTATTTGTGGGTACTCACCATATGTTATTGGCTCCATAAACCTATACAATAGTAATATATTTTAGAAAAATAATCATGTATTAGTATTAAAATATAATTAAATTAATATTATATGTGTGTGACATTTTAATTTATCTCACCAACCAAACATAAAATCTAGTGCCCGTTGGGCAGCAATGGAATCAGCGATGCTATTGGAGTAAGGTAACATCCAATAAGAAATGAGGGTAATCCCTATTTGACCATTTTGAGTAGCCTATCACAACAAACAATATTTTATGTTAGAACAATATATTTTACGTTTCGATTTGAAAAGTGAAAACATTAGTTAAAAGGATCGGGGGAATATTTCCTTAATTTTCTTGCTCGAAGGGATGATCGTGTTACCTCGTATTTTTTCCTATATAGTTGAACTACTGTTGCATGACTGAGGAGCATGTTGTGAGCAATGAGGTAAGGGCCTGTTGACTTGTTTCCAACGAAGAAGCCTGCCTCATAACCCTTTAAGCTATACATATATGGTTCATTTATTGTTATCCAATTTTTTACCCTATCACCAAAATTCTTGAAACAGAGCTCAGCAAAATCTTGATAATCATTCCTGTCGATTGAAAGTGACATTTGTAGATTGTAAGGTCTCATTTATGTTTCGATAGTTAACGATGAGGTGAGTTCTAATATCATGATATAAAAGCGTGTTACGATAAATGGAAATATAGTACTAATATAGAGGACAACTTACACAATAAGAGGGCTCAAAAAGCCTCCATATTCATCTTGTAGTGCTTGAGGAGGATCCCAATGGAAAATTGTAACAAAAGGTTCTATTCCTATTGAAATTATAATATTAAAAATATTAAAATATTTAACAATTTGATATCACATAAAAGGACATAATGTGCTTGTTTAGTACACAATGTATAAAGCTCTCTTACTTACCATTCAATATGAGCTCGTCTATAAGATTATTATAGAACTCTATGCCCTTCTTGTTAATCCCTTTGCTTAACTTCCCATCTGAATTAAAAAAAAAATTATAACTTGCTAAATTTATTATTAAAAGATAGTTGTACACAACATATATACATTTTTTTTAAAATAAAATTAATATACTTGAAAGAATGTCTTGTAAGGGATAAGTTACTGCATACTACTATATCTTAGTACGGGACGTTAATTTATTTCACAAACATAGTTTCCCCTTCATATTTTGCGAGTTGCGGAGTATAATTTGTATTGTGACATATGTTAGTACTTACATGGCAAAATTCTTGTCCAAGAGATGGATAGTCTGAAAGCATCCAAACCAAATGATTTCATGAGTTTGATATCGCCCTGCATTCGAATAATATAAAATATCTTGGTAAGCATTATCTATAATACTTATAAAAGAGCCAACACCCTTAGGTGTTTCTTCCACATTTTGTCAAGACTATTTTACCCCTTCCCATTCATATATTACTATTAATTTAATTTTTCAATTATATGTATCTTTTAATGAGAAGCTGAAGGGATGGGTGCACTATGAAGTAATATCAATGACTATTTGAAAAATGGAAAATTCATCTCAATCAATTGTATCCATTAATTATTGGCCACAACTACATTATTTCATTCGAATGCAAATAACTCAGAGAAGGTGCATCACTACTGTTATTAGTGTTATCATTTCCTACACATTAATGTAATTAAATGTATTATTTAGTGTAATTTTAGGATCATCACTTTAATGACCCAATTCAACTTTCTTTAATAATAACTATATCAAAATAAAACTAAGTATACATAATCAAATTAAACTAATACAATTTCAATTTTATAGCACATTCAAATACTATATTTTCAATAATCCTTGTGATAATAACAAGATAGATAATTTCAAGAGCCAATAAGAATCACATCTAGAGTATAAGGCTCTCCATTAAATTTATTAATGACATAACCTAAATGCTCAAATAGTTTTTAATATTCCACGAGAGTCTAAAAAATAGGTAAAAGTATTCATACTTATCAAAATAATATTTAGCTCTAAAGATGATAATATGGAGAACTATTTCTTGTACATGATTTAATTCCAAAATATCAATTGATATTTTAAATTTATTAATGACATAACCTAAATGCTCAAATAGTTTTTAATATTCCACGAGAGTCTAAAAAATAGGTAAAAGTATTCATACTTATCAAAATAATATTTAGCTCTAAAGATGATAATATGGAGAACTATTTCTTGTACATGATTTAATTCCAAAATATCAATTGATATTGAGAGATGAAAATGACAATATGCATATTATGATGAGATAAAAAAGCAATATTTAGACATAAAAGTTGCAAAAATTATTAAATATTTATAAGAGTTCGAATTCGACTATAACAAAAGTTAGAAGTTAAAATTAATAGAAATATCTTTAAAAGATTCAACAATTACTAAAAATAACATTTAGCTTTTAAAACTACACTATATAGTTAGTAATAATGTCAATTAAAAATCTAATTTACAAAAATAATGAGAATAAATAATGTTTTTGAGAAATAATGACACTCAATAAATATGTTTTAACACTATATCTTGGAGTTACCTTACTTTTTTTTTTTTTGATAATTAGCGATGAATTGTGACTACAATGATATTACAAACATGAATACAGAAATTGCTAATTAATAGAAAGTTAGAGTATAATATGAGACAAGTATGTCTCCAACAAGGTTCGAACCCTTGACCTCTTACATGAAAGGTTGACCTCCAACAAGGAGTTACCTTACTTTTAACATTCATTTATATCCTTCAATCTATTATCATTTTTTCTTGTCTTTCATCTAAAGTAAATTCATCTTTTTTGTTCGAGCACTTCACTTTTTCATTTTCATTAACATCAATGATTAAGAAAAAAAAAATCATATTTGCACAAATAGATAGATATAGTTGAAAAAGTATTAATTATTTTAGTTAGTAACAAACTCACTGTTAAAAGAGAGGTTCTTATGTAAATGATTTCTTTATTATATTTTTAAATTTAGATATTTTTGCTTAACTTTATAGATTTACTGCAACGATAACCCAGTAGTGGTAATATAATATTTCATAGTATTTCTCAGTCATCTATTAGTGATGAAAAACTATAACATTTGAAGTGTTTATCATGTGAGATAATTTTCATTCTCTTTTATTAAATCGTTATCAATGAATTATCTACATATGGAAAATTTTAATAATAAGCTATTGTTGGAAATTGATGTGTCAATTTCCTCAATTAGTGCCCGTGAACTATATCATCTATATATACGGTTCAACAACCGATAGTTATCTGAACTATCAGTAGTCTCACCCGAGATAATGCCGGGGGTCATCGAATGGCAGACTAGGCTCTCACGATGATCTTCGGGATTCGAGTATACGGTCTTATACGTTGAATCCCGATGCCTTCGTTACTCGGGCTATGAGGTCACACACGTAACAATTACCGAAGATACTTTCGAGTAGTGACCCGAAAGTGAATAAGGGATTTGATCCATATTGAGGAATTTCGGTTCGATCGAGATCGTGTCCCGACCGAACCGATGGTGCGCCCGGAATTGGTTCCGGACACACCATTTGGGGTTTATGTATATATATATATGTGAGATATATATATATATTATCATTTATTGAAATGATTTAATTAATTAATGAATTAATTAAATAAGATATGATTTAATTAATTAATTAAGATTAATTAATTCCATCATCATGAATGGTTGACATCTTGGTGGCTACTTTATGCCTTGGGAAGGCTTTGTAAGTCTTGGGAAGAACTCTTGTAAGAGAATCTCCCATGGACCAAGAGGCATTAACCATATAGATGGTTAATGTGTTTGTTTAGTGTATAATGTGTTTCATCATCCATTCTATATCATAAGATGATATAGAATGGGTAGAGCATCAATCTAAGTCTTGCACATCTCTTGCTAGAGAACACAAACAAACACACTTCATCTTCAACCTCAACCCTCTAGCAAAACTCTAAGTGTAGAGTGTAGAACTAGTTCTACATTTTTGCTATAGTAGTAAAGACTACATACTCCTCAATAACACACACTAGTCCAAGTGTGTCTTATTGCTATCTAAGGTATTGGTGTGGACTATTTCATAGTAGTTTCATATCACCTTGGTGATAGACATTTCTTCAAGGAGAAAGCAAAGGAGCAAGGTGTGGGGATAAGCGCTTAAAGATTTACAAAGCTTCCGCTCACGCTTCAAAGGTATAACTTTGTAGCACTACTCTTTTATATGTTATTTGTAGCATATTCACACTATCTTTAAACATATACTTCTATGAGCTAGTTCTATTGTGTAAGTTATAACGATCAACGAATTAGGGTTTTCTAGACATATGAACTATCGTAGTTCATTGTGTCTTGCAACCCCGGGATATTCCAACATGGTATCAAGAGCTATATTACACGTTTAACATGTTCTAGAAGTGTTTAAAGTAGTACCATATAGTATATATGTCGATATATGAACCGTAGCCGATTTTCGTATTCGGAAAACCCTCCCCGACAAAACCTAAGTTTCGCGTGAGTCCAGGCAAGCCAAGGACACGGCTCCACTGGAACGCGCACCCTCGACTTTTCCTGGATACGGAACGTCTTGGCCCGAAGCCTGGTTCGGCCCCCCTGGACGCGTCCATGCACGTCCAAAGTCATTTGATGATTTCGAAACAAAACAAATCGATTAAGTCCAAAGTCATTTGATGATTATGGACGTTTTCGGTTTGTTATAGGTGACTTAGAGATTGTTTTCATTCCGGAAATAATCTTATAAGTCCAAAACATTCTTTGAGAAGTTTAAAATAGTTTAAAATTAGCATGTATGTCAAAATTTAGCTCTTCCAACATAAGATCGTCTTATGGCGAGTCTTGTGGAGGTAAGTGGGAGCACTTTGATTTTATCCAATCGGTACTAATTAAATTGATTAATTGAGTATCGAAAGGAAGTTTGAGGTTTGAATTATTATGAATTTCAAACCTTAACAAATATAACTTATGCTAAGTCTCTTTGAATGAAATCGGGTTATTAGTTCAATATGTTGAACTTATGATAGAACTTCCTAAAATTGGCTAACTTCCTAAAATTGGCTAAGTTAGTTGTTGGACAACTAAAGGTTATGATATGCATGTATGACTATGTTCACATTATTTGAATGTGAGTATGTGTGTGAGTTGTGTGTTGCTTGTGTGTTTTATTCCATTCCTAGCATGTTTATGTGATTTATGTATAATGTGTTATGCATATATAAACTGTAGTCTGAATGGAATGGGGATTTGATATGGCCTAGTATTTATTCGAAATACAGTCTGCGTACTGTCCTTGATATTGAAATACGACGCATGTGTCGTTTTACATTCTTGTATTGTCATTTCTTTTTCGCGGCGCATGTGCCATTTAATGCGAAAGTTGATTATGTAACAAGACATGAAGAGACGGACTTGGAGCATGGCGATGTCCAAGAAGACGGAGACCAAGGACTTAGTTTAGAACTAGTTAGACTAGTTTTATTTAATGTTCTTTAGGCCATATCACGTCCCTTTAAAGTGTTTATTATTCATGTCATGTTTCATGCTTACATATATTTTCTTGACGTATATGTACACCTTTTGTGATATGCATGAAATGTGGATTACATGTTTAATCTAAACCCCTCCACGTTATAATTAAGTGTTTGCCAAACCTTAAGTTCAAAGTTGTCAAACTTTCCTACGTTTCGGGTGGATCATCCCTAGATGGGCACTTTGATTCATAGGAATAGGAGGCAATGGGTTTACATGCGCTACAGGTTAGCCCATCGAACCGGCAAATGTAATCCATCCCTTTATGGTGAACTAAGGTTACTTAAAACGTGGCTACAGGTTAGCCCATCGAACCGGCCCGTTTGGCAAAGGAAGTCTATAGTGTCATAAAACGACTAGTGATAGACGCCAAGAGTCATATATAATCATTGGATGATTAATATATGATAGTCTAGTAGGACTTACCCATGGATTGGACTATGAGGATGATTGCGTGTGCCGCTCATACCCAAGTCCGTGGGGTCTTGGTATACTTGTACACTTCGAGGGGTTGTTGGTACTCGTATTATTATTTCAAGCATGCTTTACTTGTATCGTATGTTTTACATATAAATTAAACTGAATGTCGTTTCCTACTCGCATGTTTTTAGATGGCAACTGCTAAGAAATCAACTTCAAATTCACTCCGATCTACACTTGAGAAGTGTAAACTCAATGGCAATAACTTCAACGACTGGTCTCGTAACTTGAGAATCGTTCTCAAGCACGAGAGAGTCGAGTATGTTCTTAAGGAAGAACTTCCTCCACCACCCGGAGATAATGCCGATGAGCTAGAACGTAGTGCATATGATGTACAAGTGGATGATGCATTGGATGTCCAATGTCTTATGCTGGCCAACATGGAACCGAATCTTCAAATTCAGTTCGAAAATGTGGCAGCATATGACATGTACTGCAGACTGGAAGAGATGTTCCAGAAGCGGGCAAGAAATGAGCGGTACGAAGCTGTTTGTGCCCTCATGGATTGCAAACTATCCAATGGTCAACAGGCCAATCCTCATGTTCTCAAGATGATTGGGATCATCGAGAGACTTGAGTCTTTGGGAACTCAGTTTTACAAGGATTTGGCCGTTGACATAATCCTCCGTTCCCTTCCTGACAAGTTTGGTAACTTTGTCATGAACTTCAACATGCATGACTTCGATAAATCGTTATCGGAGTTACATAACATGATCAGCACGGCTGATACTGCGTTGAAGTGTGGGAAGAGCTCTACCCCTACTCCCTCTGTTCTGATGATTCAGAACAAGAAGGCCTTTAAGAAAGGCAAGGGGAAATGGAAGGGAAAGGCCAAGACTGGATCTATCAAAACAGTCAAGGCCCAGACTTCCAAAACTCCGGCTAAAGGTCCTAAGGGGACTGACCAGTGTCATTATTGTAATACACCTGGTCACTAGAAGAGGAATTGCAAGAAATACCTCGAAGACAAGAAGAGTGGGACTCTTCCGGCAGGTATATTCGTTATTGAAGCTTTTATCACCTCTAATAACTCTACTTGGGTACTTGACTCAGGATGTGGTTCTCATATTTGTCGAAATATGCAGGTACTACAGGACAGTAGAGCTCTTCGGAAGGGAGAGGTGGACTTGCGGGTGGGCAATGGAGCAAAGGTTGCTGCAGTTGCCGTGGGCAAGATAGATTTAAAACTACCATCCGGGATGGTCTTAGTTTTAAATAATGTATATTGTATTCCCGCTATTTCTAGAAATATTATTTCCATATCTGTTTTGAACAATGATGGTTTTACCATCCTTATGGAAAGAAATATGTGTTCTATTAATCGTGATGGTTTACTTTATGCAAAAGCTTCAAACCAAAATGGTCTTTTCATACTAGATGAGGACCATGAGGTATATAACGTAAATATTAAAAGGAACAAGCCTAACGACTTGAATCCTACCTACCTATGGCATTGCAGACTTGGTCATATAAATGAAAATCGCATCAAGAAACTCCACGAAAGTGGAATTATTGAGTCACTTGATTTTGAATCATATGAACAATGCGAATCATGCCTTTTAGGCAAGATGACCAAATCGCCTTTCACTGGAACGAGTGAAAGAGCAAGTGATTTATTGGGGATAATACATACCGATGTATGTGGTCCAATGAACACTCCTGCAAGAGGTGGTTTTTCCTACTTCATTACCTTCACGGATGACCTTAGCCGTTATGGCTATGTCTATCTAATGAAGCACAAGAGTGAAGCCTTTGAAAAGTTCAAAGAATTCCAAAATGAAGTAGAGAATCAACTCGGCAAGACTATTAAGACTCTTCGATCCGATCGAGGAGGCGAATATATGAGCCACGAGTTTGACGCTCATCTTAGAGATTGTGGAATTGTTTCACAACTCACACCGGCCGGAACACCACAACATAATGGTGTGTCCGAAAGGAGGAATCGCACTCTGTTAGACAGTTTGCGATCCATGATGAGTCGAACCGACCTACATGTCAGCTTATGGGGTTACGCGTTGCAAACTGCCGCACTTACCTTAAATAATTGTCCAACCAAGTCAGCTGAGAAAGTATCATATGAGATGTGGTTTGGGAAACGTCCCAAGATTAGCTTTCTCAGGGTTTGGGGTTGCTTGGCCTACGTCAAGAAATTGAACGTAGACAAGCTAGGCCCAAAGGCTGACTTGTGCCATTTCATTGGTTATCCAAAGGAAACCAAAGGGTATTATTTCTACCTTAAGCCAGAAAATAAGATTTTCGTGGCTAGGACAGCGCATTTCCTTGAGAAAGAGTTCTTATCAGGAAATATCAGAGATACGGTACAACTTGAAGAAGTTCAAGATGATGAGCCAAATGAGATAATGAACTCATTCGACACGTTTAATGAGCAAGTTGAGTTATCGAACTCAAGAAACTCATTGAATAGGAGAGTTGGGTTATTGAACTCAAGGGTCTCATCAAATGAGCAAGTCGAGTTAACGAACTCGGCAGGCTCACTTCAGGAAGTAGATCCTCCATTCATGGTGGATCCTATCTTGGACCCTAGATCCACGGTAGATGAAACTCCTGAAGAAGTACCGACCCTTAGGAAATCCAATAGGACTCGTCATGTTCCCGATAGATGGTATGGGGAATCCTTCTTGATAGAAGACGACGAGTCTTATACTTATGGAGCCGCAATGAAAGGGCCAGATAGCGAGTCATGGCTTGAAGCCATGAAATCCGAGATAGACTCTATGTACCAGAACGATGTCTGGACATTGGTTCACTTACCCGAAGGTGCTAGACCTATCGAGTGTAAGTGGGTCTTTAAGAAAAAGCTTGATAAAGATGGAAATGTCCATGTTTACAAGGCTAGACTAGTGGCGAAGGGTTTCAAACAAATTCATGGTATTGACTATGATGAAACCTACTCACCGGTAGTCATGTTCAAGTCTATTCGGATCCTCTTAGCCATTGCCGCATATTATGACTATGAGATATGGCAAATGGATGTAAAGACCGCTTTCCTTAATGGAAACCTTGAGGAGGATGTGTACATGACACAACCTCCAGGCTTTACATGTCCGAAAGGACCTAAGAAGGTATGTAAGCTTCAGAGATCCATTTATGGACTCAAGCAAGCTTCTCGCAGTTGGAACCTCCGACTCGATGAAGCAATTAAAGAATTTGGCTTCATTCAGAATGAGGAGGATGCTTGTGTATACAAGAAGGTAAGTGGGAGCCACATTGCATTTATAGTCCTGTATGTAGATGACATACTGATCATTGGAAACAACAAACCGCTCCTTGAGTCAGTCAAGAGATGGTTGTGTAAGTGTTTCTCAATGAAGGACTTAGGAGAGGCGCAGTATATCCTTGGAATCAAGATATATCGAGATCGAGCCAATAGGTTGATTGGCCTGAGACAGGACACTTATATTGATAAGGTTCTGAGACGATTCGATATGATCGATTCCAAAAAGGGAATACTGCCTATCACAACTGGTACTATTCTCGGCAAAAGTCAGTGCCCCACCACTGACGTCGAGAAGGAGAACATGAGTAGAGTCCCGTATGCTTCAGCCATAGGATCTATCATGTATGCCATGTTGTGCACTAGACCAGACGTATCGTACGCTCTGAGTCTGACCAGCCGATATCAAGCGAATCCAGGCAACAGCCATTGGACCGCTGTGAAATCTATCCTTAAGTACTTAAGAAGGACTAAGGATATGTTACTGGTATATGGCGGAGATGAGGAGTTGATTGCAAAAGGTTTCACCGATGCCAGTTTCCAAACCGATCGAGACGATTTTCGTTCTCAGACCGGGTTTGTATTCTGCCTGAACGGTGGAGCCATCTGTTGGAAGAGTTCCAAGCAGGACACAGTTGCAGATTCTACTACGGAGGCCGAGTACATTGTAGCTTCTGAAGCAGCCAAGGAGGCATGTTGGCTTAAGAAGTTTATGATTGAGCTTGGGGTAGTTCCTAGCGCTGATGGTCCAATTGAGTTGTTATGTGATAACACTGGAGCCATAGCACAGGCTAAGGAACCTAGGGCTCATCATAAGTCCAAGCATGTCCTTAGGAAGTATCACCTCGTCCGAGAAATGTTCCAGAGAGGTGACATCAAGGTATCCAAAGTGGATACAGACGACAACGCAGCTGATCCCTTGACTAAACCGTTACCTCAAACTAAACATGAGTTCCATACTTCAGCTATTGGACTTAGGCTTAGGTCCCAGTGGTCTTAGTCTTAGTGGGAGCTTTATTTCAGTTTATTTGTTTTATATGTATGAAGTATACTTTTGTAAAACTCTTGTTGTTGAATAAAAGTATTACTTCTTGTTTATTGATTGCCTATTCTTTTATGGCACTTGCATAAACAATTGAATATTTAATCATAGTTGTATGATAAATTTTTTAATTCCCATGTAATCACGAGTTCTTGAAGAGGAGCCAATAAGTGTATTGGCTAAGGAACCCCTTTTTCAAGACAAGAACTATGGTGATTACATTGTCCCTAGTGGTGTGTCCCAGCGTTTTGGGAACGGACACAACCAAACTAGTGTGTAATGATTCGTTTGACTTTGTTTCTTAAGTCAAAAGGATGGTCCAAATCATTACATGGGTTCATTGTCAAGAGAGTCTTGACATGGTACTGGACAGTGACCGTTGTGAAATTATAGAAGAGATCTTGTGTCCTATGTTTCACACGAGCCATATGATAGAGGTTCTGAGACCTACATGCATATCATTCTCATGCTACGTGAGCATGAGGCTTTGACTACTTCCGGACCCATCCGTTACTGGTGGTAATGGGGTATGTTGGGTCTTATGTGAATGTAGTGGTGAGATGATCGGTGATGCATTGGTAGGGTCTTTGTCCACCCTGGCATACAGGGAAGGTTTTTCCTGGCCACTCGGAGAGTGAGTCTCACTAATGAATTCACCCGTTATGAACGGGAGTGAGACTATCTCGTGTTCCGAGAAATTATGTCATAGGAGTTGGCGACACGCTTTCTTGCTTTAGCCTATGACGAAAACCGAGGACAAAGGGAATCATGTGACAAGGATGCAAATGTACATCCAAGACATTGGTAATAGTCCAAGGGCAAGTGGGAGTGTTGGAAATTGATGTGTCAATTTCCTCAATTAGTGCCCGTGAACTATATCATCTATATATACGGTTCAACAACCGATAGTTATCTGAACTATCAGTAGTCTCACCCGAGATAATGCCGGGGGTCATCGAATGGCAGACTAGGCTCTCACGATGATCTTCGGGATTCGAGTATACGGTCTTATACGTTGAATCCCGATGCCTTCGTTACTCGGGCTATGAGGTCACACACGTAACAATTACCGAAGATACTTTCGAGTAGTGACCCGAAAGTGAATAAGGGATTTGATCCATATTGAGGAATTTCGGTTCGATCGAGATCGTGTCCCGACCGAACCGATGGTGCGCCCGGAATTGGTTCCGGACACACCATTTGGGGTTTATGTATATATATATGTGAGATATATATATATATATTATCATTTATTGAAATGATTTAATTAATTAATGAATTAATTAAATAAGATATGATTTAATTAATTAATTAAGATTAATTAATTCCATCATCATGAATGGTTGACATCTTGGTGGCTACTTTATGCCTTGGGAAGGCTTTGTAAGTCTTGGGAAGAACTCTTGTAAGAGAATCTCCCATGGACCAAGAGGCATTAACCATATAGATGGTTAATGTGTTTGTTTAGTGTATAATGTGTTTCATCATCCATTCTATATCATAAGATGATATAGAATGGGTAGAGCATCAATCTAAGTCTTGCACATCTCTTGCTAGAGAACACAAACAAACACACTTCATCTTCAACCTCAACCCTCTAGCAAAACTCTAAGTGTAGAGTGTAGAACTAGTTCTACATTTTTGCTATAGTAGTAAAGACTACATACTCCTCAATAACACACACTAGTCCAAGTGTGTCTTATTGCTATCTAAGGTATTGGTGTGGACTATTTCATAGTAGTTTCATATCACCTTGGTGATAGACATTTCTTCAAGGAGAAAGCAAAGGAGCAAGGTGTGGGGATAAGCGCTTAAAGATTTACAAAGCTTCCGCTCACGCTTCAAAGGTATAACTTTGTAGCACTACTCTTTTATATGTTATTTGTAGCATATTCACACTATCTTTAAACATATACTTCTATGAGCTAGTTCTATTGTGTAAGTTATAACGATCAACGAATTAGGGTTTTCTAGACATATGAACTATCGTAGTTCATTGTGTCTTGCAACCCCGGGATATTCCAACAGCTATAACGTATACGAGAGTGCATGTAGTCTTGAGATATTTTTATTGGTATATAGTATATCAATTATCCATCTATGGATATCTTTAATTAAGTATACCAATACTATAGTACTCTTAACTATATCAATATTATATTACTTTATGCATAAGTAAATGTCCTTTTTAAATTCATTATTATTTGGTAAAATATTTATAATGGTTGTACACTTGTGTTTGTTGATTACTATAAATCAATCATGTGCAATGATATAATTTCCCTTTTTTTGATGTTTTCTTCTAGGAAGTTACAAATTGCACATGAACTGACATTGAACTCGATTAATGTGAAAAGTTACACATCCATATAAATTTTGATACATGTAGTATTTGTCGTTAACAATTTATTCAAAAATTTATCACGTGCAACGCACGTAACATAATACTAGTTACCTGAAAAACTACCAACTTTTGTATTTATTAGGAGTACAAAAGTCCTTCATATTTACCTTATACAGATGATAAAAGTCTTCTGCTACATCACCATTGCTACCATCTATTATTGTTTCTGGATTTAAACAAAAAACAAATGTTAATAATATATTCATGTTAGTTTTGCTAGTTTTGAGTAATAGTAGATTGAATACCTGGGTATTTGTGAGCAAGTTCATCCCATAAACTTGCCCCTCTACCATCTTCCTCAGTGGCTCCTTCATACTACATTCAAACAGAAAAATTATCATCAATTCTACATTATTTGCAGTGTGGTTATTAATTTATCATCATTTGAGTTAACACGAATAGAGAGATCTGTTGTTATACTTTGTGTGACACTCTATGTTACGCTCATCAGTTAAACCTATTTGTGACATGTGTGTCTTGTTGGTTTTAAAGAATAAAAAATAAAACACGTGTCATGATCTTAACAAAGTGTAACATATACAGTATGCGACATAAAATGTAACAATTGATCTATTCTCCTTCGACAACCAATAATCCGGCTCTAACGGATTTCCGAGAAAGAAAAAAGAATTATATTTTGAATTAAGAGCGATGGATCCATCATATGCTACCTGATAAGAAGACGAGGCTGTTCCAAAGATAAAATGCGGCGGAAACAAACTTCTGTTGAATGCAGAAATTTCATTAGGTGGTTCATCAGTAACCTTACTTGCTAAATCTATAGCTTCTGAGAATAATGAGCAACTTAACAAGTTCACCAAAAGAATGAGATTTAGTAAAGCTAACAAGACCATTTCTTACTAATTAATTGAATTGCTTAGTTTTTAATTAGATATGTTAATAAATCATCATATATAACGCATCAAGTGCACCTCACGATATCTAAAAAAGATTCCAGCACTTTTCAAAGTTGATATGCTTTATATATATATATATATATCTAAGTTTATTTCTCCATTTATTATTATCACATGAAACACATTGACTGCAACATATTTGGCAAGTCCATGAAGTATCACGACTTTTTTTTTAAAATATATCCCATTCTTTACTATAATCTAGGCTGTCAAATTCTAGATATATAGTATTTTAATTACCATGTGCTTTCCCTATTACTTTAATTATTCCCCCACCCCTTCTATTTTTGTTCGATCAATGACTCACTTGTTTTACTAAGTCACATATATACATAACAATAATAACATCAGTTCATAGAGCTGATGGGTGGTTTCCGATAGCGGTAACAAGTTGCAGTATTACTTAGTGCTAGATAACGATTGGAGTATGCAGCAACGATGGACATATAGTAACATACACAAGCACAATTGATAAAAATGTACGTACTGTATCAATATATGTATGAAGTCAATTTGCAACAACGATGGACATATAGTAACATTAACAAACTTCATATACTTAAGTAATACACATAACATTGAGTTGAATCAAAATTATAATGTTGATAATAAAGTACACCAATAACATAATCGTAATAAACAAGAGAGATCTTTGCCTGAATGACGTCGCAGTCTAGAGCTGCATTAGAAACAAAGTACTAATTTAACAAGCTCCTTTGGGAACAAAGTGAAGATTAGGGGTCGGAGATCCAACACCCGTAGTAGCTTAAATGCTTTTGGAATATTGGATACTTGACCCCTATCAAGAGGTATAGCCCCTGGCTCAAAGCACAAGAAAGAGCGAACATGCTCCCCAGAAAGGTTCTTTCGACCTGAAATGAACCCCTCAACATCCGCGTGAATGCATAAACGGCGATGATTTCCCAACAACCCCACTTGAGATCCTTTGATGTTGAGATAGAAATTTTCTTCTCGTGCTTTGCTCTTGCAGAATTCAAACATGTCATGCACATGACATATTTGATACGGCCATCAGACCTTCTCTTGGCTACAATCACTAAGTTCCTGTTCACAAGTTCATGCAGCAATTCTTCCCCTAATTCTTCCAAGCTCGATTCGCCTTTTTGTTCAATGAATCCTTCAGCAATCCAAAGGCGAACCAACTTCCATACAGGTATCTCGTAGTCTTCTGGGAACACCCCAAAGTAAAGAAAGCAAGATTTCAAGTTGTATGGTAGATTATCATAACTCCACCCAACCGAAACCCTGAGCCTCTCGTGATCCTGATCTTCAAGAATACTGCGCGAACTAACATCCCTAGAAAATTCTGCCCACCAATGAGAGGCCTTAGGATCTCGTATAAGAATACCTGCAGTGACAACTATGTCAAGTGGCAGTCCTTTGCACTTGGCCACGATATGTTTCCCAAAGACTTTCAAGTCAAGTGGCAGAGTTCTTCATCTGGTGCCACTCGTTTGCTTTAGAGACTGATGAGTGAGTTCATCCAGAGTAGTCTCTGAAAAGGTCAACTTGGCTACCTGTTGTGGCAACATACGATCATTTGCAAGTTTAGGTGAACCGAAGATCACTCATTGAATAGGAGAATTTTTGCTAAATAACATCCTTGAATAAAAAAAGTCCGAAAAATATACCCTTCAAAATTTCTTGAGAATTTGAAGCTTCTTGTGAGGTATCTCAATTTGCCAATATTGTAGAATAAGGGTATTTATCTAACAATACGAACATCTAAAAAAACAACTTAACAAAATGAAAGGAATATTAATTGAGCAATCAAGAACATGGGTTTGGGAATAACAACTTCGTTCTAATATATTGTTCATAATACAATAGTGTAAAGAGAGCTACTGATAAAAGGATGCAATACAGGAAAAAATTTCTAAGAACGCCTACAAAATTAAGGAATTTTACATAACCTGAACAAGAGGGAAAAAAAGACCAATACAGTCATATCTTGATATCGCTTACAGCATCACCACCCTGATGTCCATAGCTGTGCTTATGAGCAATACAACCGAGCTGCGATTTCGAGTCAGAAACCTACACCTATAGATTCATTTGGGAAAATTCAAGGTAGTTGCTCCCTAGTCCTCTTCCTCGTCACCCTGATCTATGTGGTTGTGACTTTGAGCAGAAAACATCTCGGCAACCTGCAAACGAGCCGTGTGAGGGAAATTGACTAGATAATACTTAACATGCATCTTGAAAATTCTTCACTTCAAATAAATACAATAATTATGCACCATATCAGATGATGAGGCCTGTTCTGGAGCCTTATCTTCTCGAATTCGTAGTAGACGTGGAAACCGTAAAGAGATCCCCTGCAGCGAGAAACATATTACCATTGACGAAATCCACTAAATTTAATAAAGAACTCAAATTAATATTGCATGTTTACAGAAACCAAGACAAGTAGGGCACCTTATTTGGATCGACAATGCCTACAGCAGCACGATGAACAGGGCTGATTGTAAGATCTGCTGCTTTCACTTCCCAAACCTGTGAAGCACCATAACAGTGAAAAATCAACAAAAGTTATTGATTCAAAGTAAATCTAGAGTGTACAAATAGTTTGATATCATTCACTTGCTCTTTTTTCTATGCTGATCCATAACAAAATAGAAATAAAGTACGGTGCGCTCAGAACGTCAGCAAATTGTTAACGTTCAGAGCTAATAATAGAAACTCCTCTTCAGTTCCATCCGAAGGGAATTAATAAAAACTATGAGGTTATAAAGCTTTTCTCCTGCAAATTAGTCAAGTGATGCGAAGAGATTTTCAAGTTCAAGCTTTTTCTCAAAAAAGTAACTTATAAGCTGCTCGATTTGCTTCGAAATACTCCTTATGTCATCAAGAAAAAGAAAACAATAGGAGAAACCAGAGCCAACATACTGGATACTGGATTACATATTAAAAAGAGGAGATCGGTAAACAACCAAAAAGATGATGACTACTACCTCTGTTGGTTCAAACCATACATCAGGATTGAGCGTTTCTGCATACCTATAATATGACTGGAGTCCAAAATGAAGTCAGGATGTTAGTTTCTTAAGAAATCCCCAAGTTAAAAAACAAATTTTATAAGCAAATCAATTACCTTAGGTTTGGGAATAACTTTTGAACGAAGGCTAGCAGAACGCTCTTCAAGCACTGTTTCGGAAAACCCCGTGCCTAAGATAAGATACAAATAAAGATGAGATTAGTAAATATTGACGCTTCCTTTGTTGCATCCTAGCTGAAGTAGCTTACCAATTTTGCAGATGCTCTGGAATTCCTCTTTACTGCTATCATAACAAGCAAGAAGGAATGCCCCATATACACCTAAATAATAACAACAGATGCCAGAATGTAAGGCCTTAAAGACAGAAAGCTAAAGAGAGGCTGATCAAATAGATCACCATGATGCGCTTGCCCGAAAGCAAAAATGGTGGAAGCAACTTTGTTCCGACTGGTTTCAATTGAAAATAGTTACCAGTACGTTTCCCACGTCCATGGAAAGCTGCAACGGGTACCAAATCAAAGGAGTCACCAACACTGCAGAGAAAAAGTAAAAGTAAGGATCTTATAAAATCAGGTTAGTTTTGCAAGTATCCATTTGAAAGTTAGACCAGTTATTTGAATGCACGGAAAAAGGTACCCCCTCCATCCCTAATTGTTAGTCATTTACTTTTGCACACATTTTAATGAAATTCAAACTTGTGTCTTACATTTAAATTTCCCTCCTTCTCTACATCTCACAAATGGGCCTTAATTAAGGGATTTCTAAAAATGGAAAATGGCCCTAACAATTAGGGATGGAGGGAGTATTGTTTAGTGATGTAACTTGAAAGACTAAGAAATCTCACCTCTCCATGTAGTCTTTTTTCAGTTTTAGCCAGTTATTTGACCGCTTAGAAGGCTCATAGGTCGCATCCCTGTTCAATGTTTTGATCATCAACCCTTCACAACTGCAAAATGAAATAAATCCCAAGAAATCAGAAAATAATGATATTAATGAAACGCAAAAAGAAATAATCAAAAGGCCTGCAAACCATTGCATTTTCGGGTTATCTACTCGCTGGCAGTAAACGAATCATCAATACGAAATTGAGGGGTGGTTCTAGTAAAAACTTCAAGATTTGCACTCAATCTCAATATGGAGAAAAATAAGCTCAAAGCATTGGCAATCAATGCTCATCTGGTATTACAAATATATAATTGACAAACCTTTCAGACATGTAATAGCACTATCATGTTGAACATTGAATGAAGTACAAAAAGAGGGTACCTGGCACTGACAGAATTTTCAAGGAATTTCTGTATTTCTTCAAGATCGTTTGACGATATTTCAGTTGCAAACTGAAAGAATCCAAGTTCTACCTCAAATGACTTGTACAGTTTCTGTACAAAAGATGTAACAATTTAAGGCAAAATCTGAATTATAAAAGACCATTCACCATAATGTCGACCAACAATTTATATATGATGTAAGTAATGACTCGGACCAATATTTAGGAATTCAATTACATACGATTAATGTTGTTAATATTTTCTTCTGAATGGTTCCCTTAGAGAGGCATGTTGTGCAGGGAAGTGGAGAACTCAAGTAGTTGCCAAACAAAGACAGTTAAAACACTTAATCAGATATTAGTGAAATTCACTTTTGTCGCATTAGAACTCATGTAGAACATTTTTCCTACTTAAAAAAACAATTTGAAAGACAAGGTTAACACAAAAAGTATATATCTGGGCAGGTGTATCCCATGATTAATTTTTCAGCTCAGTACAGTGTAGAAAACCGTACAAAAGGAAAGAAAAATTGCAAATTCTTATATCCTATATTTGAGTTTTTCAGCTGGACCTTCGTCACAAAAATTTCAAGATGAGATATTGTTGAAAGGCCAGTGTTGAAAGACATTAGTTAATGGCTTAAAATCTTGAAAAAAAGGAGAAGAAAGATTCACCCAGAAAATGAGTATCGAGGAACACCTTTGTCATGTATCTTACAACATACATTGCAAGAATTGCACCAACTGAAACAAAGGTATGGCAGTATATAAAGAGGAGGGCATATAACAGTGATAGGGCGACTAGTCACTAAAGAGAAGGTCCACCTAACATCAACATATGGAGGTGGAAAGATGGTAGGAAGCCTCTATGTATCAGTCAATCAAATAAATCGTGTATGGCAATGATCAGTCGTGTTGCCCACATGAAAGAAAATACTATAAAGCTAAGATTGAAATATACCTCATTACAACTACTCAATTTAAAGGAACCTTACCTCTCTCCGAATGTTAAGCTGATCTTGTAGAAGTGATTGACCATTGAGGTACAACAAATCAAACGCATAAATGCATACTTTAACCTTGATTTCACTCATAACCACATTTTTTCGAGCACGTGTACTAAGGACCTGCCCATATGTACATATAGGAACATGATTATTTTTCTAGGGATATAAAAACTACACAGGTAGAATGAACAATTGAATTACTTAATGAACAATTCAAATTGCTTCGCTAGATTAAAATGGCATATTGGTTAAAAAATAGATTGAATAGTAAACACAGTCCAGCTTCAGATTACACAGACGAAAGAAGCTCCACCACTAAGCTATTACTACCTCCAATTCGTTTTCATAGACTTTCTAGCTATTTCACAAATATTAAGGATCATGTCACTTGGTTATATAAAGCAAAAGTTATGCACATTGAAAATATAGAAGTCATAAAAATGAATTATCATGCATTCTGTGTAGTATTAGGAATACAATGAGAAGAGTAAAAAGATGCTTATGGAGATAGAATCACAAAAACATACGTCTTGGAAGATGTTGGTATTTGAATAAAGAGTAAAATGCTAAGAAGTCTATTTGAAAGAATTGGAGGTAGTACATGATAGACAGCTACATAGTTAACATCTCATCATAAATGACCAATCAGTTCGGCGAAGGCCTATCCTAAATGTCCAAATTCCTGACATTTAGGCTGTACTGGATTATTATTGCATCAGCAGTTTGAATTTTCGGTTTAAAAGAATTGATTTGTGGACAACTCTTTGGAGTTTAAGTGAAAGATATTATGAAACTACGATACTGTGAAATATTTCAAAAGAGAACCCATATATTACACGATGAGACTATTAACAAATTGACAGTCAAAACCTATTAACAGATAACGAACTTTAGTTGAAACTTCTTTTTCATTTTATCATTGCTTCATCCAGATACTGCATATAGCATTCTATCAGAACCCTAACAAAGGTACCACAGATAGCATTCTACATAGACTACATTCCTTTCTCACCACTACGAAGCTCCAAAGGTATGAGTATTGCAGATCATAATATAAGAGTATTAAAATGTCAACTTAGAGATATAATAAGTGAAGCCACATTTATAAACTAAGTAATGGTGGTATATTAGGTAAAAAATGATTCTTCAGATTGTTGGAAGAAATAACCTATCCTATGATGACCTTTGCATGCCATCTAATTTTTCTAGATGTCGAACTTGAAGAGGCAAAACCCTCTCACATAATCCAAATGACACAACTTTTTGAGGGCAAGCGGAAAATTTATTCTAAAAGACAGCTCTGGATCTGGTTAAGGGTCTTCCTAATAGAAGTTTAATCTGAGATCGGATCAGAAAGATCAAATGCTATCAGTAATTAAAATTCCACATGGACAGATTGATTAAAAGCAGCTCACCTGAAAGGGCAGGATTTTTTGTTTCTCAAGGTCGAATGCCACAAGTTCACAATCAAGAACAAATGATGTTACAGACCGGTTTTTCAATCTGCAGCCCAATCACATAGCAAAACATTATGCATTTGATTGGAAAACTTAAACATCAACATGCACCCATGCCTCTGAAGAGGCTCCGACCTAGTGTGTGTCTGGGGGATGGAGGATTATTAATACCTCGTAACAGTAGTAACAACATCAGGAAACTTTCCAGTATTTCGTTCAGCATTTCGACTGTATATCTCTACCGAACCATTGTCCAAGTAATGTATCTGCATATTAGACAAAATTAATAAACTTAATGTCCATGATGAAATCCACGGCTCTTAACATTTAGTTTGGCCCATTGACCTGAGCGCGCTCCCCGTCATATTTGTATTCACAGGTGAACTCCATGTCCTGGAATTTATCCAAAATTTCAGAGACTCCTTTAGTTGGTTTTGCCAGCATAGGTCCAACAGGAATACCAAGGGTGAAGCTACATCTTTTTGGAAGATCCCATACACCATACTCAAGCAAAGCAGGAATTATTTTGTCGTAGACTGGAAGAACGGAATAAACTTGTTTGACAATTTTCGCAGCCTGGGAACAGAAACACATTGAGAAACAATACTACTTACCATGTAAGTAATTTAACAGCAAATCCAGGCATGCATCACAAGCAAATAATCATGCAAATGTATGAGAATGCGGAGACTAGACTGTCTGGGAAAGAAAACTCAAAATGTGTTGGCTTATCAGAATTCAACAGTCACAGCAATGAAGCTCGTAGGTTTCACCAAAAAGAAAAGGGTATACAGGTGTAAAAAATCTGCAGCAAGAAAAAGTATGCAGCTTCCAAATTATTCTAGGATCATAGTAGTTATAGGAAGTGGTGACCCCACTGGTCAACTGCTTGCTATTTACATGTTGCTTCAATGAAAATTGCTACATAACTGAATTTATACAACTTCAAGTATTAAACACATAAATAGTGAGAATAGTCATCTTGTGGTTTTCTTTTTGTTCTATAAGGCGGTTAAGTCTAAGTTTAAACAATGTCACTGGGATTCGAACATAGTGAATTTACATAATAAATCTAACATGATGCAATTTTATAGAGTTTCCACAGAGAGATTGATGATTATGTCATTAAGCTATGGAACGATTGTAGCTAGACCTTTCAAATTTATTTATTCATGACTACTACTAGTGTATTGCTACCCATGAGCTTCCACAGAAGCTAATCGCCCATATGAAAAATTCCGCATTTATTTATCATATAACACTTACAAATTAGTTATCCATTAGGTGCCACTAATTACAAATATAATACATAATATGATAGGGAAAATTCAGACCGTGCAGAGC
This sequence comes from Echium plantagineum, assembly GCA_003412495.2. Classification (NCBI taxonomy): domain Eukaryota; kingdom Viridiplantae; phylum Streptophyta; class Magnoliopsida; order Boraginales; family Boraginaceae; genus Echium; species Echium plantagineum. The sequence goes on from CM016564.1 coordinate 30,624,137, forward strand.
TGCATTATTCAAATACCATGACAATGACAATATATAGAGCATAGAAAGATGCGCTTATCCAATATTAAGCCCAATGACACCCACCTCCTCCAGAGGTGAATCAATATGTGTAGGAGGGGAGAAATGCTTTCTACTGTAGAATGCAGCATGTCCAAGAGCAGTCAAGAGAGTTTGTTCTGCCAACTGAATTCGTAACTTCATCTGCAAAGAGAAGTCAAATGGATCTTACGTTGCTGAAAAAAATAGGAGTAGACTTGTGACAAAAAAAATGGGATCATTACCTGGAGTAGGCGAATTACATATATAGGTTCACAGTCAGTAGCTGCCACAAGAAGTGACTGTATATGCGCCTTCTTCTTTTCTTGGCTATTATTTCCAGACTCCTATAAATGTACAATGCAAAGGAACAATTCAGATAACAAATAAAAGTTAAATGAAGGTTGACCATACAATGTGTGAGAGGACAATCTTTTCTGATGACAATTTTTACAGACACACTTCTACGAAAAATCAGTACCCGCGACAACGACTAACAGGCTGTTGGGCTAATTGGTCATTTACTTGGTAAAAAAGTTAAAAAAATATGACTGTTTTTCTAAAATAGGCTTTTAACCTTTTTCACAACCTTAATAGTGATTATGTACTCGAACATGTAAAAGCTCAAAATTTACTATATAGTGTGTCTGACACAAAAGGGTAAGGCAAGCCCCCTCTCTAAATCTTCAACCTAGGTGGCCAAACTTAACTAATTTATAATAAAAAATAAAATGATAACTAATGAGCAACACTGAAATGATAAAATATAGAGATGACTTAAGCTCAATTATCTATTAATGAAAAAGGTTGAAACACGGTTGGATTACTATATAATATTTGTATGACTCTTGAATTACTCATCATAATAAGTTTGTCTTAATAAAGTTACGGTTTGAGGCATTTTGGCAAGGAACTGGTCATACAAATAACTCTAGAAGCGTCCTCACACAACAATGAAAATTCTTACAGTAATTTGCTGCTCAAACCACTGTTTGCTGGTAAGTTAACTTCTAAATTATTTTATGGAACTGCGTAGACATAGAAAACAGATTCAGTGGTTTTCAGCTAAGACAAGTTCCAGTCAGACATACATCAAATGGAACAGACAGACTGATATAAATCAACTCCAGAGTGAACTGTAAAAGTCACTTGCATAATGAGCACAAATAGCACTCCAAGATGATGTAACAATATCGAATCCTATGTCCTGAAAAACTCCCATAATCTGTTTCTTATTCTATATGCGTTGAACCTTAACTTCGTTGTGTTGTACTCCTCTAGAAATGCATTTTTGAAGGAGAATAAAGCGACTATAACCATAACGAATAATACTATGTCAAGGATTTTCAAAGATACTAAACAGGTATGATACCACCAAAAATATTATAAGCAAAAAAGAAAAAATTGCCACTCAAAAATGAAAACTATATGATATAGATTACAACACATTGCCCAAAATTCAATCTAGTAAAAGCATAAACAAAGATAGAAAAATGTCAAAAACACATGTTGAAGAAAAATATAACTACCTTGGCAATAATGTGAAGTGTGTCAAAAACTTTAGCAACAGTCAATGGCTCCGGTTTACGGATCAAAGGCTGAGATGAACGACTTGCTTTCGCTACACGACCTAAATCTCCAAGATCCTGCCAAAAATCGTGCAACTGCAAATTAAGTTTCTCTTGTTCTATCGAAACAAGCAGAAAGATCCAACATATCATAGAGGAAGAATGATGCAAGATTTGCATACAGGTGAGTGAAAGTCATGTTCTTGAAGTAAGCTGTATAAATTGATTTATGACAAAATTAGCCATCATCTCACTCCATGTTTTTGCTTGATGATTATTGAAAATGAATTTTTAAAAGGCAAATCATCTTAAATACAGGAGCTAGAGCATAACAATGATGTGCATTTGTTCAAAGACTCATTACACAAATTAAATGAAACACCTTATATTGCTTCTTAATGTGAAGCTCGTTAGATCCACATGCTTCAGCAAGTGCCTTAATAATCGACGCATCTCCCAGCCCAAGTTCCATACCTTCATGGGCAGGCGCAATCCTACTACAACAAAAATATACAAACGCAAGCAAATCATCGGGAGTAGTCTCCATTACAGTCCTCAGCATATTACACAAAATCTCCGTAATAACAATCCTCCCTGACTCCTGACTAATTGCATCCAACCCCTTCGCCACAAACATAAACGGCACCCTCTCACCAACATTCCAGTAAGCCGCCTTCTTCGGGTCAAAGGTAGATGCTCTCTTCTTCACCTCACTCAAACTCTCATCAGGATTCAATTTTCTCTTCTTCCCACTTGAGCTCTCCTCCTTCCCCTCTTTTTCAATCTGGGCATCCTCCATTTTCCTCAAACCCAAAAAACCCCCACCCAATTCTCCATTGTTCGACGATCTCACATCGTTGGTATTTTCAAGAACGGGTGTTTCGTCACTAGGGTTTTGAATTTGGGTATTTGATTCTTGAATTTTACGTTTCTGGGGAGAAGATTTTTTGGATTGTTGATTCTTCTTCCTCGTAGCACCAGACATTAAGACATCAAAGGCGGATCTCTGGGTACTCGACGACATCGTTTTGCAGAAGTTAAAGGGTTCAGACAAGGGTTTAAGAGTAGATATACGTTTTGGAGGATTAATATGAAGAAACGTGCAAGAAAGTAATGAAGGTTTATAGTTGCGTCCGAAAAGATGAGCTGTTTGAAAAAAGCAGGGACGGCATGAGAGGATTGAGTACATTCAATTGAGTGAGAGAAGGGGGCGGGGATGCAATGGCGGGAATCGTAGCTTGCAATGGTCGCTACTAACTACTAAGGTTGGTTATGGGATCCGTTATAAATTGCTACAGTAAAGCATTATTTGGGTGTGTATAGTGAATTCCGGTACAAATGGATTGAATAAAGATTAGTGTTGTTTTTACTGAGACCGATTTAAGTAGGTCGGGCACATATCGAATGGAGTATTTAATTTCCTGGCCAATTTAGACATGTTAATGTGCAGAAAACTATAAACGCGTAGAGTTTTAACATGTATTACGAGTATACTGTAACATGTTAGTAATAAACATTGGCGGGTTGATGAATGATTACTCTACAAATAGCTTTGGTATGTTGGACGATCATTATTGTTGAACTCAATGCTTACATTGTATTTGCCACAGTCATGTCCCAACAATTTATACAACTTATTATGGGATCACTATCGGCCCAAGATAAAGTTGCAGACGAGCCCAATGTGATTTCTAGTGAATAATCAATACTTGGGCAAATAATTTTAAGAAGCTCGTAATGAAAACCTAAAGAATTCTTGATCTATGAATAAAACCTTCTCCCCATTATTATGGGGTCTTTTACACATAACAAAGCCACGCATACCTGCTATATTGTCATTTGTTAGATTTATTTTCTGTTTTTTTTTTTAAGTAGCGATGAGGTGAGTTTCGAACCAGGACCTTCTGATCACTAGCAAGAGCCTTTTCCACTAAGCTATTCGATTAACTCAACCATTTGTTAAATTTCTTTGAAGATTTGTTTTGCACTTTCTTTTATCAACAATAAATTTATTTGAAGATTTGTTTTGCCATTTGCACTTTCTTTTATCAACAAAAATTTGGGGCAAATCATTTGCATCAACGGTTTGCACCCGAATCAAGAAGCCTTAACATAACGCTATTAATTCATTTGTTCGGTTGAAAGTGCCTTATTATTAAGTGAATCAATTTCTCTAGCTTAGTGCTCTTACCAGACCGGTCTGGATCGGATATTGTGATTTCCATGAGTCGCCCGATAAGGTTAACGGATAATCGAGAACCGGTCCGATAAGATTTCGGGTGGAATATAATTCCCGGTACTGGACCGGACTGTTACCGGGCGGGTACCCAGTCCACCCGTTAAGCGAACGAAAAAAGTATTTGTTAAGGCCAAAGTACTTGCAATTCGATAATAGTATATATTTAAATATCCAATAAAATTATCCAAAATATTTAGCAAAAGTATCCAAATATCCAACAAAAGTACCCAAAATATTCAGCAAAAGTATCCAAAAGATTATCCAGAACATTATCAGGTAATTATCGGGTAGTCGATCCGGGCATAAATGGGTCTCGGGTAAAAAAAGTCATGGTACCAGACCGAGTTCTTATCAGATGGGTAAATGGGCCGGGAAGTTTGGACCGGATCCCGGATGGATCTCGGACTTCCCGGCCCAATAACAGCTCTACTCTAGCTCAAGCAATGTGGTACACTAATTCATTGCTTTTTTTTTCTTTCAAGTTTTATCATTCTTCCTTCATCCTTCATCTTGACGCAAATTCAACAATCGCCAAAGTTGGATTATTTACCTTTATATATTGAACAAATCATTCTCACATAAGCTCAAATATGAGGGGGTTTAACTCTATATGACTATCACTCAAATTTTTGTGACCCACACATCCTCTTACTGGCTACTATATGTTGTTTCTAATTACTAGCACATTACTACTAGGATATGTTCATTAATTTCTTGTCCATTATATCTACATACCAAGATAATGAGTGAAAATGGTAGGCCATTGTTTATAGTGTATAGTTGCAGATGTTGATAGGGCACATGCAACATGTGTGCTAGGGTTGGCAACTTGGGTGATTTGGTGTTAGGGCCACCATGATTTTATAATAAGCTGGAAAAGGACTAAATCACAACATTCATTCACAACTATCAATATGGACCAATACAACAACCCCTCAAATCATTTACACCATACTATCATACTATCTTAACTTGTGACTTATCTCAAATGTATATAGAAGATACCCCCACATTGAAAACAAATTGAAAAGTGAAAATATCCAATTCTATATGTATTAAGAAAATTATATATGGTCAGGTAAGTTTTTTAACCTTGCTTTAATCTTCATGTGGACAAATATTGTCCTTTAGGTAGCCACTTATCATTATAAAGTGAGGGGGTGCAACCTCCCTTTTACATCATGATATTAGACTAATTTTTATCCAACATTTTGTTTATATTTTTGTAATAAAGGTTATTATGAGAGGAAAATTGGTTAGGTCACTAGGTGCTTGTATATGGAGGGATTTGAACTCGAAAATATCGCTCGGGTGGGGTAGAGTTTTGTTTATCTTATATTGGTTTCGAAGTGATAGTTAGATACTCACTTTCTACCAATATAGATGATTGTTGAAATGAATAGTAATATCTCCAAATATTTTCATGCACGTGAAGTAATTAGCGTGAGGAATGATAAATATTTAACTGTAATGATAAAGTGATCATACAATTAAACATAGCCGTCCAACAAGCGTAGATACACAAGGAAACATACCCTAAACTTGATAAACCCAAAGACAAACTAAAACGACAAGAAGAACCCTCATCAACTCAAACATAATTTAACGAAGACCAACTTCAACATAATCCTCCTTCAGAAATTAGAAATCAGCACTAGGCAATGGCTGGTGAGATTGGTCAATGAAGAGGATGTCATAGATGAGAGCAGCAATAGCAGCACCAGCAAATGGGCCGGCCCAATAGACCCAGTGGCAGGACCAGCTCCAGCTCACTAGAGATGGGCCGAAAGCAACAGCTGGGTTCATGGAGGCCCCAGTGAAGGCCCCACCAGCAAGAATATTGGCCCCAACGATGAGACCAATAGCAAGTGGTGCAATAATACCAATGTCACCTTTCTTAGGGTCCACAGCTGTGGCGTACACTGTGTAAACAAGCCCAAATGTCATCACTATTTCGAAGATCAAAGCATTCCATACTGATACCCCAGCTGATAAAGCAAATGATCCTGTTGCCTGCATTTAGATATATGTTCGAGTTAAATCAGTCAATTGTCAATTGAGTCCTCGACAATATTATCAAGTAGAATCGCATTCTATACACATAAGACTTTTAGATGAAAATAATTAACGATTATATATATTATCAAGTACTAAATCTGCAACATTACTGTATATGAAGAAATACCAAATTACAACGCGGAAAGCTTATGTTGAGTCCAAATTGATAATTAACTCATATAAATTTGGATCTTTAAGAGATATGATTTTTTAAACTAAATTGACTATTAAAAATGAAATAATTGAACTACAAAAGGCGACTTTACTAGCTTAAACATCACTCTCTTGTACATCATTTTCATCAATTTCTTTAATTGAACTTATAACTTAATCCACAATCTCCCCTTAAAAATAACTATTAGCTATAAGTATTAAAGGAATTGGGACCTTGCAAAACAAGTGTTCACCCAATTTCAAATTAATTTGTCACATTCAATACATGTTATGTTCATTAACTAGTAGTACCATATTACGTGTGCCAATAAGTTAGTTTTTTTGTCGACATACACAAACCATAAAAGATCATGTATTTTAACAATATAGTCCACATATTACTTAAAGTGAATATTAAAGGAAATACTCATACTAATTCCTAACTCACAACACATTTAGTTAAATAAAATATAATGAATTATCCATGACTGAATAGTGTAATGACATCTGATCCACCTTTTCAACTAAAAGTTTTTTGGCTCAAAAATTGTTTGAAATAATGTGTCTCATATTTTATTATAACGATCTATTAGTTAGTGATGTATAGTTAATAGTCAATTGCCTAGCCTTAAATTTTGATTCCAACTATATATGGAGAAAATAAAGTAAGAAAAAACATGCACAATAAAATAAAAAACTAGAAAGTTTTAGTATATATAGAAAGTTACCATGCCACCACATGAGAAAGTCAAGAGGAAGCAAGCCACAGTGGATCCAAGTAGCTGAGCTATGATGTAAAGAATACCCCTGAAGAGAGTGATGTTTCCACCAATGAAAGCACCAAAAGTCACGGCGGGGTTGACGTGTCCGCCGGAGATGTTAGCTCCGACTGCAACCGCCACAAACAAGGCGAAACCATGAGCTACAGCAGCCGCAACAAGGCCTGAAGGGGAGGTGGCACCACCATCAGTCAACTTGCCAAATGCCATGCCAGAACCTTGTCCGGCAAACACAAAAATAAGGGTACTTATGAACTCGGCTACCGCCGCCTTTAGAGCCCCCGGGTGGCTGAGCTCATGGTGGCCACCGATGGCGATGCGGCTGACAGGCATTGTTGTGGAAGAGGGGAAATTAAATTAAAAAGCTAAGAGAGGATAATGTGAAGGAGAGTGATGAAGAAAATGGTGCATGAGAGGGGACTTATTATAAGAGAATTGCATGGTGGATAATTGCAAAACTAGTCCTTAGATTTAGGAATAAATGCATTTTAGCCCCTTGGTGTACGTGCGTAGTAGTAGATTAATAAATTAAAAAACGTGTTTTTGGTCTATTTTATTATGACAAATGTAGAAAAATATTATGGTACATTTTGAATGAGTTAGTAGGTTCCGTTCTAGAAGTACCAAGACGAATCACATTGAATGAATGTATTGATGTACATTATTTTCATGATAGCATCAAAATTGTTTTCCACTTGATTTAATATTATTTATTACTTCATAATAAATCACAGGAAATGTGGTATACTATAATAAATAGTTGTGTTGATTTTCTATAATTTATAACGTCGTAACCATTGGTTTTTTGAGTTATGATTTAATCTAACAATAAATGTGTCGACCTAGCTATTATGAATTTAAAACTAATTAAACAAGTGTAAAATTGATTTAATTCGTGATTTTTTTATAACAAATAAATAATCATGGAATTATATTCTTCCAAATATTTATATATATAGTTGCATCGTTGTAAGTAAAATGAATAATATAAGCGTATCCCAAAGTGGGATTTTTACCTCATGTGGACAACTATTTAAAATTTTAAATGATGAGTACCTTATCATATGTTTAGTTTATTGATCTCATGCATGTTCTATGAGAGTCCGTATATATTCGGTGTCCCCTAATACAGTGAAATTAATTAAGAGTACACCTATTTTTAGTTCATGAAATATCTATGGATTCTATGCCACCCAATTCTAAGTTCTAACTACTACATATAATGTTGGGATTTGTACATTTGAAATATATAAAATTTACTTTAATTTCAAATTACACACTTTTAATTGTATTATAAATTTTTTTATATAAGAGCGAATTTGTTATACAAGGTGATTCAGCCGAATTACTAAAAACAAGAATTGTACTTCAAATTTCAAATTATACAATTTTAATTGTATTATGGAAATTCATATAATAATGGATTTGATATATATTAGATGCATGATTAAGTTGAAATACTAAACGCATAAATAATTTGATTTGTAAATAAGTAGAATTTCAAATGTACATGTATGATGCAACATATTTACTTTTGAAATTACAATTAGACATTAAATGACGGCAAGTGGCAATTTGTTGGATGGACTATCTGTAGCAAATTGCAAAGGAAGAAAGTGAGTTTTATTTATAAGTTAGCGATGACAATTATAATTATGAAAATAAAAATAGAAAGTATATAAATAATGAATATACGAATGATTAATTAAAATGATACTCCCTCCATCCCTTTTTGTTGGAGACATTTCATTTGGCACAAAATTTTAGGAAAATTCAAATTCAACTCACAATCTTAATTTTCCCTCCACTTTTTTGAATTAAATAGGAATCAATTAAGGGATTTCTATTTTAAGAAAGTGTCCCTATCAATTAGGGATGGAGGGAGTAGTTATAAACTTATAATGGATATTATAAAAATCATATTATAAAATAACATATATATAATTTTACGAAATTTCTTAAAAGACTGAGATCTTTAAATGAAGATCTTGATAGTTTTCTGTCATGAGTATAATGAGTATAATGTATATTAAAATTATTTGCACAATATACTTTACCTCATATGAAAACTAGAGGTTATCTGGTCATTATTTCAACACTTCCAGTAAAATAAACATGATATTTCAAGGACAACTTAGGTCAAATACCATCAAAATGATTGATAGTGAGTAATTAAACAGTAGTATGATTTTGTTTTGTACTAATGATAGTTCAACAATGATGAGTTTCAAATGAAAGTTGTGGGGTAGGGTGATAGCAAGATTGGCAAAGGGGGACCCACAGTGTGCTGTTAAACAGCTAAGCATTCACCTCCAAACTCATAACAGAGTGCCACGTGTACGTTACGGATAAGAGCCACGTTAGATGTTCTGTATGATTGTGACTCGGGGTGGGTACGAGGGGCCCACTATTATCTTTTTCCTTTGGGCAAGGACCAATCACGTTCAAGATCCAGAGTATGTTTAAAAATAGAATTCTCGAGAAGATTGTATTTTCAATAGGGTGCGTGACAAATTGAAATCAACCTTTTTTAGTAATATTTATAAAGATGCTTTTACTTCTAATTTTATTAAAAGATCACTTTTTATTTCTAGCCCTTTCGTCTTACTCCCTCCATCCTTAAAAGATTTTCATATTTTGACTTTTATTAATTATATATCGCAAAATTTGATCATGATTTTTTATTAAATAATAAAAAATAATATAATCTTGTGGGATCTTGTTAGATTCGCCTCAATATGTATTTTTGAAATATCAATTTTTTATAATTTTCAAATAAAATAAAAAATATTTATATTTTAAATCTTATTTTATTGACTAGGGAAAATTAAATTATAACAATCATTTAGAGATGGAGGAAGTATTTTATTTTTTGATTTGGATGTGTTAGGGATTTGATGCAATAATCAACAATGATGATGATGTCATGATGTGTATTTGGTGTAGAATTTAAAGAAAGATGATGCTCTGAAATGGAGTAATTTGTTTTAAAACTTGAGTGTCACAACTCCTAATAATAGAAGTTCATATTATGTATTATTAAATTATTAGTCTGGTTATAATTATCTTGTTTAAATAAGTTTTATTTTTTATTTTTAAATAGTTGTATTTCTAGCATATTTAATTGTAATTTTCAATGTACTTTTGATTATTTTTTTATGAATTTATCAATCAACGTTAACTATATAATTTTAATTGATTGTCATTTTATATTTTCAATGTATTTTTTGACATTTTTTATTTTCTTAATCTATTTGCAAATGACTAAAAAGATAACTAAAAAAGAACGAATGAATTATCCTTTTTATGATAGTCAATTTCCTCCTTCAAAAAGATCAACCAATGCCTTACTTTGGAATACATAAAAAAGGTAGATAGCGAGATGTATGTATCTCACCGATCAGAAGATAATTTATCTCCAACACTTTCACTACTTACGGAAGTCGAACTCGTCCTAAGCAAATTGCCTCCTTGTCACTATTATCACCCCTGGTCTCTAATTCATTGAGGTTGCTTTTCAATCCATAGATATGTAGGAGTAGTAAGTAATGTTTTGGTGGTCGTCGGCACACTTGGTGGTGATCAAATCTTGAACATTCTATGGTAGACAATTTAGTAATTTACCAAGATTTTCACTTTGGAGTTGTTGATGGCTTGATTTCAATGATTCGTTGCATCAATTATTGTTGTTTACCGACCAGAAATGAACAAGGAGAGGAGGACAAGAAAAACAGCATGCTTAAATCCAAATACTTCTATTTATTGAGCACTTGGAATTTAACTACACATAAAATACACTGTACTACTTTGACCCCATTGCCCCCAGATGACTATTTAGATGCACTCATATTACTATTCAACATATAATTTTTTATTCATTTCCAATTTTGAATTGGTATTATATAATATAATATTTTAGAACTGAACTTAAATATTCATCGAAAATGAATTTAGATCATTGAAAATCAAATTAAATGTTTTAGAAATTGAGATAGTATCTAAAAATAAGAGTAGTTCGTTTTGATAAAATATTTAATTTTACATTATGTATTTAGTTTTATCTACTCATGCATGATGTAATCCACTATAGTGGTCTCACCTCTAGTTCCTAATCGTAATAAGGAAAAGTTCAAATTTACAAAGTCTATTCCTCTTACTCTTAAATGTTGTTGTCAAGTGAAATGATTGGAGAACTATTTTGAGATTATTATCTTGAGTTTGTTTGCTTTTAAAATTGAGCAATTTATGGGATATCCATGATCACTTAAACTACTTTTCGTTTACCCTGAGCCAACGCATGAAACATGAGTTCGATGTATAGTTGAGTTCTTATTATATGTGTTTGGTGTGTATCTTGAAAACATGTTCCACGTATTCGCTATTATACCAAAGTAGTGCTTCACTAATCGAGCACACATCTCATACGTTCGATAAAGGATAAAAGCAAAAAAAATTATTGCCTTGAAAATATGCTTCACCCTTAATAATGTTAGGAATGGGAATACACTTCGTTAAAAATCTTACTAACTCATTCGATTAAAACGATTATGATCAATCAAATATAAAATATTCTAAAATAAATACAGTAATAATCAAACAAAGGAGATTAAAGTGTGAAATTAAAGTAATATTCGAGAATTTACTAAGTTCACACTCAATGTAAGAATTACATTAGGACGACTGAGGATTCACTATAATTTCAGGAATAATTGTTTACATTACTCAAAGCTCACACTCACAATCTATGAATTTTCTTGTAAAACCGAAAACTCTTTACAGAGCCCCTCAAGGACAACCACGCTAGTCGCAAGTCACAAGCAAGTGCTTCGTTGTCGAACTCTTTTTCTCTCTCTGACTCCATTTTCACTTCTTTTTATTTTCTTGCAATTGGCTTAAATTCTGCTGGCCCCCTGAACTTTGCTCATCTAGTTAGTTTGCCGCCTGAACTTTCAAACCAATCAGTTTGCCCTCCGAACTTTGCTCATCTGGTCAGTTTACCCCTGAACTGTCATTTGGGGATTTTCGACTTAAAATGAAAAGCAAAATAGACATTAGCATATAATAAGGCATTAGGGGTCAATTTACGATATACAAAGTAACAAAGAAAATTTAAAAATGATATACAAAGTAATTACAACTAAAAAGTAATTTAAAATTAAAATGAAATTAGTAAATTTATTTTCTTGCAATTGGCTTAAGTTCTGCTGGCCCCCTGAACTTTGCTCATCTAGTTAGTTTGCCGCCTGAACTTTCAAACCAATCAGTTTGCCCTCCGAACTTTGCTCATCTGGTCAGTTTACCCCCTGAACTGTCATTTGGGGATTTTCGACTTAAAATGAAAAGCAAAATAGACATTAGCATATAATAAGGCATTAGGGGTCAATTATTTACGATATACAAAGTAACAAAGAAAATTTAAAAATGATATACAAAGTAATTACAACTAAAAAGTAATTTAAAATTAAAATGAAATTAGTAAATAAAAAGTAATAAACCCCCACCCCTACCCCCGCCCCACCCCCAACCCTGTTCACCATTAACGAGGAGGAGACCTGCATAGGCAGATTGTGGGGGAGCTGTATGGTAGATCGTGAAGGTGGGGGGAGATCGTCCTGGAGAGGGCATATCGCGAGGTAGATTGTGAGGGAGCTGGACGGGGGGTGAGATCGTGAGGGAGCTGGACGATGGGTGATATGGAGAAAACGGTCGGCAGGGGGAGATGGAGAAGACGATCAACGGTGGGAGGGAGATCGTGAGGGAACGGAGGGGGAAAGGGTTGGAGACGACAACGGAGGAGGATGGGAAGGGGTTGAGGCGACGACGGAGGGGGAGGGGGGGTTTTAATTTTCCTTTTTAATAATTTTGTTTTCTTTTAAAAGAGCCTTCGTATATATTTTTTATTTTTTATAATTTAAATTGACCCCAAAATATTTATTATATGTGAAATTCCTATTTTTCCCTTCATTAAAATTTAAAATCTATCAATTTATCACTTGAATAGTGATAAAAATTCTCAAAATGATCAATTAGGATAATTCAGGGGACAAAATGACTAGTTTGAAAGTTCAGGAGCAAATTGACCAGATGAGCGCAATATAGGGGGCAACAAAATTTAAGCTTAGTTTTTAATTAGACAATAAAAAAATATTTTTATATTTTTCAATGGATCTTAAAGAATTAAGTGCCATATTAGAATTGTGCATAGTAGTTCCCTATGAAGATATCGATTTCTTCAACCATTTCACTTTTTCCTTAAATATAACGTCCAATAAATTCTTTATTACGAAGCAAATTTTTAACTAACCATCGAAATAATATAATTAAATATATTACACTTTAATTCTTAATTATGGCCGTATAAAAATTTAGTTTTTGTATTTGATATAAATGTGCACTATGTTCACCTTATGTCAGCTCCACTAAAAAGTACTCTAAACTTAAATTTTGCACATATCCAATATTTTGATGAACTTTCGAGGCAAAATAATAAACATGATTCATTAATAAAAATCTCTTTATGAAAAAAATATATTGTAGCCCCCACCCACCAAAAGCCATCGTTGTAGTATAATATTATAATCTTGTGTTAAGAGTCTATAGGGTTTCACTTTAAAACCAATTGATAATAGGGGCAGAAGTCCAAGATCTTATATATTAACTCGGGAGGACACCGATAGCCGATGCGGGTGTGCATCTTAACACTCCCATCAAGTGTAACCCAATCATCGGCGGAATTTTTTCATGCCGTATTAATTGCCAGAACAACATCGGCGGGGTTACACGTGTCTCATTGACTCGGACTGGCTTTGATACCATGTTAAGAGTCTATGAGGTTCCACTCTAAAACCAATTGGCAATAGGGGAACTAGCCCAAGATCTTATATATTGACCCGGGAGTACACCGATATCCGATGTGGTGTGCATCTTAACATCTTATTTTTCACAAAATTGTAGAATTACTCTCAAAATTAAATTTGGCCCCAAAATTAACGTCCAAACACATTCAATTAAGCGAAATCATTATATTAATTTTTGTATCACTTATGTGGAGACACTGGTATGTTATCACTATTGAGACCAAAGTATAATTTGACATTTTGGAGTAGTCGTTTCCACAGTTTACTTGTACTTTTTTCATAAAAGATAAAAATAGGATATGAAATTACATTTTCAATTAAACAAACCCCGAAACAAAGAAGTATATTTTAAAGTCTCAATCCCGATACCATTGGCCTAAAAGTCATGGATTTAATTTACTCTTTTACTAAGAGTTGAAATTCCAATCGATCTCTAATTAAATAAGAAGCAACAACTCCCTTCCATAAGTTATTAGTACTATATGGATGAACAACATTAATCAATACTCCCTATAATTCAATTATTGATGGAGACGGTAGAACCTATAATAATCTCAACTTTAACCGGCCTAAGATTGAATTTCACAAACAAACCATAATAATTAATTGAATGAGGACCAAAGAAGTCGCTTTTATATTTTGATAGCACTAAAAACAAACGGACAAAATAAATAAGGGAAAGCCAATTTCAAAACATATTTAATTTTGCCGAAAGATATTACTGTAGTAGGTATTATATATCATGTGGAGTGAAATGCCCACTTATATCATGCTACGAGTAGGGCCTTTTTTGGAATCATTTTTATCAATTTATTGGACCATTTCTTCTATATCATTCAATCACCATGTGGATCAAAGTTAATTTCAGAAACTCATAAAGTCACTTATTATGGAAAAATTGAGTTACAAGCATCATAAAATATTTGACATCTTTTTATATAGAATAATAGAATATTAGGAAAATATTATGATAATCAACTAACACGAAGAATTTCGGTCCATTATTATTATTAGGGGTACGATCGGATCGCTTTTCACGATTTTGGCCTACAAAAAAAACCGGACCGAAATTTCGGTTTTCGAAAAAATTAAAATCGAGACCGGTCCGAAAACCGAAAAAACCGAATCCGATTAAAACCGTCAGTTTCGGACCGATCCGATCGATCTTTTTATATTAAAAGAACATAACCGAACCGGTCGGTTAAAAAACCGAACAAAAACCGCCGGTTTTGGTTCGGTCGATTTTTCAATTAAAAAAATCGTATCCATTCATACCCCTAATTATTATTATCTATCACGATAAATAATGAAGGAAGACCAAAATTACAGTATTACACAGAGTTGAGCCTCATGTCTCTCTTAAATCTTTTTCTCGAAAAAGATTGGCAACGAAAAGAGAGGCACAAAAGGAGGAGATATCATACTAACTCAACAAGAATACTTGGGGACATTAAATATACATCACAATATAGAAAAGAAAACACTGAAAAGTAGGGTAAATGGCATAAGGGTCCCTGAGATTTTTGTATTACGATTTTAGGCCCTTGTATTAATTTTAAGTTGCTCAATTACCTTTATACCTCATATACTACTAATACTTAATTATATTTGTAAAATAATTTGATAGCTTAGCAATTTTAATAAATATATTAAATATAATTTATATATATTCAAATTGGGTGGATAGTTTATGTTAATATATATACTCTTTATCTTTCATAACTATCAATTTAATTTTAATATTATTGATTAAATTTTGAAAAAAAAAATTATTAGATAAAAATTAATTAAATGTTGAGTTATTTATAAAGAGGCGTGTAACAGTCAGTAACGTATTTAATATAATGTCAGAGGACTCTATTAACATATAAGATAAAACTCAAGAACCTGAAGTGACAATATAAAAACTAAGGGATCTAATTGACTTTTAAGAGGAAATTGCTCAAATGGTCCCCGAAAGTGTGTCCAAATTGTCATTTGATCTCCGAAAGTACAAAAGTTGCAAATCAGTCCACGATATTGACACAAAGTTGCGGATCGGTCCAAAGATTAACGGCGATATGAAACGTTAACGGTCAACTCGCGTTGTAAGTTACAGGCGTTTTAATTAAGTGACAACTGTGATATAATAACCTATATAATAAAACTTGATTGTCTAACTCTTCATTTCACATTTCTTAACCTCTCAAAATACTCTATCTATTTCGAAAATCCTATAGGCTCAAAATCTTTCAACCAAATATTCATAGCTAAACAATGTCATTAAAGAGAAATTCTGGAAGGATAGAACATGTTGTTTATGGTTAGTTTAATTAGAAATATCATTAATTATGCAAAGTTGGTAGAGACTAGGGTTTATGTGCTTGATTCAAAAAATAATACTTGTTTATTCAAAAAGGGAAGATGATGGTCCCCAAGTTGAGTATAATGCACGTGGTGGTCCCCAATTCGAATTTAATATTTTAAGAATATTCCTAAACTGTTCAACCTACTCATTTTGGCGAAATTGTATAAAATGATTTATTGATTTGTGCATATTTCCTTTTTTTTGATAAATAATTCATGTCATAAATTAACAATTGTTATGGCTAAAAATATCATTATAAGAAGGAACCAAATAAAAGAGAAGTCAACCAAAAAAATACGAATGGCCTAGAGAGCATTTTGCTCACTGACCAAAAAAATGTTCCATATTTTCTAACAAACATTAATTTTGTCCCTTTCTTTCCACTTTTCTTTACTTTTACTCTTTTTTCATTTCATTTTTACTTCCTTTTCTCTCATCTTTTGCTCCTCTCTTCATTTTTCTTGTGTTTTTCTACAAAAGTCAACTCTTTTCACCATAAAGTCAACTTCCACCAAGAACAACAACAAAAAAATGTCTAGCTTTAAAAACTCTAAACGTCTTCTTATCACCTTCGATCGACAACCATTTCCCAAAAAATAAAGAAGGGATGTTGAAGTGGAGATCGAAAAGACTCAAGAAGCTCAAATCGTGGCTGGGAAAAGGTTTGGTAAGCCTCCTGTTAGAAATCTCCAAGATAATTCTCATCTTGTTACCACATATCATAGTATTATCGACTTTTGGAATAAGGATGTCCAGTTTGATATGATGGATGTTGATCCGCTTATTTTCGATATCGATGATGCTATTATCAGTCATATCTGCAAATCTGAAAACTATCCAGATGTTTTTTCAAAATGTTTGAAACGGAAAAGGGGACTCTTGGAATCGAATTGCTTATTATCACATGAAGATCTTGTTTGGCCTTCTTTAAAAAAACAGAAAATTGTCGAGCAAGTGAAGGATGTTTTTCATAATAGCTCTTTTGGTTTCATCAAAGTAAGAGAGTCATGTTTGGATTTGATTGAAAGAGGTTTTCAGGATAATGAATATGAGAATTTATCAAAAGTTTTCATCGTTGACTTCACTTTCGCTTTCGACTACATTTTGCCTCTGGATGTTCATGATTCATTCAAATGGTATTGTGTCACTTCTCAACGTAAGGACTCTTGCTTTGATTCCTCCATTTATGCTCTCTACTGTGCTCTCAAACTTTACGGTGGAATTGCAAAGTGTTTTCCTTTTGATCCGGGATCAAAGTGGAACTCAATTGATCTTCAGAATGATTTTGAAGGCAACCACGTTACCTGGATGATATGGTTGATAGCGTGGATATTTGTTCTTTGGACCAATGATTGTTTTTACAAAGTTATGGAAGCACTCTTGGATCCTGATTATGTAGAAGATGTTTCTGTTTCGTCTCATGAGGATGATTGCAATCAATTGGAGCTTGTTCTCAAGCACCTTGTTGTCAAGGATTCTCTCAGAACATGGAAACAGGTTTGGGTGATTCATAGCTTGTTCACGGGGAGTTTGGAATCAACGCCGAAGAAAGCGAAGAACGATGGAGGGTTCAACCAGCTTGTGTCCCAACATCATCACTTCAAGAAGCTCGGTAATCTCTTTACTCCTCAGACTAATGAACTACTTAATATTATGGATGATTATGCTTGTGATCAATGTCATTTAAATTGTTTAAGAAAATTACTGGTGGTTGTTTTCGTTCTTAGTAGACTCTCTACTAAGAAGTTTATTTTCAGTCGATCAATGATCGACAATCTTATAAAATGTTGGATTTCCCTTGACACCGACCACGAGATATATGATCTCGTCTGCTCATGTCATTTAAGGTTATTCATTCCATTACTTCCTCTGTTTTTCGAGTACCACAGTAATTTTCTTATACAGTTAAACAATGCTAAAGCGCGAGCAGATACCATTCATGAGTTAATTTTTCTCGTTAGTATTTTGAGGAGTATTTGGATCAGGAATAAGATCCAGACGTATGATGATGCCAACTCCATCTGCCATAGCAGACTATCTTTACTTTATGTAATGTTTATTGTTTATTTCAATATTTCTCCAACTGTTGAAGATCTTGTCGCTATAATGGCGACGTTTGATCTTATATGTTTGTAATTTGTTATCTCTATCTATCAAAAAAAAAGAAGGAACCAAATTAGTAACATTGTTCAAAGGACTAACAACATTGAAATCATTAATAACAAAATCTTTTAAGATCTTGGGAGCAACCAACATATTTCCTAAAATGATTATATGGTTTCTTTGTTTTCTGAAAATTGGATTCATGATAAAGATCCCAAATCAATTTAGGGTTTGCCACCCAAATCGATTGAATGGTGAAAATGTGGAGAACTATATGGATGAGGGCTACTTTATTGAGACATACAAAAATGTCTGCAAACATACTATTATACCAATGGCTGGCCCTTAACTATGGCCTCAAACACGAAGAGTTGGTCCACTTCCTCCTGTGTTGAGATTGAAGAGAGCTGGTAGGCCAAGGAGGCTTAGAAGATTTAATCCGATCGCAGCCGAAGGCAATGGTAAAATTGGACAGTGCAAGGTCAGAAAGTACCTATGTAGCAAATGCAAAGAACCTGGGCATAATAGTAAGGCTTGCAAAGTATCAACTGTCTTGTCCTGTTTTTGTTTATATTTTTTTGCCTGTTACAAGTATGCTATTAACTGTTTTGCCTTGTTTTTGTTTATAATTGTTTCCTCATAGAAACAGAGCAACACAACTGAAGCCAATTTGGAAGCTCGAGTTGCAGATAATGGTCCACAACCACAGGTTCATCCATCACCCTTACTTACTTCTCAACCTGATCAAGGCCCTTCTCAAAATTCAGTTGGTACACATTTGCAACCCAGCTCACAGTTTAAAGTTTCAAGAGGAGTGATAATTAGAGCTCCACCACCTATGTTTGGTACAAATATGCAATCCGAGACAACCTTCGACCTCCAACCAGATCCTTTCCAAGGCCACAAGTTTTCTTCAGGGCAGGGCAGAAGTTTACCAACCTCAAAGACATCTAACCACTTAAATGGGAGTTCCATTCGATGTTAATCCTTTTGTCCCCTTCTCAGTCTTTTGCAAGCAATGGTTGATCACTTTTTGTGCATTTTCTTGTCTCACATAATCTATTTTAGATGCTTTTTCAATAGAAGGTCGATCAAGTATTTTTTGTTTCCAAGAATACAATATGATATTTGATGGAGAGCTTTTAATTATGACTTGTTCTTGTATTTCTTTCTTTCAATTATAATTGCATTAAAAGAGTAGAACTCATGTAGCTAAAATAATATTATTACAAGAACTCACATTACATTCAATATTATTACTCGAACAAAACCTATCACCATTGTTGTGCAAATATTTGGTGGGAAATTGGTTGAAAAGTTGAATTTTGGAGCCAAAATAGGTGGGACAAGGGGAAAGCATAATTAGCATAGCAGTGAACAATACTTGCTATTGGGCCGTTAATAATTAATAATTAACAGCTTAATTAATTTTTGGACCAATCCGCAATTTTGTGTTAATATCGTGGACTGATGTGCAATTTTTATATTTTCGGGGACCAAATAACAATTTGGACCTACTTTCCATATCATTTGAGTAATTTCCTCTGACTTTTAACATAAAACTCGAGGACCTAGATGTCATTTGCCCCTAAAAAAATACTAGAGTTAACTTGTTGGCTCGCAATTTTTGTTGAGATAGGAGTATATGATTACTAGGAAGAGGATCAACATAAAATGAAATCAAAAATAATTTTACAATATTTCAATAAAATATTATAATTCTACACAATTCGAACTCTCAGAATATCTTAACCCCAATTATTCATAATTCACAATTCTAAGTTTTAACAAGCGTACTAAATTTTGTGAAATCTACCGAGTCTTTATAAATACTATCAAATATCGAACAAGAATATGAATTATTGAGTATCTGATATTATTATTTGATATGTGAAAGCGTTTATGAAAGGCTTGTAGATTACACAATATTTAGTACGTGTTAGAATAAGAACCTAGTAATAATATTTATGTCTCCGTCATATGTCAAGTGATAAAGAAATTGGAATGAATAACATCATGTCTTGCCTCTTCTATAACGTATAGGTTCGAGTCTTCTATGAGGCAGAATTTGTTGTGGAAGTGGTTAACGGACAATCTCAAGTCCCCTAACCATCTGACGCACATACTGCGATTTACCTTCCCGCGACTCCCCAGGACAAGGGTGACAGGACCATAGGTTGCGGTTCAACCCTTTTTTAATAATAATATTTATAGCTAAATTTGACATTTCTAATGTTTACATAGACGAAATATGTAGCAGACTAGACGTTCACATAATACAATAATGATGGAGTTAAACACTGGAACAAACAATAAATGTGACTAACATTTAACACAAGACTGAAATAAATGTACTCTACTGAGTTACTCACGCAATTTACATATAACCTATATTGAAGTACACTAGTTTAGTACATGATTATAAACATAAGAAAAACTAATCTTGTGCGAATCAAGGTCTGAGAACTCTGAAGCATCCTCGCGTTGAATGTATCCTGGAAACTGACGCCCAAGTCTGTCAGGATCTGCCTGAAAATCTGCTGGAGGCCTTCTGCTTGGCTCGCCCACCATTCCCACGTTGCTGCAGGATGCATACAGAGCAACACTGCCGTCCCAGCCAATCGTCATATGTCATCGACACCTTTGCGAGCCCATTGCAGAATGTTGTTTTCTCACTGAAACTGTTGCTGAACACAATTAACAAAAATAGATATAATGCTCCAAAGTAACTTACTTGGCATCAGTTAATGGCTCAAAGGGAAGGGGTAGGAAGTTAATGTGTAGCAGTTCTTTAAGGAGACAGAACCACTTGCACCACAAGAGTCCAGGGCCAACATACTTCTTGATGCATTTGGAATCATATACAGACATTTAGGGTTTCATTTACGACAGAAGCGCCACCATATTTAAATGATACTCACTTCATCATTAGATGTTTGGGACATAGGATTTTGAACAAAGTTTTAGATAATTCAAATTCTACTCACATTTTATTTTTCCCTCCATCTGCTTCTTTCATCAATGACCCTTAATTTAGTAATTTCTAAAAAGGAAGAAGTTCCTAACATCAAGGGCTGGAGGGAGTCCTAACTCGACTATCAGTCTTAGGCTATGAGAAGCCAGCTATGCACCACCCCTCCCAAATCCCAACCAGAGGAGGTAGTGAATTAACATTTCCTCCAACTGCACTACTATCCTTACTATCCAATATCATACCGACGATAGTGCGATACTTAAATGTCATTGAGTTGATATTCGCAACTTTGTTTTTATAGTTTTTTATTGGACTTACTTTCCATTTTAAGAATTTTTATCAGGCCTGTTTTACACTGACACGCCATGCAATTGACAATTGTCCACAACTACTGGTCTTGACCATATAACAATACACTACAGGCAATACTAACTACTTCAGAATATAAAAATAAAAAGCTAAATTTGCAAAAAGGTGACATATCAAGCCATTTATAAAGAGACAAGTTAATAATTTCTGTCATTTAAAAGAGGAACAGAAAGGAGCAAGGTTGTAGTAAACTAAAAATGCACAAAACCAACCAGTTTCACAAACAATGGAACCCAAATAAATATCAGTGTTGCATGGTCATGTGTTACAAAAATTAAAGAAACTCGAGTCAGTAGATGTTAAAATACCTGACTGACCGAATCTTATAGCTTGGCATCTGATCGTCTGTCTTGGTAGGATGAGAATATGAATATCAGAATAGAATTTCATAGATTCAGTTCATTGCTCTAGTTTGGAAGTCCCTCATCCACATTGTTTTCTTTAGAAACGATCTGTAACGTAGTGCCTTTAAGAAGCCAAGCAGTCATTTCTGGATGGTGTTCAAGAGGTTTCAAAGGATGAAATTTTCCATCCAACTCTACCCCATATACAAAGGGTAGCCTAAATGAGAGGAAACTCTCAGGAGGCAATATCACCTGACAGCCAACATTAAATTGGAGTTTCTCACTATCCAGAACAGATGCTGGAAAACAAGATGCCTGCAATTTGCAATGAAATATACATTTATAATATGATAACACCAAATCCTGACAGGGAAATGAGGATCAATAAACAAAATAAAAGGCCAACGACACACGTATCCTCTATGGCATAAAGTTGACCACTCCATCTGTTCAATAGTTTCTACTACCTGATCTACCTACATCTCAAAAGATCATCAAGTTTGTTTTTCACTGGTCAAAATGAAGAAACTTTAAAACCTCAATTGACACACAGGAAAATTTAATTCTAATCAAACTTATCATGTTAATAGTAGAAGAAGTTATAGTAAAAGAAGTTCATACTACTATCTTTTGATATATTCTTCACCAAATTTTATAGAACATACAAATATATTTGAGTTTGAACTTCAAATAGGAGAGAATGTGACCCAACCACATGATTTGTAAAGGAAACTATGGGACAATTAAGTAGAAAGATATCTTGAAATTGTACAATGACAGCTAAATAGCAACAAATTAGGCTAGAATGACTAGTGAAAAATTGGAGGTAGTGTTATAAAACTAATAAATATGATTTATAGAGCCCTCATTTGTAAAATTTGCTCTTTGGTCCCGCTATAGTATAATGACATTTATAACTAGAATAGAAATTAAAATAGTATCTGGCGATTGAAACACCAAGGTCACTTATAGATGGTTTCCCAAGAAAATTGAAATTGAGTATGCACCACATATAGTGAAAGAGATATTACTTCAAAAAAACAGAGAGTAGCTTCAGATTTGAGCAGGTCATACTTATGGAAACAAAGTAATTGATAAGGCCATATTTGTGCGAAAATACAATAAGACACTTCCCCAAGTTATTCAGGATATTTTGAAAAATTATAATCACGTTGTTTCATATCTGTGAGATGTAGGCACTAGAATAAGGAACTTTTCCTTCATGCACATCCCAGCTAAAGCAAGGTGGTTTCTGATTTCCTGTATATCCTTGGATTCTTTGCAGGTAACATAAGTATAATTTTATCTTTGTTATTTGTCATATATTTCACTGATTCTTCTTCTCCTTTCAGGCTGTTATAATTGTTACAGCCTTTTGGGAAAAGCTGCCTATTTCTCGTTTAGTTTGGTTAATTTGTTGATTTACACATATCTCAGCTCGAGACTGAGAGAAGCAAATTTTATTACATTTCACACTAGAATGAAATCATCTACCGTGTAAAAATAGCTACTAGACAAAAATGGGAATGGAAAATATATGAGTTGACTGAGTGAAAAACTTAGATCAGCAACAATGAGTTCTTGTATCATATCTTTTTTTCCTTTCAGTTTCGTAAGTAACTGATACCCAGATTCATTTCAGAAAACACAAACTGAGGTTATATTTGTTGAATTGGAGCCTATATCAATTCCTTAGTTCAATACATCTAACTTCAAACTAATATAAATATATATTAATCTCTAAAACCTGTTACTCGTAATAAGGATGAAAAGATTAACAAAAATATGCTTGAGTACCATGCTGAGGTTATATTTGTTGAAACTTAAATGACATTTTACTGAACATGATTCAGCAGACATAATATTGACCAGGAGATGTACTAGGCATCTTCTGCATCGTCAGAAGTTCAGCACATGCAAGTATTATTCACAATTAACGAGGATGAGTTAAAATATATGCAAAACAATTAGACTATAACTTAAAAAGAAATAAACAAGTGAAATTCATCTTTATCAATACAAATCATTGAAAGATCAACAATGCTTAGATGCAGGGAGGATCAGAAGTACTCACATCAAATTGTACAGTTGGGCACATAGCCAGAATGACTGGTAAGGGAGGTGTTACCTGTTTAAAAGAACAGATATGTAAAGATACAATGATGCATAATATGCAAGGGGGTGTAAAGTATATTGAGGCCCAACAACAGAAACAGTATATCAATGAACCTCACAAGGTTAACACGAATTTATATTACTTAGCATCATGTTCGCTATTGCAGAGAAAACGGTGAAGTGGTTACATTATGTCGTTAATGGGAAACAAGGAACAAAAATTGCTGGTAATCTTATGTCATCAATGGGAAACAAGGAACAAAATCTGCTAAGAGATACACGGATAAAGTGATGCATCCAAACAAATGTTACTCTGTATTCTACTGTAGTCAACATTTGAACTCATAAAAAAAGTAGAGTGAGTTTTATGGTTATACGAAGTAGGTGGAGAAAGATATTAAGGCCAAAACTTACAAAAATGATTGGGATAAAAAATTCATATGACATGTATCAAAATCTAAAGATAAAACATCTTAAGGAAGATTACATACCATGAAAATCCTTTGCATCTGTGATATTGAACCAGCAAATTTTACATTTTCTGGATTCTTCTTATACTTCAAGTCCTTGCAATATGGGCAGTTCATATATATTGGTAGATTTTTGCTTAAAAGAGAAAAAACTGATCCACCATTGTCAAGGGTGATTGATTGAAGAGCAGTTCGTAAATCATCTTGGGAATAATCAAGAGCTGTTGTACTCGCCTGTTTTACTGCTTTTTCAGAAAAGCGAACTTGATTCTCAGAATGTGTCCTTCCATTAAGTGCTCTCTCCCTCAACTTCTCAGAGCTTCTCTTGTTCGAAGCCCTAGCAATCGTTCCATTTGACTGCTTATGAGCTTTCTCATGGACCTTAGCTAACTTAGAGGGATCTCCCGTTGTATGTTCCTTGTCCATAGACAATGGGGCAAACAACTCTGCAGGCACTGAATAAAAGGAGCCTAGGTGGCTAAGGTGGTCTGGAGTTAGTATGAAGCGGTGTCCATGAGGACACTCATATTCATATCCAATGTAGAGCGTTGAATGTGGCATATTAGTTTTCTTCATTTTATCACCATTAAACACTTGCACAGGAACTATATTTCCACCTGTCTGTACAGCTGGTTTTCGGTCGGATAAGCCATCTCTTCTGGTCTCGGTTCCATGCACTGTAGAAATATCATTAGTTTTACCGGAGTCTTGATAGTCCAATTGTTCATTAATTTTCTGGACGCCATTTCCTGTTTTATTTGTATTTTTTTTAATAACCTTTTCCATATTCAACAAGGATTGTTTTTTCGATTGAAGAGGTGGGAAATTTGAACTCATAGGTCCTGATCCAGCAACAACCTCAGAGAAAGGCTTTTTCAATGTGAAATTGGAGACTCCTCTTCCAAGTCCAATGAAATTATTATCAGATTTGAGGTTTTCCGTTGAAGGCCTCTTTTGTATTTGAACTCCATTACGCACTTCTCCAGGGGATGCAGTTGCTTTCTTCACACTTGCATCTGCTACCGAGAGATCTCTGATGTTGCTACTTAACCCATCCGGAGGTATTTGTTGCAAGCTAATACATGATGAATCATTCAAGGTTTTCTGTCTATCAAGTAAAATCACCCACTTCAATAAAGATCTAGCAGTTGAACAGAACCCACTCTGTTGCAAACCTTTCAATGGCTCATAATACCTTGTACCTCCAACTCGAATTAAACACCAAGATGAAGGTTGAATAGGACCTCCAGCGAGTCCCTGAGGAAATTGGAGTCCAGGAAGAAGCTTGTCGCATTCAGGGAAGAAACTTGTTATCACATTAGCAGTCTCAAAATCAAAAGGATCTGGCCGCAGCCGTCTTGAACGTCCACATGAGCATGCATGAAGGAATACATATCCACTGTAATGTGGCTTGCTCTCATCATGTCGCTGGTGTATGCATGGTCTTCCAGTCAAACTGACTGCATCACAGAGTTGCCTACCAGAAGCCCATATGGAAGTGCATTCATCCTCCAACTGCTTTATGTAACTATGCACTGTAGGCCCCTTAACCATTGAACTGAAAACATTTAAAGCCTTCTCCAGATGGGCCTCATGCTGAGAAGTAGAATAACAAATGGGTAATTCAGCAAGGTATACCTCCTTTGCCATGGGAAGGGATTTCTCACACCAAGAAGTACAAAATTTAGAAACTAAGCCTCTACCATTTTCCAAACAAGAGAGAGCAGCTTCAAGTGAGTCTTTGAGTTTGGGTTCATCTGCAACATGAGAAGGAGGAACAAAATTCTGCTGATTTAGCAACCTTCTGGCTGTTACAGCCTCCTCTGCACATTGGAATTTTGCAGACAGAATCCTGTGGAACAAAATTTGGCTGGAAGATAACCAAAAGCCAAAACTTGGAAGATCAGGAGTTGCAGTTGTCTTTCCAGAAGAAGCTGAGGCAGCAGCGGCTGCTGCTGCAACCGCAACCATGCCAGCACCTGCAGCAGAACCACTATTGGAACTAGAAGTTGAGCCACCTTTTCCTCTAAATATATCACACTGCCTAAAGATAAATTCTCTCACAGAAAGTATATCCTCTTGTTTGGCACTTTGACCATGGCTCTCAAGTAAAAGGCAATCTGAAGATGCTTTCCCATTCAGTATATCTTCAAGTAAGCCAATGGCAAATCCAAGCGATTTGCCTCCCTGATTTGCTGATCTATCTACAAGAGCTACAGCCTTTGACGCATCAAGAGAAAACAAAGGTGCTGATATTGGAACACCAGAAGTTCTTGAACCTGGATGGTTAGCCTCAGATCCTGATAGCGTCCGACATTTCTTAATTGAAAAACGAATTTGGCCCTCAAGCGAGGACTGTAATCTCTTCCGAAAACTGCCTTCAGACTTGTTCACAGGCCTTGCGAGCATGACAACTGAACCAGATCCTTTTGTAGGAAAGTTTGACCTAGCCATATTGTTGGAGCTCGACGTCTGATTTAGTGAGGAGCTGTCAGCTGGCTCCTCAGAACTAACAGTAGGAATTATGTCAGAGAACTCATCAAGAAATACAAAAAGTATGACTGGGCTGCATTGCCCTGGTATTAAGGAGCTATATGAACCTAGACCTGACATCAATGCAACTGCTGAGGCATTACGGCTTAAAATGGCTCGACCTCTTCCTGGAGATGGATTTTTAGATGGTGTTCCTGATGGCAAGTTTGAGCTAGAGGGGCCTGGTGAGTTTACCAGTGACCTCACAAATGGGATTATCACATGTTTTGCAGTTTGTAAGAGACGGAACTTCTGAAGAACCTGGGTATTAAAGTGCGACCCTTCTTGTATAAAAACAATTACATGGCAAACCTGTTCCACAAAGTTACTGGAGTTGGTTACTGGCACAGTCCCAATAGGAATAAAGAACTCCAAATATATTCATGAAGTTAATTAAGTAAAGAAGGGTAAACATATCATAATTTCTTAGTGTCGGTCAATAGAAAAACCAGTATTTGATTGACAAACTTTATGAACTCCAGCATTGAGGTAACAGAATGATTCACATAATCTCATAAAGAAATATGTACACATATCACAGAATTTGAAAAGGTTGCATACCTATTCCAAGTTACTATGTCGTACACATGTTTACTGATCTCTGCACAGGGGACTACCATAAAGTAAGAGCTCTCAGTTATCCCCAAACAAAATATATATTCAGCATGAAGCCAAACGTCTGCACTGTATAAGCTCAAAAGAATTGTTTACCCTAGTCCACTGGCTTCCACTACATTACGTGCAAAGTTATTTTCACACACGCTATTTGTTTAGCCACTTAATAATATCTAACCTATCTACATATGTCGGTTTAATATCTTATTTAAGGTGAAAAGATTCATCCATCTAAATCTCTCTAAAACCCTCAACTTAATTCTCCCTAAATTTGACCACTCTAGCAATCATTTTGGAAATGTCATAAGGAACCCCTTTACTATGTTACCTTCATATTATCATAATAGACCTAAATCACATGAAGTTAATGAGATGCATGGCCCAAGATAGACTTCAATTCATGTACGTAATCCCACTTGTTTAATTATCACACCTCAATAACACATAACATAATTGCAACCATTTAATATCTAGACATCGTCGTTCTTGGAGCACTTTCAGTTTTCACTTTCATTTCTAACAAGCTATAGTCCTATCATTTCTTGTGATAGTAGACCAGTAACATGGTATCTTATAAGCATCATATGCACGCCGATCAACTGTATTATGCATATGTGACCAAACTAACTGCATACGATAACATCACCATAACTAAATTGAAAATTGTAAAAGATATCGTTAAGGGTAAGATAGCTAAACACACAAATGATGATTTGATACATGAAGTTAATAAGAGCTGAGGCAATGCCATATCCATATATAACTTAAGTAAAATTTCTATGAGAAGACCTCCCTGACATACAACATGTTTGCAACAATATAATCACTACATCTTGACATCATTGTCTCCTTTTCAGCTCCCACTTTTATGAAGCCAAAGTCTTATCATTTTCCAGTGTACTAAAAACCAGTTACGCTTAGAGAAATCTGTACATACAAACGCTAATTCGTTACACTATGCTGATTCGTTAAGCATACAGAAATATAAACACACCACAGTAATGCATTAAATGATGCTGATTTGTTACATCATGCTGATTCAGCTAGTCTTTGACTGTGGTACTCTTCAAAAATATTTCTCACATCAATAACAGCATTGTCCCACCAATCGAAACGTGATTTTTCAGACTCCATTAACTTCACAAAGATCACATTTTGATGGTCAAAAGATACTATTATAACATATTTTCCTATAACATGATAATTTTAATATAAATTAAAGTTAAGTGTACCAAGTAAGCTTGCAAAGTTAATTAATTTTGACTATTAACAAACAATGAAGCTGGACAATTTTTTTGAAATAGAAGTATTACCAATTATTAATCAAGAAACTTACTAAGAACATGAACAGCATCCCTTCAAGGTCCCCAAATTCATGATCTTCAACTACTGAACTTTCCATCACAGGGCACACAGTAGAAGAAAATTGCAAATACAATATACCCTTATTCTCATCATGGTAGTAGCTAATTTTCCTGGACTCAAACCACCTCATCATCTCATCACTAAATTCAATTTTTTCGGAGTAATTCAAAAATGGTTTCTCCAAATTCCCCGACCCAAATACGGCCGAATCAACCACTCTGTTTATCAAGGAGGATACATCAGCGAAGCGTTTTCCAATGAAACCAACTACAACAACGCCGTTTTGATAGGTAGGGGGAGGGGGGTTGGGTGGGGGGAGAGGGGGACGAAGTAGGACTTTCATGGGGTTTTGAGGGTGAGTGTTTAGGGGTTCCATGGGGATTCAGGTGAAGAATATTGGTTTGCTAATGGGGTTGATTTGCCATTGAAGGTTGGGGGTGGGGGTGGGGGGTGGGGGTGGGGGGGGGGGGGGGGGGGGGAGGGGAGGGGCTTCACACAGGGCGTTAGTAGAAGTTATTAAGACTTGGAAATTGGTGTGAAGGATGTCAAGGAAATTGGTAATTTTATGGTGCGTTTGGATTGGGGTGAATCGTAAGGGTAAACATTTAAAATTAACCTAGGTTAGGGGAATGCAGGTGAATGTAGGTGAAACTATTATAAATCATGTTTGGATACAATTACCCTTCACTAGGTAAAATAAAATAATTAATAACTTGAAAAACAACATTATAAAATTATTAACTATTAAACTGACATTTATATCCTTCTCTTTATTTCTACACAGAATATCTTGTTTTTGTTTGCAAATTAAATGTTATTAAATAAAAACATTAGCAAAACATAAATATGTTCTATAATAAAAAATAAAGAAACGTATCAATAATCTTTAGCAAAATAAACATACACATGTTTAACAAAAGATAAACATAAACAACAAATATCGTGTACTTAATGATTAGTACACATGTTGGAATTATGAGATGTTTGACACGTCATAATTAGTGCCCATTGAACAATTTGATTGTTCGAAGTGATTACTTATTTAAGGTTAAGTTCATACGTATATTATTTGTTTGACAATAATATACGAGCTGGGAATGAATTCGAAATACATTAGGGGTCTTGATGGTTTTACTAGGACCCGCTCATGATTTATATGATAGTAAAATACTTGTCGATATTTTATTAACATATGACTAATGTTATTTCGATCCTAGAAGGTCACACACAAACAATGCGCTTGATTTTCAATACGATTGAAACTTCCGGGTTAAAAGTGTAAACGTCAAAGAATAAAGGGGAGGAAATTCCAAAGTGGAATTTCCACCCCATTAACCGTCCAAAAATGATGCATAAGAATGCATTTGACTTTTTGAATTCAAATGCACTAATGCTAGTCTTGAATGGGAGCTTGAAAAAGGGGGAGGTTACATATGGATGTTAATGTGATTAACACCATATTAAGACCACATTTGAGGACAATGTTTTTCATCTTTTTGTACACTTTGTAAGACAAGGAAAAAAACAGCAAAAGAAAAATACTCCCTCCTTCCTCTAGTTTTTGGCCGAAAATATACACACAAACCAAGAGAAGAAATCGTTTTTCTCTTGGTTCATTCTTGACATATACGCTTCAAGCTCTAGTTGCTTCAAGGGAGGAATCAATCACGCATTGGTGTGGACTAACTAGAGAGAGGAACGGACGTTGCTCTTCCGCTACGCACTCGATCACGCTCGAAGAGGTATACTCGAAACTCGTAGTTAAATGTGAATTTAGAACTTTGTATTCGATCGTTTATACGTTTTTGTATAATTTGATATGCAAAACATGTATAAAATCCCAACAGTGGCATCATGAGCCCGGTACATATGTTCTAATTCACTTTAAATGTCTTGAAATTTGATTTCATGAATTATAATGTCATATGTGTATGTTTTGATATCATCAATTAAGGTTGTTGTGCATTATGTGTATTGTGCAATTATGTAATTGTTAAGGCCTGTAAATATTTTTCTAAAATTCTGTAAAAATATGTTTCGAACAGTAGACAAAATTTCGAGACCACTGTAATTTTTCTGGAATTGTTTCGATTTGTTAAGTGCTCGAAATAAATGTTTGAAACAGCCATATGTTCATCCGAACGGATTTGATATACCTTTCGTTTGAACAGTTTTAAGTGCTGTATATATTTTTATAGAATTCTGGAAAAATATTATTCAAACAGTACATTGAATTTCGAGTTTACTGTAATTTTTCTGGAATTGTTTCGATTTGTTAAGTGCTCGAAATAAATGTTTGAAACAGCCATATGTTCATTCGAACGGATTTGATATACCCTTCGTTTGAACAGTTTTAAAGGCTGTATATATTTTTATAAAATTCTGGAAAAATATAAATAAAATATTAGAGTCAATTTCGAGTTTACTGATATTTTTCTGGAATTTTTTGGATTTCTTAAGTGCTCGAAATTGACATTTGAACAGTCATATGTTCACCCGAACGGATTTGATATACCATTCGGTTGAACAGTGTTTTAACGGCTGTATATATTTTTCTAAAATTCTGAAAAAATATAAATCAAATACTAGAATGATTTTCGAGTCTACTGTAATTTTTCTGGATTTATTTGGATTTATTAAGTGCTCGAAAATGATTTTTGAATAGCCATGTGTTCATCCGAAAAGTTCGGAACACTATTCGGATGAACAGTGTTTTTCGGATGAACAGTGATTCCGATTTCACTGTTCACGAAACACTGTTCACGACTGTTCACATAATTAAAATGGTCCTAAAATTGTTTTGGATTTTGTTTTATTAATTATTGTGAATATTTTGGCTATTCTAGTATTTTGACTTTTGATTGTCAGAAGAAAATTAATTAAATTATTATAACTTGTATGATAATTTGATTAGATTTTAATGTTACAATATTTTAATTAATAGCACTAATATGATTAGTTGTTAATTTTATTTATATTGGTTATAAATAATATTAAATGCTTATTAATTAAAATTAAAGGCCTTAATTAATTATGTAAAACCTATGAGTTATTGATTTGGTTGTTACATTTGATGTACAATTTATTACATATATGTGTTATAATTGTGTGTACCTTATTTGACATCCTTACATGTTTTAATTGACTTAATTCATGTATTATATATATTTTGATATATTGGATGTTTTATTTTCATTGTGAATGAATGTTGGGATAAGTGATATGATCTGGTTTTTGAAATACAGTCTGCGTACTGTCTTTTATATGACGACTTGTGTCAAAAAGAAATATAGCCTGCGTGCTATTTTATGACGACTTGTGTCACTTTTATTTTATTATTTATTACATTGACCTGCGTGTCAATTATTTATCACCACGTGTGATTGTAATCAATAGAAGACGAAGCCACCGAAGGAACTGAAGGAGGACTGAAGACTTAGTTTAGAATTAAGTCTAGTTTTCTTTTCGGTTTTTAGATCATATCACTAATCCCATTTATTTGCGTTATAATTCTTAATTTTCATGCTCATATGATATATATTCTTGCTTGAGTGAATGTATATATGCATGTATGATCATGATTATATATTTATAACTAATCCTACCTTAAGTCAAGTAATTTGCCATACCTGACCCTAAAGTCGGAATAAGACATACGTATGCATGGACCTGCCAGATTGGCAGACATGACATGTCCTATGACTTGATCCCGATGGAATAATCGAATGATTTCCGATTCAGAATCGGGCTTCGATTGTTCATTCTGACTTTCGTCAGTAGGCTCAGGTTACTTGAACAGTGATTCCCATAATCAGATTTGGGCCTGTTGGCAAAAGTTGTCACCAATGCAATCTTGTAAGATTTTTGGTGACACCGAGAATTATGCCCGGCATAAATGGTGATCATTCACCTACTCACATGATTGGTAGTCGAAATGTTGCGTGCTGCCGTTCGATTATTAATTATCTGAGTTCTCGGATACATTGTGTATTTTAGTAGGATTATGAACACATTGTATGAGTTCAAATATTTTGATATTTTGAATTATCACTATGACATGCTTATCTGAGTTATTTATTCGCCTTTTACCGCTGTAGTTATCATGTCTACGAACGATAAAAACTCTAAGTCTCTCCGCTCCGCTTTGGAGAAATGCAAACTTAATGGTGCTAATTTCCATGACTGGGCTCGCAACTTGAGAATTATTCTCAAGTCTGAGAGAACAGATTATGTGCTCACCACCAAACTTCCTGAGGTCGTTCCCACCGATGAGAATGAGTATTATGTCTATGAACAGCACATGAATGATGCTACAGATGTCCAGTGCTTAATGTTGGCCAACATGGAATCGAATCTTCAGATTCAATTCGAAGAGGTCAACGCTTACGATATGTACCGCCAGCTGGAAAATTTGTTCCAGCGGGAGGCACGCAATGAGAGATACGATACTGTTTGTGCTCTTGTTGACTGTAAGCTAGGCAATGGACAGCCAGCAAGTCCCCATGTCATCAAGATGATAGGGCTGGTCGAAAGACTGGCCTCATTGGGGGCACCCGTCTCTAAGGAGATGTCTGTGGATATCATTCTTAGGTCGCTGCCTGATTCCTTCAGTGGTTTTGTGTTGAACTTTAACATGCACCAATATGACAAGACGTTGTCTGAACTGCATGGTATGATCAACAATGCTGAACAAAACATTAAGAAGGCAAAAGGCACTTCTTCCTCTGTTCTGACCATTCAGAACAAGAAACAGTTCAAGAGGAAGAAAGGTGCCAAAGGCAAGACTAAGGTTGCCCCCCGTGCAACAGCTCCTACTCAAAAGGCATCCAAGAAGGATGCCAAAAGGGAAGACAAGTGTCATTATTGCGGAATAATTGGCCATTGGAAGAGAAACTGCAAGAAGTACCTGGCAGACAAGAAGAGTGGTTTGACCACTACTACTCCGCCAACAGGTATTCATGTTATAACTGATTTACCTTCTGATTCTAATTCTTGGGTGTTAGACACTGGATGTGGTACTCATATTTGTCGAAATATGCAGCACCTGCAGAATAGAAGGAAGCTCACAAGGGATGAAGTGGACCTACGAGTAGGCAATGGTGCAAAAGTTGTAGCTCTTGCTGTAGGAACACTGTCTTTAAATTTACCATCTGGATATTGTATTGTTTTGAATAATGTATTCTATGTTCCTACTTTATGTAGGAACATTATATCAATTTCCTTATTAAATTTGGATGGTTTTTCCGTTACTATTGATAAAAGTGGTTGTTTTATCTCTAAAAATGGAAATGTTTATTGTACTGCATCCCTGCAGAGTGGTCTCTATATCTTGGAAACAAGTGTAGAAACTTATAACATCAGTATGAAAAGGAACAAGCCCAATGACTTGAACCCGACATACTTATGGCATTGCAGACTCGGTCATATAAGTGACAAACGCATTAAAGAGCTCCATGACAATGGAATTCTTACGTCATCTGGTTTTGAATCTTATGACAAATGCGAGTCATGTCTTTTAGGAAAGATGACCAAGTCACCTTTCACTGGTACGAGTGAAAGGGCAAGTGATTTATTGGGAATCATACATACTGATATATGTGGCCCAATGAACACGCCCGCTAGAGGAGGTTTTCCATACTTCATTACCTTCACCGATGACTTCAGCAGATATGGTTACGTATATCTGTTGAAACATAAGAGTGAAGCCTTTGAAAAGTTCAAAGAATTTCAGAAAGAAGTAGAAAACCAACTCGGCAGGACAATCAAGATTCTTCGCTCCGACAGGGGAGGAGAATACTTGAGCCATGACTTCTTGCAACACCTAAGAGAATGTGGTATTGTATCACAACTCACACCTGCTGGTACACCACAACACAATGGTGTCTCCGAAAGGAGAAATCGAACCTTATTAGATATGGTTCGATCAATGATGAGCACATCAGAACTCCCAACTAGTTTTTGGGGTTATGCATTGGAAACTGCCGCTTCCACACTAAACAAATGTCCAACCAAATTAGCACCTAAGACCCCACATGAGATGTGGTTTGGGACTCTTCCCAAACTAGGGTACTTGAGGATTTGGGGATCCGAGGCCTATGTTAAGAAAGTTAACAAAGATAAGCTTGGACCTAAATCCGACAAGTGTTACTTCATTGGTTATCCTAAGGAAACCAAGGGATATTACTTTTATCTCAAACCCGAAAATAAGATTTTCGTGGCTCGTAATGGAACCTTCCTTGAGAAAGAATACATTACAAAGAGATATAAGAGTAATGAGACTCTTGAAATTGTTCAAGAGGGTGATGTAGCAGGTACTAGTACCTTAGCTGAATCACCTCAGGAGGTGGACCCTTCTTATGAAGAAGAGGTTCAACTCGATCCACGGGAAACCGTAGACGAGCCTGCTGATACTCAAAACATCCCTCGGAGATCCGAAAGGTCCCGTCAGGAACCCGATAGATGGTATGGGGAATTTTTCCTGATTGAAAGCGGGGAACCCTCAACTTATGAGGAAGCCATGAAACAACCTGATGCTGATGAATGGCTCCTAGCCATGCAATCCGAGATGGAATCAATGTACCATAATAAAGTATGGACATTGATTGATTTGCCGAGGGGTGATAGACCCATCGAATGCAAATGGGTATTTAAACGAAAGCTTGATAAAGATGGAAATGTCCATGTTTATAAGGCTCGACTTGTGGCTAAAGGTTTCAAACAGATTCATGGTATCGACTATGATGAAACTTTTTCTCCAGTCGTTAAGTTTAAATCCATTCGGATTATCTTAGCCATTGCCGCATACTACGATTATGAAATTTGGCAAATGGATGTGAAGACAGCTTTCCTTAACGGGAAACTAGAAGAGGATGTGTACATGACACAACCTCCTGGATTCACAAGCTCGAAAGAGCCTAAGAAAGTATGCAAACTTCAAAGATCTATTTATGGTCTGAAGCAAGCATCTAGGAGTTGGAATCTTCGCTTCAATGAATCAATCAAAGAGTTTGGATTCATTCGATGTGAAGAAGATTCTTGTGTATACAAGAAGGTTAGTGGGAGCAACATTGCATTTGTCGTGCTATATGTAGACGACATTCTTCTCATAGGAAACGACATACCCATGCTTGAATCAGTCAAGGCATGGTTGTGCAAATGTTTCTCTATGAAAGACCTAGGAGAGGCTCAGTACATTCTTGGAATTAAGATCCATAGGGAACGATCTAAGAGACTCATTGGACTGAGTCAAAACACTTATATTGATAAGGTATTACTTAGATTCCATATGGAAAATTCCAAGAAAGGTAATCTCCCTATGAGACATGGCATTTCTATTAGTCGTGCTGACAGTCCCACAGACAGCATCGAAATAGAGAAGATGAACAAGATCCCTTATGCCTCAGCCATAGGATCTATCATGTATGCCATGCTTTGTACACGACCTGACGTTTCTTACGCTTTGAGTGTAACAAGTCGTTATCAATCGTGTCCAGGACAAGAGCACTGGAAGGCCGTAAAGGCCGTTCTTAAGTATTTGAGAAATACTAAAGACATGTGTCTTGTCTATGGGGGAGATAAAGAGTTACAGGTTGTAGGCTACACCGATGCGAGCTTTCAAACCGACAAAGATGATTCTAGATCTCAGTCTGGTTATGTGTTTTGCATCAATGGTGGCGCAGTGTCTTGGTGCAGTAGCAAGCAAGGCACTGTGGCTGATTCTACGACAGAGGCAGAATATGTTGCAGCATCTGAAGCTGCAAAGGAAGCATGCTGGATCAAGAAGTTTGTGAGTGAGCTTGGTGTTGTACCTAGCATTGACGAGCCAGTAGTGTTATACTGTGATAACACTGGTGCAATTGCTCAAGCCAAGGAACCAAGATCACATCACCGCTCCAAGCATGTGCTCAGAAAGTATCACATCATTCGTGACATCACGGAACGAGGCGATGTGAGTGTATGCAAGATACATACAGACGATAACCTGGCCGACCCATTGACCAAACCTTTGCCTCAGAGCAAACATGACAAGCACGTATCTGGTGCAGGACTTAGATATATGCTTGAATGGCGTTAGGTTTAGTGGGAGCTGTATTGTCTGTATTTTGTCATAGTTTAGTCCTGATAAGATTATGTTGAATAATTGATTCAAATATATGTATGTTTATTTTCAGTTTTACTGTCTTTCATACATATATCTTTTTTTTGATTCCATTGTTATCCATGGCTTCTAGAGAGGTCTTTGGGGTTGAGGATCCCAAATGAGAAACCCTCTACTAAGCCTAGAAGCAAGGGGATAACTTATCTCTGATCAAATGTTCACTGATTGGAATCGAACATTGTAATGATCAGCATGCACATGATTGTCTTGGTCACGTTTCTTAGACAAGAAAGGGAGTAAGTGTACTCTAGTCATGTACATGGGTATATATCTTGGAACTAGTCCAAGCTATGATACTGGATTCGACCGCCATGAGAACTTAGAAGATGACATATCTGTGTCCTAAGTGTTTCTCATCGAACTTATGTTAAATGGTGATTCTTAGACCTGTATGGCAGGAATGCGTTAGCATGAGACTTGTCTTGACTATGTAAATCGTCTCCTGTAGAAGGGAGGCTATAAAGGCATATGTTGGGCATACTTGGAACATGTTGGTACATTGGTTGTACATCAGAGGGGATTCGCACAAATCGGTTATGTCGATTGATTCATAAAATCTCGGTAGATTAATGGTGATTAAGATGGCCATCTCCAGTAGCAGTACTGGGTATCACATTAATTCTATGTATCCGAGACAGTACAGGTGCAAGAGTATGGTGACACATATCTTACCATAGCTTGACTGTGAGAATCGCGATGCGAAAGAATCACTTTACAAGTAATCGTCCAAGGGCAAGTGGGAGTGTTGGAATTATGAGATGTTTGACACGTCATAATTAGTGCCCATTGAACAATTTGATTGTTCGAAGTGATTACTTATTTAAGGTTAAGTTCATACGTATATTATTTGTTTGACAATAATATACGAGCTGGGAATGAATTCGAAATACATTAGGGGTCTTGATGGTTTTACTAGGACCCGCTCATGATTTATATGATAGTAAAATACTTGTCGATATTTTATTAACATATGACTAATGTTATTTCGATCCTAGAAGGTCACACACAAACAATGCGCTTGATTTTCAATACGATTGAAACTTCCGGGTTAAAAGTGTAAACGTCAAAGAATAAAGGGGAGGAAATTCCAAAGTGGAATTTCCACCCCATTAACCGTCCAAAAATGATGCATAAGAATGCATTTGACTTTTTGAATTCAAATGCACTAATGCTAGTCTTGAATGGGAGCTTGAAAAAGGGGGAGGTTACATATGGATGTTAATGTGATTAACACCATATTAAGACCACATTTGAGGACAATGTTTTTCATCTTTTTGTACACTTTGTAAGACAAGGAAAAAAACAGCAAAAGAAAAATACTCCCTCCTTCCTCTAGTTTTTGGCCGAAAATATACACACAAACCAAGAGAAGAAATCGTTTTTCTCTTGGTTCATTCTTGACATATACGCTTCAAGCTCTAGTTGCTTCAAGGGAGGAATCAATCACGCATTGGTGTGGACTAACTAGAGAGAGGAACGGACGTTGCTCTTCCGCTACGCACTCGATCACGCTCGAAGAGGTATACTCGAAACTCGTAGTTAAATGTGAATTTAGAACTTTGTATTCGATCGTTTATACGTTTTTGTATAATTTGATATGCAAAACATGTATAAAATCCCAACACATATAGTACAAAAGGATTTATAACAATTAACAAGGAATATGCCAATGCTCGTATATGTTGATTTACATACATTTCAAAGGTGATTTGATAATTAGATGATTAATTGAAAAAATGATTAACATTGATTATTGCAGTAGGAGAAAAAGCTAGACGTAGCAACAAACAACTATAATACACATGGACTGAAATTTAAAAGCAAAAAAATATGATCTTTTTTATTATTCAAGCGAGAAAGAGAGAGCAGCCAAGAAAAACTGTTTTTTCAAGCGGAAAGGAAGAGTTGGCAAAAATACGCAAGAAATAAATGAAGCGGCAATTTATATGTTGAGGGAAGTTTTTTTTTAGAGGCAAATAATATTTGGCAGAGAGTAATATTATTGATGTGTAGTTAAGTCTCATCTAATAATAATAAAAAAAATTAATTCGTTAACCTAGCATTACCCACCGATTTTGGGGGTGAATGATTTGAGGGTGAATGTGTTAACCTACATTAACCTAGATTCACCTACATTAACCTTAAAAAAACAAAAAACTGGTTCCAAACAGGGTGAATGATAAATTTCACCTAGATTCACCTAGGTTCACCCCAATCCAAACGGACGGTGATTTTTATTGTTTGGCTATTTTCAATGTTTCAATTATAATACCTTAACATAAGATCTTCATATCATTATTTGTTATCACCTCACCTCTAATTAAAAAAGGGCAAATGATACCGGACATGATTAACGTTTGATTTATTTACCACATTTACCACTGACGTTCACTTTCGTGCCAAATACATCACTCATGTTTCAATACTACCCAACCCGTCTACTTATCGCCAATTTTGCTGAAATCACATTTTTAAACACAAAAGTTAGAAAGGCAATTTAGTCACAACACTTAAAAGTATACCTATTTCGTTTTCAAAATTGCATCTTTTCAAGATTGTACTTGTTCAATTTTGGAGTTTTTGCCATTTCTCGAAAGCTTCAATTGATGGCCAATTAGGGGGAGAAATGAAATATCTAGAAGTAGTTATTAATAATTTTAACTGTTGTGACTAAATTGCCCTTCTAACTATTGTGCTTACAAATACGATTTCAGCAAAATTGGCGAAAAGTAGACGGGGTTGGATAGTATTGGAACATGAGTGATGTCTTTGGCACGAAAGTGAACGTCAGTGGTAAATGTGGTAAATAGAGCAAACATTAGTGATGTCCGGTGCCATTTGCCCTTAAAAAAATTGGTTGTTTTTGCTTTTTATGATAAAATTTTGTAGTTTTTAGTTTTTAACGATAAAAGTTACGAATCCTCTATAATAACATGATTAAATAAGATATGATACTTAAAAATTCAAAAAAATAGACAAATAATAAAAATGTAACAAAGAATGTCGCAGAAAGTATTACAGAAGATCCGAACTCGATTCTTACTGATTATTCTATAAACCCTCAAAAGAGTCAGAGTAGGAAAATATAGAGACAAGACAACAAATCCAAGATCAAATACACACTTGTTCACCTCACCCTCATTATCAATTTATCCAATCCTACCCCCCCCCACCCCCACCCCCACCCCCACCCACCCCCTGAATGCAGCAGGTTGTTCTTGCAGCCATGGCAGCCCACACCATCCTCACTACTGCATCTGCATCCTCAATCCAATCATTGGCCTTCACAATCTCCAACAAACACTCTACCTCTCTTGCCCCATCTTCCATCTCCACCTCATCTTTCTTGGGAGGAACCCCACTCAAGTTCAACAACTTGTCCATTTCAGCTGCATCAGCAAAGCCTCTTACGGTGGTCGCCGCCACCAAAAAAGCAGTGGCTGTCTTGAAGGGTACCTCTACTGTTGAAGGGGTTGTCACCCTTACTCAAGAAGATGAAGGTATGCTTTATTATGAGATTGAAATGTATGTACACTTAGTTACTGGGAAAATTACAAGACTGCAACTTTATCAATAAAAATCGATTTTTTATATAATGTAGGAGAATTTGCAATCCATAACAAATTTCGTATTTTTCTATATCATAAATACTCCATTAGTGTAATTTATTTCTTCTTACTTAGTATCTAACTAATCTATGTAATATCTAACCAAGTACCCATATGATATTCAATTTGTTTGAGGTAGTTGTTAAAAAGATTGGATGGATGTTATGGTATGCAACTTTTATTGATAGGCGATATAAATGCATTCAAAAAGGTGTTATTCTCAGCATTCTCTCCGTTAGTTACATTGGGGTTTTGTTTTGGGTTTATTGTGAATTATTGCAGGACCAACGACTGTGAATGTGCGTATCACTGGGTTGACTCCTGGGGAGCATGGTTTTCATCTTGTGAGTGGTTTTGTTTCTTTCTTCAATATATGCGGAATAATTGACTTGTGTATTGTTTCAATATCGATTAGATGAGTTGTTGTAATAGCCTTTTTGAGATCGAATTGACTGCCTATGTATCATCTCAAGCCGGTTAAGCCAGTTTATGTATATTGATTCCGTAATGTATTTTTCTATTACCATCTAATTCAGTGTACAACTTAACACTACCCGAATTTCATAAATTAACATAGGTAAGCAAAAAATCAGCTTAAATTTTATCACTGTACAGGAGACAATTCTATACTAATGCTGAATGTATTCGTGAATTTCTGTATTTTGTTTTACAGCATGAGTTTGGAGATACAACAAATGGGTGCATTTCAACAGGTTGGTTCTCCATGTCCTATTTGGATTGCTCACAAATTAGTGTGAGGAGCTCATGCCCAAGCTATACTCACACAAACTTGTATAAGTTCCCAAACATAGCAAGCCAGACACAATCTTAATAATTAAGGCATTATTATATTCTCAAAATGTTGTCAATTGTGGTAGTCTAACTTATTACTGGATTGACTTGATTTTTGTAATGAAATAGGACCACATTTTAATCCGAAAGGGCTCACACATGGAGCTCCTGGTGACGAAGTCCGCCATGCGGGTGACCTGGGAAACATAGTTGCCAACGCCGATGGTAGTTCCTTACTCGAGTTTAATAGCTAATTTCACTTTCTTGTAATCTTAGTGAAATATTTAATGCTACTTCTTTCATAAAATTATTATAATGGCATAATATGTTGTGATCAATGTGATGTAGGTGTGGCTGAGGCAAAAATTGTCGACAATCAGGTTGCTTTATGATACTTGTTCAGCTATCTTAGTGTTACATTCTCGAATTTTACGTGTTGACGTCTCCATTTTCTATAATATGCAGATACCATTAACTGGTCCTCACTCAGTTGTTGGTAGGGCATTTGTGGTTCATGAGCTTGCAGATGACCTGGGAAAGGGTAACCTCTATAACTTATAGCTTGCAGGAGTTCATTTTCAGTGAAAAGAAATCTCATTCTGCTGCTATGTTATGCAAATCACTTGTCCTGTTACAATAACTTATGTAATCTCTCTTTGATCATTAATGTACAGGTGGCCATGAACTTAGTCTAACCACTGGCAATGCAGGAGGACGATTGGCATGCGGTATGACTATTGATGTTTTATTGACATATTATCTGCATTAGGATATCTAGTATTCTGTCTCAGAACCACTTATTTGTCATATGACTTGGTTAAGTTTCTGGCCTGACATTTGTTCTTCTTAAGAAATTCCTGCTGATGGCACTACTTAGTTTTAAGGCGATATGCACATATGACTGACTCACTGACACTGTCAGGCAGAGTCGTAGGATTGTTCAAATATGCTATACTTACACTTGATATGGATATGGCACTATGGCAAAATCAAGCTGTAGTTTTACTTTTAATCTGTAGCATATATATGGCTACCACTTCTTAAGCAGAATCTTAAAATTCTTCAACTATGCTATAGTTGGAGCTTGGAGGTGGTATGGACATGACAGACTCAAGTTGTAGTTTTAGTGTAATTCGCAAGTTTGTATAAATTTAAAGTTTTTTGCAATATGATAATGGGTAATTTTGGAATAAGTTGTGATCTAAATATCTTCAAGCCAACAAAGTCTTATAATAAGTATCTTCTAATCTAGGTAATATGGCCGGGTTCCAACTTTGTTGAAGAACTGTTTTATTATCCTGAGGTCAATAGGCTAATAGATCATGTGAAGTCTAATAGATAATGTGTTTGTTATGAAATCACTTCCTACCTATTTTATATAAAGGGTTGTTAATATCACAACTTAATACAAGATACTTCCAGGTCTTTATTTCTCCACTTAGAAGCGTTCCTCTCTAGCCTTGTGTGCCCTCTATGAAGCAGGCTTTTCCTTCTGCAATGGCAATCATATATGTTAGATTAATGTTCCATTGCTCTATCTGAATTATACAAACTTTAAAGTTCGTTAGTTAGTCATTTCCTCTACATATTCCTATCGCATAAAGTCTTACTAGGCTAACCGCTAATGTCATCTCACGTTCTTTATGTCTGGAAAATCTATCGGATGTACACCTCCCATATACCCTTTCATAATTTATTAAACCTATCAGTAGACAAAAACAAACTTGTAGCTTATTATGCTAGCATCTCGAGTCATGCCTATTTTGGGTTGGTTTAAACATTCAATCCACTTTGATGTGGTTTGCTAAGTGAAGCAAGCATGTGTTGAAGCTTTTGACATGGTAGTTTCTTCTCTCATAATTAATTGAACAGTTGTTGAAACTCAAATAGCTTAATTCATAGTTTAGCTGGATAATATACTGTCTTAACAAAGGAGTTGAATTGCTCAGTACGTGTTTTCTGCTTGGATAAAGCCTCATACCCTGCTATCTACTGATTTTCTTTATGAAGACCAGCCTTTGAATTCTTTGCTTGTCTATTATAGAGAAAATGCTGTGGTTTCATTTGTACATTTAAGTTGCTAGATCACAGTTTTGTTATATATAATGAGAAGCAATCTCGATGCATGTAATGATTGTCACTTGTGTGCTCTGCAGGTGTTGTTGGCTTAACTCCATTGCAATAAGCACTCTCTACCGTGGTCGTGATTCTTGGAAAGCCATTCTAAGTCATTCATCATCATCTACCAATCAGTAATGATCCCTTGCGGGAAGCCTTTCTTTGTGTTTCGATAGATGCAAGATCCAGAGAGAAATCTGGCGATAATATCGCATGTTCTAGTAACATATATTGACCCGTATATTATTTGCATTACCCTGTAATAAGTGAAGCTTGTTTGCTCACACACCGAAACGTTAATTTCTGAGTTCAAAAGAGTTGCAATTCTTACATGAAAGGGGCAGGTTATTATTAAAGCTACTAGTATTAGGATTTTACAATATATAATACACTCCTCTTTATCTACTATCATTGTATTAACTATACAAGTTTTTTCAACTTCAATCGCCTTTTCCTCCGTTCATCCCTTGATGAAGCAATGGGATATGTCCAACAAACAAAGTAGC
Organism: Echium plantagineum; assembly: GCA_003412495.2. Classification (NCBI taxonomy): domain Eukaryota; kingdom Viridiplantae; phylum Streptophyta; class Magnoliopsida; order Boraginales; family Boraginaceae; genus Echium; species Echium plantagineum. The sequence continues at coordinate 30,668,243 of CM016564.1, forward strand.
ATGTCCCATGAGCTTATCCTTCCTTGAAAAGGTACTCCCACAAGAGCACTGCCACTTGAGATCACCACAATGCTTCTCATGAGTCCTCAAATCAGACAACACAGAAAATTGTTTCCTATTACATCTCTTGCAGACAAACATTTTGGGACAGTGGCTTCTCTTGTAATGATTCTTCACACATATCATTGATTTCAAGGGCTGAAATTTTGCATGCTTTCTGTTCCACCTACACCCTTCCTGAGGGCAAGAATATTTTTTAGGCAATATATTTATTTGTGATGATGACGAGTCGTCTTCGTCTTGATGATCTCCAACACCTCCTATCTTTCTCTTCAATGGATTACATAGTGCAGCACTTGACTTATACTCTTCCCCATGTGCCCTCATATGCATCCTCAAATTAGCATCCCTTTTGAACCCTTTTCCACAAACTTGACAATAATGTGTATACTTAGCCAATATGTCAGCAGCATCAAGTTCAACAATGTCATAATTTCCTGGAACATTTTCTTGAAAAGTTACTCCTTTATCATAATTTACATCCCTCTTTTCAAGATTACTACAACTACCACTCTGCTTATTTCCATTATTTTTGTAGCTGTGATCATACCATTCCAGGGGTGCCTCTGTGTGAGTAATTGGAACAATATTCTCTTGCAGATGAATATCATCCAGGACGTTGAATCTGTCGTTCGCTGCTGGAATATCATGCATGGTACTACCGAGAGATATCTGTTGACAAGAGAACAGCATAGAAGAAGCTGTAGCAATGATTTCTTGAATTAATGTTTCCATGGTAGGAATAGCAATCGCTGCCGTTGACTCAGAGTTACGTTGCCCATCGTCGTCTGGACCGATGAACATGGTAACTATAGATTGAACTTGGTTGACTCTATCTTTTAAGATCGACAGATTGAAAAACAAAGAATTTGCAAGTGTTTCAGAAGTTGAATAACTAGTTGTTGTTTGATCAAAAGATGAAGATAGCTGCATGGATTTTTGATTGATAGGATATTGTTGTAGTTGAGGGAGGTTTGAGTAACATATATTTGATTCTCTAGCCATATTGGACAATCAAAATGGGACACAAAATGAGAGAAAATTGAAGGTGTAATTTGCAATGGAAGTTGGCTAGAGGCTAATAAGCTTACTGGAGACTTAGAAAGTCAACTCAATTAACCTTTAGTTCTGACCTTCCTCAGATAAGTCTAAATTTCAAGTTTAGGAAAAAGTCTTAAGATAAGTAAGTGAAGGTATTAATTAACAGGCAATTAAAAATTTATATTCTTGCTAATTATATGTTCTTTTGTAAGTAGTCCACATTACGATAAAAATTTATGTCATTTTCAATTCCCAAGTTCTATAATCTATTATTTTTATGTGCATCACGACGTCACCCTCCACGCATGGACCAATTAGAATCTACTTATTTACATATGTTTGAAATGGCCAAATATTGTTTCATAAATTTGCTTTCATTATTTCATAATCTTCTCATTTAAATTCCCAAGTTCTTATTTTTGAAAAGTCATTAAAAAAGTAAATATATTTGGTTATATTAGTGGGTATTTATTGTATAAAAAATATATATAAAATAACTAATTATATTAAATTTTATTACTATATTAAGGATAGCATGAAACTTTTTGTAAAAAGAAAAGTAGAAAACTATGAATTACCCCTTCACCAATTGTATATGTACTAGTCACGAGGGAAAAATTACACGGGCCTATTCCCACTTGAAAATTAACTAATTATTTTAAATTTTATTAGTATAATTAAGGAAAACATAAAGCTTTAAATTTTTTTCCAATTATTCGATATCAACATGCCCGCTCAAATTTGTTAAGTTGTAGTCTCTCGATCCCTAAATGACCGCTCAACTCCTAATTTTGATGTGTGATAATTTTTTGAATGTTAATCTCAAATATATTTTCACTATTTTGTGAAAACGTAAGAATATAATATTTTCAATTTTCATCCTATTTTACGATCAACATTATATTGCAATTCAAATCAAAATAGTGCATTTGTTAGTTACCATCATCGAAAAAGTAAATTGTATGACGTTTTTTGGGGATAGAGGAAGTATTTGTAAGAAAATTACCAAATGCCAGTATTTTTGATATGCTTTACTTTAGGCTAGTGATAATGCCAGCAATTTTAATATCGCCAGAGTAAAATCATGCTCAATTCCTTTTATAACATTTATCAAACTATATTTTCATCATAATCTCAATTGTTAATTATAGAATTTACTTATGTTTACATTATTCAAATAAAGATAAAATTGTTCTATTGTTAACAATCGATATTGTAATTATATAAAAATAATTAACATAATTTTGCACTGGCATATGAAAATCGCTCTAGCAGTATTTAACATGCTTTTGTTGATTCACATTGAACTCATACGTCAATTAACTAATTAAGAACGGATTAACCACCTAAAGTATCATTCTTAAGAAACCCAATGACTGCGTTATTTACCCCTTGTTGGCTTACGGTGACCCGACTCGATAAATACTCGACCCGCTTGATAAGCTAACGGGTAATACCCGACCCGCTCGATACCGACTCGATAATTACCCGCTCGTTAAGGTAATTACCATACCCGACAAATACCCGACCCGTTAAGGTAAAAATAGAAAGAACTTATTTTTTTAACACAAATAAAGATGTATTAGTATATTTTAAATTTTAATAAATTAAACAAACCTTAATTCTTTCAAATATTCATAATAAAATGCACAAACCTTAATTATAGATAATTATTTTTACCATATATATTGCAATTATTAATTTATTTATTCATTTATTAACGGACCGGGTATTTATCGAGCGAGTCAGGTATTTCAAACGAGCACAACCTTGTATCCGTTCCCTACTCCTTAACTATGAGCGATCTATCGAGTCGAGTACTCGAGTCGGGTGCTCAAGCGGGTCGTTTCCAGCACTACAGTTATATGGAGTATTAAATGTTTGGCATAACAAAATACCAGCACTACAGTTATATGGAGTATTAAATGTTTGGCATAATAAAATACGTACATTGCAACTGCAAATACAAGCATTCATTCAATAGGGGGGGGGGGGGGGGGGGGTGGGGGTGAAATCAGAATAAGAAATGCTGGACCAAAACTCGGAAAACAAATATCATGGGAAATGCTATACTAATATACATCTGATGAAAAAGAGGAACTAAGTAGAAAGCCATCAAAGAATTGTTTGCAAACACAGGCAGCTCCAGTAGCTTTCTAACACCTTCACCAAAAGGATTTTGTTCACTAAATTGGTATAACATCAGGAACCTTCATAGCTACATTGTTAATGAAGTTCAGAGTTCAAACACAACAATCTTACTCATCGTTTCAGATTTACGAACCTCAAAAACAAAAGATAGGTCGGGGACTCCATCGGCCAAAAGACCGAGCTACAACAATATCCAATCAAATACATATTTTGAAATAAACTAGAATGTACTGGCTTATCAATTGCTAACATGAAAGTCGCTACACCGCCTTTTTCAGGCGGAAGCAAACAAAATGAATAAATGAAACCATTGCCACATAATATGACATGATAATGAGCATAACCACGACGAAATGAACAAATTAGTTCTAATTTTTGCAGACCAATGGAGAGAGTATTACAGTATTACACTTACATTATCCAAATCAACAAAATAAACCATCCATCAAACACAACTGACATAAACAGTTATGCAAATAGATACATTTCAAGCTGAAATGAAATTGACTACCTACATAACATACTAGTGGCGATAACAGCACGATCAGCAATAACCATTCACTTGGCAAGTATGCCTTGTTGGAGGCTGTCCTGTTGTTGCTGATAGTTCAAAGGCCTCCTGAACAGCATGATGTGTGGCTCTGGTCGGTGAATCGCATAGTGCACCCATCCCCTGCTTTGCTGAACTCCAATCGCACGCCATTCATTCTGTCCATACAATACACAAAATCCACATAATTAATAAACCATAACATATACCAGTAATACCACACCTAAGCAATCATCAATTATTATTAACCAATTATTGCACTAATATAGTGTGGCCACTAGCTAACCCTAATGCTAAGTTAAAGCAATTAATCTTTCCTTCAACATTTGACAACTAGTTAACTCACAAACAGTTGACTAAAAAACAGATCCACACAAAAATCATCAGGGCTGAACAATTAGACCAACAACAAAGATAAACATAATAAATCAGAGACTAAATTTAAAGAACTTGACTCAATTACTGCAATTGAAAAAAAACCCTATAAAACCTTCAGAAACCAGAGTGAACACAAGAGTGAAGACTAATTACCTCACTGAGGAGACGATTCTTAGGTAACAATTTAGCGACTTCCGAAGGAAGAACAACGTGCCTGAAACCGATATAAAGAGCAAATTAAACATCAGTTTCGAAATAAGAAACGAGCAAACATCAATCAATCGAACAAATGGAGAAAACAGGAAAGTAAAATAGGTAAAATTACCTGTACTCATAAGTATCATCGAAATATTTCTCGGAGTATTGAATCTGACCCATTTCTACGAATTTCTCCAAAAATCAATCAAATAAAATCTGGAAAATAAACGGCTTAATAATAATAAAACTAATAATAATAATGATCTAGAGAATCAACTAAAAAGCTATAGGGAATTGAAATTTGAATTAATGAAAAGAAAAATGAAATGTTTACCTTTTCGGGAGTGGATGCTGCTTGAGGTATAGGAGAGATAATAATGAAATAGGAGGGGTGGGATATAAATAAGGTGGAGTGGAGTGGAGTGGAGTATATTTAGATCAAAAAAGTTTGCTGTTGGGAGCGTTCCATTTTGAATTTCAAATTCCTGATCAGCTTCCCGCTACTATTATCTTCTCCTTGTAATACATTATAGGTTTTTTTGTCTGGGCACCTGAACTTCTGATATTATAACAAATAGGCACCTGGTGAACTTTTTATAACAAGTAGGCACCTGGAGCCCAAAATTGGCACTTGAACTTTTTTTTTTCACAATTTTCTTAGTTTCTCAGATTTTAAAAGTTTAGTTAAAGGGCAAAATAGTCAAACTATACTAAAAACTAACCCAACCTAATTATAAACTAACTCAAACTCAAATATTTAACCTAACCCAATAAAAATATCATTTTCAACCTTACACCTCAACCCACCCCACCCCCACCCCCACTGTTAAAGATACACCTCCACCTTTTTTCCACCACAACCACCACCTCTTTTCCACCACAACCACCACCACCATCCGCCGGAAAAATCTCCTCCGCCGCTTCTCCTCTATCCCACATCCCCCTCCTCCTCCACGCCCCAATGTAGTCAAAATCACGGAAGAAAGAGGCCTACTCGAATCCCTCACCAGCCAAACCCTCATGTCGACCTGCTCTGATCTCAGCAACCCTCCTCTCGGAGTATATTGGGGCTTCGACCCAACTGCTGAAAGCCACCATCTCGATAACCTCCTTGGCCTTCTTGTTCTTTTGTGGTTTCTTCGTTGTGGGCACGGTGTTGTAGCCCTTATAGGTGGCGCCACCGGCCGTGTCGGTGAGCTTGATTTACCAATCATCCGAACCACCAGAGCTTGATTTACCAACACTTGAGAAAAATATTCAAGGTATATCTTCTACTATTTGTAGGATTTTAGGTGGATATGAGAATGGTGATTTTGATTAATTATGATTGGTGGAAAAATGTGAGGTTGTTGAATTTCTTGAAATGACGATTGGAATCGGCGGAGCTCATGGCCAAAGAGGAGGTTTCTTCTACTGTTTCTTCATTTTGCTGGTCTCCATTTGGTTTTGGGGTGGGTGGGGGTGGGGGGGTGGGGGGTGGGGTGGGTAGAGGTGATTTTTTATTTTTAGTTTTTAGGGGTAATTTATTTTTAGTTTTTTTAATATAATAATTGTATTTATTTTTAAAAGAGTCCAAAATTTTTTACCAATGGCACCTAAACTTTTCTGAAAAAATTTTGACTGCAAAAAGTCATATTTTAAATATGACGAACTTGCCCCTGGATTAAGGAATTTTTAAATGTCAAAAATTTAAGAAATTAAGAAAATTGTGAAAAAAGAAAGTTCAGGTGCCAAATTTTCGTCTCAGGTGCCTACTTGTTATAAAAAGTTCACCAGGTGCCTATTTGTTATAATATCAGAAGTTCGGGTGCCCAGATGAAAAAAAGCCTACATTATACATGCACCAATTCAAAAATCTACACTATAATTGGGGAACGGGTGAATTAAGAGTTTTATTTGGTAAATCCTCATGTTTTCCAATTTTTTTAATTGTAGCAAAAATTATAAATAAATATTAGTTCAAGTGAAATGTTTGTCGAAATATAAATTCGAGTAAATACTTTTGCATGACAAATTATTAACGATTATCTTATTATAATTATTAATTTTTTTTTTGTTTAATACTCCCTCCGTCCCTAAATGATTGTCACATTTGACTTTTGGTGGTCAATAAAACACGATTTAAAATACAAATATCTCTTATTCTAAATGCAAAAAAATTATAATAAGTTGATATTTCAAAAATATATATTGAGACGAATCTAACGAGGTCCCACAAGACTATATTATTTCTTTTCGTTTAGTGAGAATTCGTGATCAAATTTTGTTGTAATTGACCACAAAAATCAAAATGTGACAATCTTTTAGGGACGGAGGGAGTAATTATTATGATGCACAACCATCGATTGTGCCCAAAATACAAGTTAAAAGTTAATTGCCCATTTTGTCTTTTATTTATGAGTTTAATCTAAATTGCTTTGTTTGAGCACAGTCTTGTCTGTGGAAAGAATTTCGTCTTTTTTGTATAACTTTTATTAATTAAAATTATAATTCAAATGATGTATTGTTATAAAATCAAAAAACGAAAAGATAATTGTATATCAACAATTATCAACAAGAGGATAAATAGTGGATTTTTCCGTTCTCACAAGTATTTGACACAACTCAGATATCATAGAAATATTCTTGAACTCTAGATAATTAGAGACGTCTTCCTTGTAATGCCTTAACTGAATCTTTAGAATGTCTTTTGTGTATCTGTGAAATCTTCAGGGTAGAATTTCTCAACAAGCTTACAAATGTTTTCCACATTAAACATTTTATAGCCATCTTTAGGATCCAAAGACGCACAAAGAATCATCAAGTTGTTTCATTGAACCTATTATTCAATTTTGCCAAATTCAAATCTATAATTACATTAAACAAATCATAATGGTAATGATGCTCCAAGGTGATGGGATTAGTCACTTGTTGTCTTTGAATATATCGAGCACGACCAACCGAATAAAGAGCACTCATTTCAGGAGTCACAATACCTTCTTTCTCGCAGAATGATTTCACTTTTTCAATGAATTGTTCCCATCTACCACCTCTCAGTCGTTGAATTTGCAACTTAGTACTTCTCACAAGATCCATCACATTCAATATATCTTGATATTTACGTTGGACTAATTGACAAAGATCATGACTGATTTCCAAAATCGCCTTCATCATATGCAAAACAAAAACAAATGCAAATGATGTTAATGTCTTATAAGCTCATTCGATATCCCCTCGCTTAGAAGTGGTCCTCCTTCCATCGTGTATATCCTCCAATATAGTGCAAGTTGGTGAGAACAATTTTAGTTAACTGCATACAGAGTTATAATGTGATCCCCACCGAGTGTCACCTGCTCTTTGCAAACATTAAGTCCGATTCAAGCCGTTTCCAGTCTCTAACTCATCATGAGCTACTAACATTTCTATTTCACTAGCTTGAGCATGTTTCAATTCTTGGATTCTCTTACATGAACTATCAACACAATTTAAAATGAACGGTAATTTATTCTCAAAAAAATCATGGACCAATCCTACCTCTCTCGCCGCTACAACTAGAGCCAATAGGAGTTGATAGGCAAAACAATGTACAAAGTAGGCAAATTTGCACTCATTGGAAATTAGTGCTTTTATACCATTAAATCTACCACTCATATTACTAGCACAATCGTAACCTTGACCACGAATATTATTTACACCTAACTCATGTTCCCTCAGTAGAAAAAAGATAGCATTTTTAAGAGTTTCAGATGTCGTATTATGCATGTTAGGAATATGCCTTGAATCCGTTTTACAACAGTGGATCAGATCTAAAGCCACGAGGGTTTTGTCGTTTTTCTAATGGGCTTTGGGCTTTCTCTCCTAGTTTCATTAGATTTTCCTGATTACCTATAAATAGGATACTTGTTCAATAGACTTGAATGAGCCAAAAAAAGACTTAGAGAATAGATTTCATGTTTTCTATTCTCTGACTAGGAATAATGTAGGCTAGAGATTCTATTTACCTGAGATCTGATTGATCAACTCTGTAACCTGATCTTCCCATTATAGTAACCGTGGAGTAGTCCTAACACGTTGTAAGGGAGATCACGTTAAAATCTGGTGTTCTTTACTTTCAGTACTTTACATAATTTCTTTATCTTCGTTGTTCACCAAATTAGTCGATCACAATTCGCTTCCGTTATAATAATGCACGTGAATTAAGTCCAAAAGTCTTTCTTCAATGAAACCACCCTCATTCACATATCTCAACACAACGGCCATTTGTTCCTTACTTATCTGTAGACTCATCAACGAGAATACAAAATTTAGCATCTCCAATCTCTTGACGAATTAACGGTCATTTGTTCCTTGTTAGAAATTTTGCCAAAAGTTCTAAAATTTCTTTTTGAACTAGAGGAGATGTGTACATAGCATTCCCCGAAGCATTTTTCATAGTTACAGCAGCAACTCCATCATTGTAAGACCCAAAAACTAAAGTAATGCAAGAAAATTACCTCGTCGATGAGAACTCTCCTTCTCATTATGTCCTCGTAAATGAAGACCTCGATCAGTGACAAATCGCAGTATCAATTGAAGCTTGAAGTCGTAAGCGATTTTCAGCTATATGTAGTTTAGTATATTTATTAATAACTTTGTCAATGTGTTGTGCTGAATTCCTCAAATCAATCAAACATTTCATGGCACGGTCATGTGATGAGTTTACTTATCCCATATGCTGTTTTAGAAAACAATCATTACCAGTTACTTTTCTCCAATTTTGAAATCCCGTACTAGTAAATGCAACCGACTTATCTGATGGTTTGCTGAATAAATAACAAGGAAGACAATATGCACGATGATTAATAATTGAAAAAAAGAAAAAGAAAACTTAATATCAAGTTCATTACCTATAGGGTGAGCCGTTGCTTGATATGGTGTCGTGAATCCTGATTGAATTGGTTTGTCAATTGTGAAAGATCGTGCTTTGATTGTGAGTGAAAGATCGTGCTTTGATTGTGAGTGAAAGATCGTGCCGTGATTTGTGAATTTGGAGGTTACTTGATAATATTCCACATCCCACCAGCAATCTATCGAATTCTGGGGCAGTTTGTGAAACCATTTCAACGCCGGTCTAGACAAACTACTGGGGAATGCCCTAGCATACACCTCATCTTGGCTCGCCCACAAGGATAATTGCGAATCGAATGAGTTGAGATGGTTCGTTAGGTCTCCGACACCACTGAATGTGTCAAATTTTGGCATTCTAAAGCCCTTCGACATCTCTGCGTCCCTTAACCCTCTTGAATATGGTTGCTACATGCTATGCCTCTCGGGTCCTCGGGCAGGGACCATGTCTTTCATGGCCTCTTTGATCATTTCCTCAAAGCGGCATCATCCCTTCAGCCCCCAGCATGGTCCTGCCCCCGAGGATAGTCTGTCCTGGAATCTTGTGGGCTCTGTGGGCTATACCTTCTCCGCCTGGTCTCCGGGTCCCGGGCACCCCTCCTTCCCGGGTAAGGGCTCCCGCTCTCATCGTCGGAAGGGTATGAATAGTACCATTCCTGCCCAGGTTTTTCGTTGTCCCTATGCGGGGATCTACACCTGGGGGAACGCCTTCTCCTAGCAGGACTCCGGTTTTCCCTTCTCGGGGACCTAGAATACATGCCCCTCCCTCTTGAGGGGTGGGAGGAGTGAGAGTGAGACTCCCCGGATGTGACCGAACGGTCTCGGTGCTGAGTGTATGTAGGGGAAGAGGGATGCCAGTCCCGAGATTTATCCGGGTAAGGGGACCTGCTCCTTCTCCGAACACGTGAGGGTCTACTATGATGATCAATCCGCTCAGACGGCGCTAATTGATGTGGGTCAATTCCCCTATGTGGGGCATCTACTTCAATAAAGTTGTCGATGGACTCTTTGCCCGGTCTTCGCTAGATGGGAGACTCTGGTCTCCTTTCTACTCTGGATCTCATGAAGGGTCTCGGCTGGGTCTCCCGGCTTTTTGGGCTTCTCATATGTTGGGCTCCGGCTCATCCGGCCCAAGTGGGTAGCCTGCGGTCCTGTCCGGGGTCTTCTAGGAATCCCGGATCCCGATGGTCTGTCTCCTTGTCCAGCTTGCTCTGATTGGTTTTCCATGTCCAACTCCAGTAGCTAGACCACGACCGGCTAGGTCGCGACCACTCTGACGGTCAAGTTAGTAAAGGTTCGAATGAGTGACTAGTAAGTATGGAGCAAGAATAGCATTACCTTCCACTAGTGCTAATGGGTGTGCATTTATAGACTTGAGCCATTTTGTCTTGATGTGTTGAGATCCTTCCACGTTGACGACTAGAATCCCCTGGCCCTTCTTTCTTCCAACCCCTTATAGTTTGACGGGCCACTATGTGAACTGGGCTGCGCCTGGCCCAGGGATCCAAGAGGCCCAGGTATATCACTAAGAATATAGGCCTCATGACCGTCCTTCTTATTTTGTTTTGTCACTTTACTTTTACACAAAATTTTAAAGAAAAAAACTAAATTCATCTTACAATAATCGTTTTCCTTTCACAAATTTGAAAATAAAGTTAAAGAAGAAGTACTATTTTTTTTTTTGAAACTTAAAAATGAATTTTTATTACTCCATCCTTCCATAAAAGATTGATTCATTTTGACTTTTGGTGGTCAAATTTTAAAAAATTTAATCAAAAATTCTCATTAAACGATAAGGAATAATATAGTCATGTGGGATCTTGTTAGATTCGTCTCGATATATATATTTTAAAATATCAACTTTTTATAATTTTTCGGATGTAGAATAAGAGATATTTATGTTTTAAATTGAGTTTTGTTGACCACCAAAAATCAAAATGTATCAATCTTTTACAGACGGAGGGAGAATTTTTTTGAAAGATAATTATAAACATAATATAAAAAAGTTTCATGGACTTCAAAACTCTAATACAGCTCAAACTACATAAATCAATCCCGGGCTCGGTTCAAACTTAATAACGGGACTTCATAATCTACTTCATACTAGATGGTTGTGCACAGTTCAACATATGCGAGTTCGTTTATCATATTTAAAATATATGTTGTTATATTAATTTTTACATGTATTTATGATGGTAAAATATTTCTTGTGAAACTCAAAATATGTGTATGATAAAAATCATTGAATAAATATACAATTATATATAGGTAACTATTTTATTCATCTTAACTATATATACTTAAATAATTTAATGTATAAAATAATAATAAAGGTTTGCAAATTTTCAAAAAAGATAAATTAAATGGGAATTAGTATGCAATTTAAACATGTATCACTTGCTTATTGGTCTAAAAAGATCACGAGCTTCACTAAAAAAAATAACTAATTCACCCTTCTCCAATTAAATATAGTTTAGATAGAAGGTTCTGGATGCTTTTTACGGAGTATTATCTCCATTTCAAAACACAATATTTTTCATTTGTTTATGTCTAATTTTGATTAGAAATAATTAATTTATTACAAATATAGAAAGCTACAAAAAGTTATTATTATTATAAATACTATTCAATATAAATTTACCGATATTAATTTTATATATATATTTTTTTGTAAATTAGCGATGAGATGAGTTTTGAACCCAGGACCTTCTGGTCACTAGTAAAGGTCTTTTCCACTATGCTATTCGATTAACTCTAATTTTATATTATTTAAATAATAAGTAATTTACCATGGAACGAGTATAAAATGCTCCATTATAAAATGGAACGAGTATTATAAAATGGAACGAGTATTACCTAAGGAAGGGCATCTCGAGTTTTTATAACATTAAATACTCATATCTTATAATGGTGGAAATAAATCTTTGTATTTAATGCATAATTCATAAACACGGATCAAGAGAAGTGTTAGGAGCCTAAAGCTAGTACTTAAATGCATGTAAAATATTATTTGATATTTTAAACATATTTCCCTTTTCTCCCAGTTATATAATAAATCTCCATAAATGAAATATTAAATAATATAAACACATTGAAAAAAGTGATTATAAGATAGGCAAAATGAAACTCTATTGATAGGCCTTAGAAATAAACATACTGAAAAGAAAAAGAAGATTAAGTTTTTATTAATTTTCTGGATATAACAATTTTTTTGGTATTAAAGATGATGTTTAGTATCAAATTTATAACCTTGAAGTCATTAACAAAAACATGTTTTACTAAGCTCATTCGATTAACTCTATCCCTAAAATACTCCGTAACATTTAAGAGCATGTACATCAGCTCCCCTATAAGTTATAATAGGGGTTCAACTTATTAAAACTGACACTTTTTCAGCTCCCCTAAAATGACTTGGCTCCCTATAAATTATTCACCCATCCTCAAATTTGTACTCTCCCTAGTCTCTAGTTATAATTACTATAGTTTAATTAGTTGTGAATAATAGGGGATCTACTAAAGAGCAACTAATCCCAAACATAAAAAAGTAACAATTGAGAGTGAATTATAGAGGAAAATTTAGGGGAGCTGATGTACATGCTCTAAGGGAAGGAAGAAATAACCAATCCCATCATTGGGATCAGGGATGCGTGTCAATCCTTACTGGTTGCCTACCCTAAAAAAAAGGAAATATCCTTTAATTTTATTAATATGATTAATCGATTACAATCACATCATTTCAATTCATAAACTCAAGGAAAGAGGCGACTAGCGTCAAACTAGTGAGAGAAATTATCTCTCTAACCAATTTCCATGCTAGTAAGAGGACTCGAACTCAAAACCTTCGCTAGAGGTGTCAGCATGCTTGCCACTAGGATAAGATATCTTGACTACTAGTTGCCTACTTCATATGTGTTAGATGTGCCATGGAATATACCCTACGAACTGAACAAATACAATGACAATGTGACCTTGCAATATTCTTGAATTACTTTCTACTATGGGGTATTATGAGAATATTGTTGTCGGAGCTTTATTTAATAATATTATTTTTAAAGGAGACCTAAATATATTTTGAATATTACAAATTGATCTCAAATGCATATTATATGTTGAATTCTCATTTTGTTCTTCACTAAAACTTATAATTTATTTAAAAATCCATAAAATAACCAGGTCGAATAATTTAGAGACAAGTAAACCAATTTTAAAAATTTTTAAAAACAAAAAGTTTTAGCCACTTAAAAATACTTACACAAATTCTTTTAAGAATTCCTACAAACCCCGTCCAAATCCATCATATCAGGAGGAAATTATAAGGCACATGCGTAGTCCACCTACGAATGAAAAGTACAAGTACATTTGAAGCTTAAATCAAATCACTAACTCGATTAGCTAAGGGAACCTCTGATACAAGTGGAGAAATTCAATTTCCTTACAAAATAGTGAGTCGAATGAGAATGGTTATTATGCTCGAACTACATAAACGATTAACCAGATCCATTCTAGAAGAATCACAAATGAAAAAATTACCTGCATTTACAAAATTAAGGGTCGATAATTTTAGGATGATATAGAAAATAATGAATTATTGTCGCGCATTCATGCCCTACTTTAGTCTACTAGAGGTGCTAGACCTTTTTCTCAAACTTTGAGACCCTCAAAACAAGGGACCCGACAACTTCCCTGTCTTGAGGATTGATGTCAAAGGTTAAGGCGGAATGTGTCTCAGTGGTCAGGGGTACCTTGGCTTCCCTGTACACCACTTCAATTTGAGAATCAACCCCAAATGGAATCGAAATCACATCAAACGAAGAGACAAGAGAGCCACCACGATACCAAAGTTTTTTACCACTGAGTTATACTCCGGGGACGGCTAGACCTCTTTCTCATTCGTATGTCTTATAGTGAGATGTTTGGCACCTATGACCTATGTGCTTGCCTTTGTATGATTTGTATCTTACAATAAACTCTTCTAAATGGTCAATTTAGACAATTCCTATGTTGAGTGCAAATTCGAATCCTAAATAAAAGTCTTCTAAGTAGTCACATTTTCTTATTTATGTGATGAAGCATCTTCTTGCTACAAGTTGTTCCTCCATTGGTCTAAGCATCTTATTAGCCTAATTCTTTTCATTTCAAAATAATTGATTATTTATGAAAAACTCATTTTTAAATAATATTTAATTGTTTAGTAATTCTAACATATTTTTCAATTCATTTTTTCATTTTTGTCCCTAATAGTTATATTTGCTTTTGAGATTGTTTATATTTTGAGAGTAATTATTTATATTATGTAAGATATAATATTAACTTTTATTTTTTTGTAAATTAGCGATAAAGTTAGTTCCGAACCCAAGACCTTTTGGTCACTGGCAAGAGACTTTTCTACTAGACTATTCGATTGACTCGATATAATATTAATCTTTTTCATACTTAATAAAGTACTTTTGGATAGATGAAATACTACTATTAACTTTAACAATCATTATATTGATACGAAGTGAGTATTTAACTATCACCATAAAATGTCAATGACTCAATAAACTGTTGTCATCTAACCCTAATTTACAACTAGAAGGTCTCGGGTTTAATTTTTGTTGGAGATAATTTGACTAATATTTTTATTTTGGTTTGATCTATTAGTTAGTAATTTTTATATTCATTATTTGTATACTATTGTATTCATACTCTCACGACTAATTTTTTAAAAAATTACTATATATTTTCAACATTGAAAAAAATGTATCTTTGCAAAATAACAATACCATAATAAAATGGTTTACGAGAAAATCCATCACTTTTTAATAATCTAAAGAAAATAGTTAAAGAAGCTAAGCCACAACAAAAGATCATAGATCAACTGCCTCTACCATATCATACACAAATACACATGTTAAATTGTTATAATAAATACTATTTTCTTTTAAATAAATATAACAATTATTAATTTCTTATTAATACATTATAACTTGGTAAAAAATTATAGTGCAAAGTTTCAAGCAGTCTCGCATTTTCATGCAAGCCAAATTCGATTTCCACTAGGAGCGAACATTGTGTTTCGAAGTTCCGCGCCAATCTCCGACATCATATTCAGAGCCGGGAGCTGTCACGGACTCACGGCCGCCCTTAGTTTGAGGATCTCAAACTTTTTATGTATTTCATTGCCTATATTCCGATATTTTGGTTTGCTATTTAATTTTGATATATTTACCTTTTCACTTTTTACTTCAAATGATATACAGTAATATTTTTTTTTTATCATATTTTATTATTATAGTAATAAAATATAGAAAATCAATTAACAACATTAAAGTTTGCTAATTTCAATCATTTAAAAAACAAAGTAAACCATTTGAATATAATATCTGCAATTATTTAACTTTTAACACCGAAACATGACATAACCCCCAACAGATCTATCATCTGTCATTCCCCCCCCCCCCCCCCCCCCCCCCTCCTTTGGACCTGATTTCATCAATCAATGGCGCGAAATGAATCGGAAAACGGAATGGACGGTGACGATGAAAGAGACGATATGGAATCCGAAGAAGAAGAAGAAGACGAAGACGAAGAAGTAGACGAGCCACGTTTAAAGTACCAGAGAATGGGAGGTAGTTTGCCAACTCTGTTATCAAACGACGCCGCTTCATGCATTGCTGTTGCTGAACGTATGATCGCGCTCGGTACTCATGCCGGTTATGTCCATATCCTCGATTTCCTCGGCAATCAAGTATGTATTTACGACTTTGTCAAAAAATTGATTATCCGCTTTTCAATTGTCCAATTCTAGATTATTGTTGTCCAGTTTTGTGCGCGATTAGCCCCAAACTGATTGTCCAGTTTTCAAGTTGAATTGAACTATATTAGTATTGAGCTCGATTGTTAGTGTCCAGATTACTATTGTCCAGTTTTGTTCGCTGTTCCAAAAAGATTGTCTAGTTTTGAATTGCCGGAGTTGAAAAGAATAGAACTTGATTACTATTGTACTCAATTGTTATTGTCCACTTTTGTGTGCTGTTTATTTTTAAAAATATTGTATTTTGATAGTTGAATAGAACTGAGCTCGATTATTGTTGGACGAAAATTTTATTGTTCAGTTGTGTGTGCGATCGTCAGAAAAGATTGTCCAATTCCCAATTTTGATAGTTGAAATGAAGTGAACTCTATTATTATTGAAGTTAATTACTATTGTCAGTTGTGTGAGCATTTTCGTCCGAAAAGATTTTCCACTTTTCAGTTCTGATTGTTAAATTGGATTGAACTCCATTATTAGTCCAGTTTTGGGCGCGATTCTTTCCAAAAAATAGTATACTTTTGAGTTTGATCGTTTGGGTGTTGAGTTTTGGGAGGGAAGTGTTATTCACTTATTTGTATATGTTGTGTAATATTTGGTGACATTATAGTAAATTATGATATTTTCTAATGTGTTCTACTGTTAACATGATAATTTTTAATTTGGATGAAAGTTACGTGTGCCAATAAAAGCTACTTAGTTTGTCAGTTCTGAACATTTGGAATCAAACTAGAAAATCTTTTGGGATGGAGGGAATAGTTGTTTGGAATTGGATTTTGTTTTAGTTTTTGAAATTTAGCTGCATTTTGATGTTCAATGAGTTGAACAGCTTGGACATGGTGTATAGCAGAGAAATGTTCTGTCTTTTATAGGAAATGTATGTCTGGACTGGAATTATGTGCTATGATTGATAATGAGGCTATATAGTACTCATAATTATGATGAACTGTTGAATTTTATTTGAGTAAGGTTAGTATAATTACAATCCATCAGCATAATTTGTGATGACCATTTTGGGGTGTTTATAATTTATAAAAAAAGACTCGACATGGAACTTGTTAGGTTGTAATTGTTGAGTAACCACTAACCTCATATGTCTCTTGGTTTAAATAAGAGATGTTACAATATTGAATGAGTGATCAGTTTGGAATTGCTAAATAAATTGTAGAAGTCATGTTTTGCATTACCTCAACTGTTAGTGTTAGTTTTCGATATTTGTTTTGCTCACTTTTGAAGTAATATTGCTCATGCACAATCCATAACTTCGTTAGTCTGGCTATTTGTTTTTATATAGATGTAGATAATGGAGAATTTAAAATTTTCTATCTTGAAAGAGAAGTTATGAGAAGAACAACTATGAGCTCATGGAAAGGCATCACAAGTTGGTTGACTAGTATGACCTCAGTGATTGGAATAATATGTTATACATGAAGCAGAAGTTCTTTTATTTAGCGTTTGAAGTTTAATTTGAATTTTCATGTCCTATGAAGTCAACGATTTCATATTCTCTGACTCTTGGATATAATTTAATAAATCAAAACAGTACCTACTCTTGTATCTACTGTGAATTAGTAGACGGTCTTTGTACTTCATTTTCTTTCTATTGGTCCTTGGAACCATTGTTTTGATGATCTACCATCCTTTGTTTGCCTATGCCAAGTTTAGGAATTTGAATTTTCCATCTGCAGGTGAAAGAATTCCATGTTCATACCGGTGCAGTTAATGATCTTTCTTTTGATGCCGAGGGTGAATATGTTGGCAGCTGTTCAGACGATGGTTCTGTTGTCATCAATAGCCTATTTACTGAAGAGACATTAAAATTTGATTATCACCGCCCAATGAAGGCCATTTCTCTAGACCCAGATTATGTCAGGAGATCATCCCCTCGGTTTGTAACTGGTGGTTTGGCTGGTCATCTGTATTTAAATGCCAAGAAGTGGATAGGCTACCGTGACCAGGTATGCTGTAGGTCTGTTTCCCGATACGGTATTCCAGCTTTTAGCTATAAAAAAAAGAATTACATTTAGTTGAGTTCCTTTAGCGACTGAACCTTCCTCTTTTTTCAGGTTCTGCACTCTGGAGAAGGTCCAATCCATGCAGTAAAGTGGAGAACTAGTCTTATAGCTTGGGCTAATGATGCAGGAGTCAAAGTTTATGATTCCGCTAATGGCCGACGTATAACATTTATCGAGAGACCTCGTGGAAGTCCGCGTCCTGAGCTTCTGCTCCCTCATTTAGTTTGGCAGGTTAGGAGAACCACTTGTTTAAATGTATTCTACTCCCCCACATTGTGGTGTTTGGAAGGAGCTGTTACTGCTTTAAATACGTTACCTAATTCTGTAGGCCCTCACTTGCCGTGGTTGGACGAAGGAGCTGGTATTTGCTCTACATATATTGACTATTTCTGAGATAGTTATTGTATTTATTTAGGATGACAGTCTTTTGGTCATTGGATGGGGGACAACAGTGAAGGTTGCATCGATTAAAACAACTCTGAACAATGCTACAAATGGGGTGTACAGAAATATTCCCATGTCTAGCATGAATGAAGTGGATATTGTGGCATCCTTCCACACCAACTACTTCATATCAGGGATTGCTCCATTCGATGATTCTTTGGTGGTGCTTGCCTATATTTCTAGTGAAGAAGATAGTGAGAAGGACTTCAGTAGCAATGTTCCATCACGCCAGGTACATGCTTCCCAATACACTCAACTCAAAGGGAAGTTGAGTTTTTAGACTATGCATGCTAGGTCAATTAGTAACTCTAGGAAAATCAATCATAGACTCAGATACTCACATGGTTCCTGTAGAAGAGCATCAATATCGATTCTTGTTTGTTATCGGATGCTTAAGATATAAGTTTCTAACTTCTTGGAAAAAAGTTCTGGTGGTTCTCCAGCTATGTAATTCTTTCTGTCATTGTGTTTTTTCAAGGGAAATTGTATAAATACACACTACCTGATTCTGCTGATGTGTTACTGCATGTCCAAAAATCCATAGCTGATTTGTGAATTGCATTTCAGAATCTAATTTTCAGCAGCACTTTATGGTGGATGGTAATATGCTAATAAATCTAATTTTACTAGAACAGGGAAATGCTCAGAGACCAGAGGTGCGAGTGGTAACATGGAACAATGATGAACTTGCTACAGATGCTCTTCCTGTTCATGGTTTTGAGCATTACAAGGCTAAAGACTATTCTCTTGCACATGCTCCATTTTCAGGTCCATACTTTTGCACCTTACATTTTTACCGAATGTATTGAACATTCTTGTAAACTTTGTAGAATCTCTATATGGATGCAGGCAGCAGCTATGCTGGTGGCCAGTGGGCTGCTGGTGATGAACCACTGTACTACATTGTATCACCAAAAGACGTAGTCATTGCAAAGCCTAGGTTAGTTACAATTCGATTACTCTTTACCTCTTAAGTATCTTTCTGAGCTGTTAGTGTACATCAATTATCTGCACAAAAGATGAACAGCTTCTGGACATATTATTTATTTTGGATCCTTCTAGCTCTTTATTTGTAATATTTTCATTAAGAAGATACTGCCTAGTGCAAGATGACATATGTCTTGCGTGAAGCACCAAGGCATATGTACAGCATGATCAAAGCTAATTCTACTTGTTTTTTTACCTAAACGATAAAGAGGAAAGCGAGAAATTAACCAGTCAACTTGGATATTTGAATTTGAGATGTTGCAATAACCGTAAAGCTTTGTAAAGTAGTCATGTGACTCCTGTCCTTGCAGCCACTCTGTTGATTTCAGTTGATATGGAATAGAACAACAATTTTTTTTTCTTGTTTAATCATCTCTCCCCCCACTCCCTCCCCCCCCCCCCCCCCCCCCCCCCTTTTTCCTGTCTTATGCGAGTGATATATATAGCTAGCTGACGTAGGCATAGCCTTGAGGTATAGATACACATTCTTGTTGGAAAAAATATTCTACCAATCTCTATGTAACCAAGGCTATCAAAACAATGCCAGAATCAGTTTAATATGTCCTTCTCGATCATCTAAAGATGAGGCTCATCCTCCAGCATCTTAAATTAAGTGAAATGGGAAATAAAAACTATACCATTGAGAAGGGCATAATGATGATGATTAGTTTTATTTACTGTATTAATCTTGGTTTCCTTAGGCGATTTTGGCATGTGCTCTTGTTGTGCTCTTTCTAGACGAGCTCTTCATCTTGTGCAGGGCATTCTCTATGTTCCATCTTCCTATGAGTGTGGCTTTCAGTTCACATTTTTCTATATTTTCATTCCGCGCAAGTCTTTTAAGTTCTTAATAGTATAGTGATCATGATTTGTGGTACTATTCAAATGGTGTTAGATGATTTTGGCTCTCCCAACATTTTCGTTGAATATAATGTGTAATGGAATTAGTTCAAGTTGCTGGTCTTAGCTTCATTATTTCACAGAGATATCACCAACTAATTAATAAATGAGACTATTGTTAATAGGGACACAGAAGACCACATTGCTTGGCTTCTTCAACACGGGAGACATGCGAAAGCATTAGCTGCTGTTGAAGCTGGTCAGGCTCGAAGTGAGCTGATTCATGAGGTAGATATCGTGTCTATAAATGTGATGAGTCCATTTTGCATGTTGATTTTTTAGATATAATATTTAAAGAACGTCCTCTTATTGCTATAACTCCCCCTCTGTCACTTAGTTTCTATCAAGTGAATATACATTTCCAATTTTACTTTTGACACATGAGTCAGTTTGTGCTGCATCCATATATTTCAGTTTTGTTATTTTAATTGTTGTTGGTCAAAATTAAGCTCTTGTGGGGACATTCTACCTTCATGGAACGTACTAATTCGACGTGTTTAAGGTTCTACTAATGTAATGTATTCATCCTAGAGGTTATTTCTCTGTGCCTCGTTAAGATAGTTGCCACCTAATATGTTGAAAGTAGCTTCAACACTTATAATAAGTTTTTCCCCTTGGAAGCTCCTTGAAGCAAATTGTTCCCCACTTAATTTAATTGGATTTGGCTAACTCTGTTGAATAGGAAGTCATGATTTGCCAATTATTTACTTCCTAATCTTCTAGCAGTGTCCATCGTGCTGTTATTTGATCTTGGCATCACTTGTACATTGTAGCTTATGTGTCAGTTCTTTTTTATTTGTTGAGAAAGGGATCACATTCTTGTGAAGGATATCATTGTTTGTACTTTAATCTAATTTCAACTTGGGAAGTGGAATTGATATTTTACATGACGCACATTGCTTCTTTCTGCAATTTTTGTTTAGGTGGGTTCCAAGTACCTTGATCATTTGATTGTGGAAAGAAAATATGCAGAAGCCGCATCCTTATGTCCAAAATTGTTGCGGGGATCACCTTCGGGATGGGAAAGGTAATTGCCGCTATTTATTTTTATGCCTTTTGTCGTCTTTACATGTATTGATTAGAATTTCGTTACATCTTCAAGATGGGTTTTCCATTTTGCCCATCTCCGACAGCTTCCTGTATTAGTTCCATATATTCCAACAGAAAATCCAAGATTGCGTGATACTGCTTACGAGGTTGGTCAAATATCTGAGTAATTTCCTTCGCATTTTATAACAAGTGAAATGTGCATTGAAAAGCTTAATTGTGTTGCATAGGTTGCTCTTGTAGCTCTGGCAACAAATATTTCATCCCACAAGGATCTTTTGAAGACTGTTAAGTGTTGGCCTGCCGGCATCTATTCTACAGCTCAAATTATTGCAGCTATAGAACCTCAGTTGAATAGTTCATCAGCGACTGATGCTCTAAAAGAGGTTGGTTTAGAGTTTTAGTGATATCTTGTTGATCTCCATTCGTCTTAAACTGACAGAGTATGGTCTTCACTCATAGGCACTTGCGGAATTGTATGTGATTGAGGGTCAACATGAGAAAGCCTTTTCTCTCTATGCTGATGTGAGTAAGAGTTCTTGTTCAATAAGAGACCCGCCTATTACAACCATAAGAATATATTTTACTGTTTCACTCTGCGATGTAATCTGTAGCAAGGCTCACTGCTTGGATTTATTGTGCAGGTTATGAAGCCAGATATATTTGACTTCATTGAGAAACACAACTTACATGGTTTCATACGTGAAAAGGTGCGATGCATGTTTCTCAAAGAACTTCGTATCCTTATGCTCTGTCTAGGAAAAAACTTATTGTGATCGGACAATGTGACATAATAAATGATTTCATCGTCAATCATTGACATGCTCCAATGCATTTGAAAATTCCCTGCTTAAGCAGGGTAAAGGGGCGGTTCGGATCGTCCCAGCCTTCTGTGATAACAAGGAGGCTCGCCGAGTTGACCCGAGATTGGAGTACAACCACTATCTACTACTTCTTAATAGATAAGAAGCGTAGGTGGTGTAACAAGCCATTTTGATTTATTTCATTATATCCAAGAGTCGGACAACATAAAATATTTGACTCCACAGTCTAATATTTGAACTCATGATCAAGCAAAAGAACAGTTCACGTTATCTGAAATTACAAATTGTGATGTGTGTGGTTATATGGCTCTTAACATGGCTTTGCAGGTTGCCCAACTCTTGATGATAGACTGCAAGCGCGCAGTTTCTTTACTCACTCAGGAAATTGACATGATATCTCCATCTGAAGTAGTTTCACAGCTTGATGACACTAAGGCTAAATGCGATTCTCGACATCTTCTCTTTCAATATTTGCATGCATTGTTTGAGGTCAATCCTCATGCTGGAAGAGATTTCCATGACATGCAGGTAGGTGTCTGCTTTTGAGATCATTCTTTCTTCTTTTGATTAACTTTGTTCTTCGTGATTCTTTCTGAACTCATCTCAATACAGTGATATTTGTGAAGATATCATGTTTACTCCAATAAAGTTAAAAATGGCAAGTGGATGGATGTTACCACTAAGTTTTTATCTGAACAAATCCAAAATCAGGCCGATGAACAGTGCTAATCAAGTTCTACCAAGATGAAATAATTGTTTCAAGAGAAGAGGAATATAGATGGAGAAAATTATGATAAAGAAACACGATATATGAATTGATTAAAAATTTACAATAGATTTTGAACCCGTGAAGAATATTAGCAATCTTTCCCTCAGCACAGTATAACTTTTGTATATTCAATAGATTTTTTTAGTTGAACGCCAGATAACGACTATATTTCTGTTCAATGTTCTTTGTCCTCGTTGAATAGGTAGAGCTGTACACAGAGTATGATCCAAAGATGCTTCTCCCATTTCTACGAAGTAGTCAGCATTATACACTTGAAAAGGTCAGCAAAACAAGATGGATCTCATTTTTCTGTCAAGACTTTCCTTTTCCTTCTTTTTGACTTCTCTTCATAACTCATTTGCAGGCTTATGATATATGTGTTAAAAAAGATCTATTAAGAGAGCAAGTCTTCATTCTTGGAAGGATGGGCAACTCTAAACAGGCTCTTGCAGTCATAATTAACAATTTAGGGAATATAGAAGAGGTAATGCTGTCTTCAGTCTGAATGAGCTGGTTGTAGTACCCATTAACAGATTACTTAAGCATGTGATTTGGCGCAGGCCATAGAATTCGTAAGTATGAACAATGACGATGAGCTTTGGGAAGAATTGATTAAACAATCTCTTCATAAACCTGAAATGGTAAGTGATGCATTGATAAGCTAATACAATAAATTGTCATTTAAATATAAATTTACTAGCTCTTATTCTCCATATCAGGTTGGTATGTTGCTGGAACACACTGTTGGTAATCTTGATCCTCTCTATATTGTAAATATGGTGCCTGAAGGTTTGGAAATACCTCGGTATGCTGTTGACTTCTAACTCTCCTCACTCTTACTATTTGAATAATCGCATATGCATTGCTAATAGAACTATATGACTCAACTTGAATCACAAGCACAAGCCACTATGCACTTCAAAGTTTTATTAATTTTATCTGGTTGATTCTGTTGCTGTTGTTGTGAGGTTTAAGATACATAAGTTTTGCCATGGTAACGAAGCTTGGCATTTGAGAATGAATATTAGTATTAATTATTACCCATGTATGCTTTCTCATTCTACAGGCTAAGGGATCGCCTTGTAAAGATCGTCACTGACTATAGAACTGAAACTTCTCTCAGACATGGATGCAATGACATTTTGAAGGTAATTTGATCTCTTTGCGCATCCATTTAGTTTAGTTCAGACATGATGTTAATTACTAGCAAATGTGGTTTAATTTGGCAGGCTGACTGTGTTAACTTGCTCATAAAGTATTATAAAGAAGCAAAACGTGCTATTTACCTAAGCAATGAAGAAGATGAACCACGTGCAAAAAGAGATCAGAGTAGTGTGCTGCGGCTGGTAGTTGACAGAGCTTTGAGCATGAAAACCATGGATGTCAAATCTAAAACCAGAGGCGGTGGAAGATGCTGCATATGTTTCGATCCATTTACCATTCAAGATGTATCAATCATAGTATTCTTTTGTTGTCATGGTTACCACTCAACCTGTCTCATGGAGTCCACCAGTATTGTCGGTGAAAAGAAAAAGGAAAAACCCATTGCACAGGATGAGGTATCCTACTACGAATATGAGGATGGCGATGGCGATGAAGATGACGAGGAAGATGACGCATCAGGTGTCCCACAGATGCGTTGTATTCTATGCACAACAGCAGCAGGTTAATATTTGTGGTTTGTGTTGTCTGTACATTAGTTTTGCATGGTGTGTAATCAATATTTATGAGCGTGTCGATCTCAATCCGAGGATTTAGGTTCCATTCCCATTTGTGTTCCATATTGTTCAGCTAATGTGCCTTCCATATTGTATTTCCACTACTAAAGTTCTCACTTCTCAACTAGCATTTGTGGCAACGGGCGTCCATGATGGATAATGCTAGCAGATATGTGAGAGCTGTGTGCGATGTTACAGAGTGGAATATTGATTGATGACCAGTAGTTGTTTTGTAATGGTTGAAGGTTGTTTATTTCAACCATCAATTTTTTTTATCAAACGTGTAGAAAAGAGCGAAAAAGAGTAATATCAACTAGCCCCGGAAAATGTTTGAAAATTGATGCAATTGTATTTCATAACAATTATAGTCATTAGTTACATTGTAATCTATTTTTTTTATATGGGTGTTAGGAAATTCTGAGTCTTTGAATATGCGTCTCTTTTATTGAAATCCTAAAAAAAAAAAAGTAACGTAGGCTTTATTAGAGCATTCACATCAGTAATCTTAAAATTATCCTTAAAAAAATTTATTATTTAGTACCTTTTTTAATTTTGGGGGAGTGTTGTAGTTTTAGTGATTTTTCAATTTTCTTATCTCATTCTCTATTCAATAAAGTGATAAACAGAAGCTAACAGTTGCAGGCAACATGATATATAACATATTGAGATCATCAAAGTTGATGATGCCTCATGATATATAACATATTGAGATCACCAAAGTTGATGATGTCTCATGTTGCTGCAACTTTTATGTAGTTGACATGCAAGACAAAAGTAGGCCTAACACCTTGCACAACTCATGTCTCGATCTGATGCTATTTGAATATCCACGATAACGGTTGCCGAGTGATCGAGATGAATGCAATCTGCTGCGATGGATGCAGCTATGTGCTATACTACAAATGCCTTCAACACAAAGAACTCAAAAGAAACTCAAAATGGCAGATGAATCATATATATACTGAATACAACATATCACACCATCACTTTTGTATTAAATTAGCCATCGAACATCAACATCTAGCTCAACACATTCATCATTATCTAACGAAAATTTTCTATATGTGTTCATGCTCATTGTATATGTATGTTTAGATGCAACATTCAACACACAAATTTGGAACATAAATAATTTCACTTTATTTATCATAAATAAGATAGATTTACTTTATATATCTTCAAATTAGTAGAATTTCTCATTCAATTTCTTTCATCTTCCTCACGAAAATTTTCTATCAATTGTTCAATTCAGTTCTTGTTGAGCTAACCTTACACATTTTATTACTACTAAATTGAACTAACACTACTTAAATAATAAACTATTATAATAAACAAGATGCAAATTATTTGGAAATAATCAAATTAGCAGCTTGTTTTGATGTGAAATTATGACTAATGGTAATGTATATAAGATAATTGGTACCTTGATTGCAAGATGGTTGAAGATTGAAGATTGAAGATATAAACATTGGAGGAAAACAGTACAAAAAAGAAAGCAGAATCGTATGAGAGAGAGAATAGAGAAGTGTTTTTGGGTTTGAGAGGAAACCCAACATATACGCACCATATCATTGCTTTCTAAATTTTTTGTATGGACCAACCCGTAATAAGGAAGCTGAAAACGGTCCAAATTTCTGTTTTCTCACTTTTGCATCCCAATATTTGGGCCAAGGACTAATACGTGTAGGTTGATGTTCATGCTCCTATTGGTGCCTTCCCCTAGGGGTGTCTAACGGACCGGGCCCCCTCGCCCCTTTACTAATGAACCACACAAGGGCTTCACTCTTGGGCCCCAGGCCCCACCCGGTTCGAGCCACCAGAAATTCGGTGGGTATTCGGTCCGGGCCCGGTTCGAGGCCCCTCAGGCCCCCTAATCAACGTGGGGACGTTGGTATCAACGTGGCCACGTTGATGTACCATAATGCACCAACATAATTACTAGACCAGCAAAAATGTCCTACCTAATACTCCAATTCAAAACTTATTTCAATTCAAACATGAAAACAATTTAACAACCCTGCAATACTAATGTTGCGTCTGGTATAGTGGAATGGAATGGTGTAGGAATGGAATAGACAAAGTAATGAAATAGACAAAGAAAATGAATGAATTAATGAATTTTATTACTTTGTTTGGTATGTGAGTAGTAATGTGATTGATATATCACATTACCCCCAATTTTTCTAATTTGATTACCTAGTAGGAGGTAATCATCCATTACCCCAATTTGGGCGGAATGGTTATTACCTCAAATGAGGTAATTCAATTAACTAGGGAATGCAATCAAAATTCATTGTTAATTACCAAACTAAGGTTGCGTCTGGTATAGTGGAATGAAATGATGTAGAAATGGAATAGACAAAGTAATGGAATAGACAAAGGAAAGGAATTAATTAATGAATTTTATTACTTTGTTTGGTATGTGAGTAATAATGTGATTGAATTATCACATTACCCCCAATTTTTCTAATTTGATTACCTAGTAGGAGGTAATCATCTTTTTTTTTTCTCCAACGATATGAGATCATTTAAAAATGACAACCGATAATACAATGATCGTGTAACCAAAAACACAAAAAGACTAACTAGCGCAATCAGCTAGTAAAGCCGAGCTTAACCAGTGGGGAGGGGAATGAAGCCAGACAACCTCATTCGCCTCACCGCATTTCCAATGGGCAACGGTATGTGCCGCATTGTTAGAACTTCGCCTAATGTATCAGGAATGTTGCATCCAATAATCTTCCTTGACGTCGTATATCCTCCACAATCAAATCTATCGCCAAAGGTACCGAAAAAACTCCTAAAATACTATTTATAAGTACTTGAGAGTCACTTTCCACCTCTATCCCGCTCAACCTATGTCGAGCTGCTAATTCGAGCCCATCCCGAACTGCCAGAGCCTCAACAATTAACGCTGACAAGACATATGGTACTACACGAAATGAAGCAACCATGAATTGCCCATGATCGTTTCGTATAAGAGTACCACTACACCCCCTATTGGTCTCCTTATAAAAAGCAGCATCACAATTAATCTTCAATCTACCAGGACTTGGGAACCTCCAGTGTGTAAGAAGTTGCGGATTATTCCTCTCGTGCACATTTCCAGATTGTCCTAGCATGTTTTGTACTGGCTGGTGTGCATTAGCGACCTCATAATCCACGGCTAGTTGTATACCTGCATTAAGGATAGTATCAACTTGTTGTAGCTCCGCTCCAAACGCTACCTGGCACCTCGCTTTCCACCACATCCAAACGACACACGCAATCTGTTCAAGAATGTTTGCCCCATCGACTTCTTTAACTTTTCTTGTTAATTCTCCCCACCAGTCCCGAAACGATCGCTCCTCACCGTCTGCAATACGAAGTTGCCATGGTGTACAATGCCATAGCCTCCTCACTAATGGGCAATTCATGAGCAAATGCTCAATTGTTTCTTGCCCACTGTTGCAAATAGGACAATAAGATTCCACCTTGACCCCTCTGCCCCTAATATTACTGTTGACCGGCAGCGCATTGTGTACAGCTTTCCATAAGAAAGTCTTAACCCGAGGCGGCACTCTCAATTCCCAAATCCCGCTCCAAAACTTCGACTCGCCTCTGGCGCTTGTGCCCCCTTTATTATTGTGTCCTAGCTCACCATTCTTCTTCATTGTTTTAGCACTTATATATCCTGAAGCAGTAAGATACACCCCTGACTTTGTGTGATTCCACACAAGTCGATCTCGATATGGTACCCTGCTCAACGGTATGGATAAAACAAGCTTCGCATCCTCCTCGTTCATGATGTTCCTTACTACGTCTTCATCCCACTTTCCTTCTCTGATCAATTGCGATACGAACCGAGGTCCCCCATGGTTCTCCCCGCGCATATGAAAGTCAGTCGTACGGGGGATCCACGGATCTTTCCATATGTCCACCCCCTTGCCATCACCCACTCGCCATCTAGTTCCCTGGAGAAGTATTCTTCTACCCTCAAGCAAGCTTCGCCACCCATATGACGGGGTAGATCCCACTTTTGCATTAAGGAAGGAAGAATTGCGAAAGTATCGACCCTTGAGAACCTTGAACAAAAGTGATGCTTGTCTTGTAGCAATCCGCCAACCTTGCTTAGCCAATAACGCCATGTTCATACACTCCAAATCTTTAAAGCCCAACCCGCCTTCGCATTTGTCCAGGACCAAGGTTTCCCACGACTTCCAATGGATCCCTTTTTCCTTCTCCTCACTTGCCCAGAAACATTTAGCTATTGATTTATTCACACCCTCAATAATCCCCATAGGTATCTTGAAGCAACTCATCATATAATTGGGAATTGTTGAGGCAACCGACTTAATTAAGACTTCCTTCCCAGCTTGTGACAAGAATTTCCCTCGCCAACCTTTAATTCTTTCTTCAACACGGCCCTGGATATACCCAAACACCTCTTTTTCGATCTCCCAATATGTGAAGGTAATCCTAAGTACTTCCCCTGATTAATGACCTCTGAAATACCCAACACATTTTTCACATGTTGTCTCACATTCGAGCTTGTCCTCTTCTGGAAACTCACCCCACACTTGTCGAAATTAACTTGTTGGCCCGATGCTTCCTCATACTCCCGCAGAATCTGCACTATAGTTCCTCCCTCCTCTGGGGTTGCTTTGCAAAATATTAAGGTATCATCCGCAAAGAGTATATGGCTGATACTGGGGCTTCCTGTGCTGATCTTTACCCCTGTTAACATTTTCCGCTCCTCCGCTTCTTTCAACATAGATGTGAGTCCTTCTGCACAAAGGAGAAACAAATATGGCGACAACGGGTCTCCTTGACGGAGCCCCCTCGTCGGCTTGATCAAACCTCGTGGCACACCATTAAGGATAACGCTGTAAGTCACAGACGAAATTAAGCACATTATCCAATCAATCCAAGTATCACAAAATCCCAATTTGTGCATAACAGCCTCCAGAAAACGCCACTCCACTCTGTCGTAGGCCTTGCTCATATCTAATTTAATAGACATAAATGTATCACATCCCCTTTTATTGATGTTCAGGAAGTGTAACACCTCATGAGCAATCAAGATATTATCAGTAATGATACGACCAGGTAGAAAGGCACTTTGAGTCTCCGAAATTATGTCCATAAGCACTGGCCTCACCCTATTTGCAAGCACCTTACAAATAATTTTTGCAATAATATTACATAAACTAATAGGGCGAAGCTGAGACATGTTAACTGGAGACACTTGTTTAGGGATTAGACAGACATGAGTATGATTAACTTTTTTCAGAAGACGATTACTAAACAAAAAACTATCTATAGCATTAACAATATCATCAGAAATAATATGCCAAAAAGACTGAAAGAAACTCACTGTCATACCATCCGGCCCAGGTGATTTGTCCGGCGACGTTTCAAAGACAGCTCGCCAAACCTCGTCGCTTGTAATAAACTTGGTTAATTGACAATTCATCTCATTAGTCACCCTTCTTTTCATCGCAAAAGTGGCCTTTTCCGGATTACAAACCTCGTTGGCTTCGAAGATTTTGTCAAAATAACTCAACACTGTATTCTCAACACTATCGGCCCCCTCCTCCCAAATACCTTGTGCATTGTCCAAACCCCGCAACAGATTCTGTCGCCTTTTAATCATAGTCGATGCATGGAAAAACTTAGTGTTCTTGTCCCTGCTTTAAGGTGTTTTACTTTAGCTTTCGCATGCCAATGAATCTCCTCCTCCTTCCAAGCTTCATCCAATTCCTTCTCCAGTAGTAGCATACCCTCCCGATTAAATTGCTCACTCTCATAGGCGACTTTCAGTTTGCTCTGTAGGTCATCAATCCGAACTCGTGAATTGAAATCATTATCCCTACACCACTTAATCAACGCCATTCGGACCAGCTTAATTTTTTCACAAACCTGAAACCACCTAGAACCTTTGACCACCGTCCCCCAAGCTTGTTTAATAACCTCCTCGCAACCATCCTTCGTGATCCACCTTTTATCAAAAATAAAACGACGCTTAACCTTCTCTGTCTTAACAGCAGTATCGAGTAATACGGGACGATGATCAGCCCCGATCATTTCTAAGTGGTACATCACTGCCCCTGGAAAATTCAGACACCATTGAGCGTTCCCTAAGACACGATCCAACCTCGCCTTAATACAATCCTCGCCATCTCGCTTGTTGCACCATGTGAATGGATCACCTGAAAAGCCCAAATCAAGAAGACCACCCTCACCCACAAATTCTCGAAAAGCAGTCATACTATTCTCGCTTCTCAAGTGGCCTCCCTGTTTTTCCTTACTATCCAATATATCATTAAAGTCTCCTATGACACACCACCCAGTGCACCCACCTGGGTTAAAGGATAAGATATCCTCAAATTGCTTTTTCCTAACTTCATCATTACAACTAGCATACACAAAACAACCATCCCACTGAGGTGCTCCTACTTCCTTAACAGTCACTTGAACATTCCAACTACATGACTCTCCAATTGAAACTAAATCCTCCGAGTTCCACATAAGAGTAATCCCCCCTGCGGTGCCTATTGGATCAATAATAAACGTAAATCTAAATCCTAGTTGTCTGCTTATTTTTTTCATTCTCTTTTCTTGGTTTTTAGTTTCCAGCAAAACAATCACATCAGGATATCGGATGCGACAAACATCCTTGATGGCCCGAACTGTCAGGGACGGAATGGTTATTACCTCAAATGAGGTAATTTAATTAACTAGGGAATGCAATCAAAATTCATTGTAAAATCTACCAAACTAAGTAATACAAACTAATTTAATTTCATTCTTTCCTATCTCATTCCATTCCCGCATACCAAGCACAACCTAAGTAATACAAATTAATTTAATTTCATTCCTTTCTATCTTATTACATGATCATCCAAACATAATTCACAAAATTACATAATCATTCAAACATAATACATAATCATTCAAAACATAAAACATAATTCATAGTTCATACAATAACTTATTTCACTCATTTGTTTCTTCATCATCCATATCATCCGTATGTGGTAATGGTGGTGGTCCGCCATGTGCGCTCCAACTCCGCATCATTCTACTAATGTCACCCATATGCGCATTCATCGTAGACATCTTGTGTCGAACCGACTGGTATCGAGATTTCATTCCTCCCACAAAAGTACAAACATGGGTAGCCATCCCCGTCATTTCGTTCCTCAACGAACTATACTCACCTCGAATCTCCTTCATCTCTGCCTTAATTAAAGCATTATCTGACATTAGATTCGCCAAGGCAGCATTTAGCGATTCTAGCATACCATGTTCAGATGGTGTGGAGGAAGGCCCCACTCCTCCATGTCCGGTCGAGGTTTCAAGGGAACCTCATAAACTAATTCAGCTACGGTCGAGGTCTCAGGAGGAACCTCATAAACTAATTCTCTATCAACATTTCTAGCAATCATGCGTTTTGGTGCCATTATAAAATTCACACAATGAGAAAGACAAGTAAGTTACAAGAAATTGACAGAGAATACTGAACTCAAGTCGAAGCAACGTAAGCGAGATTGAATGCACCGAACAAGCGCTGAGATTAAATCCAATGAACAAGCCGAAACTTCGAGATTGATTATACTTATATGATAATATGAGATGATTAAATTTGTTTTGCGTTGATATTAATCGAAGGTTGTTGTGAATTGTGTGGAATTAATGAAGTTAGAGTCCCTTTAAATAGGTGTCCAATGATGATCAAAAGATGTTCCTGATGCACCAACATGGGGACGTTGGTTTCAACGTGGCCATGTTGATCCAAAACTAGCCGTTATTTACAAATAATGTTCATAAAAGTAGTCGTTACCATATCAACGTGGGGGCGTTCAATCTCAACATGGGCACGGTGGATCACAAAAGTGACCGTTATTATATTTTACTAGCCGTTACACTTCAACGTGGGGACGTTCAATCTCAACATGGGCACGTTGGATCACAAAGATCACCGTTATTGTATTTTACTAGCCGTTACACTTCAACATGGGCATATTGGGCTTCAATATAGGCACATTTGTCCAACATTACAACTTCAATTCAATTATAAATATGGTAACATCTCTTATATTTCAACTATAAAATTTTCAATTCTTCAATATAAGTTACAACTAACTCGAAATGGATCAAGAACATATTTTATAAATTCCAGTACCATTTAAGCGGTTTTACAAGATTATCTTCGAACCCTCTTATTTAAGGCTCGAACTCCCTCGAAATTATGTTAGAATGTCGGCTTTTTTTTATTAATTTGAGTACATGTCAATTTATGTGCTTTCATCATCAAATAAAATCTCATTTACGATGCCATAATTGAGAATCTCTTTGTGAAAAAACTAACTCAAAAATAGAAGAATATAATTGTTGATCAGTGGTCACTACCACGATCATATTACAAGTGCTTTCTTAATTTATGTTCTTGTTGTCTAGTCGAATATGGAGTAAGATCAAATTGTCCACTTAATACTATTTTGAAGTCAAATTACCCCCTTCAACTTTTCAAATTGCCCTTTGAACTAGAGCAATATCATTTTAACAAAAGAACAAACATAAACGCATTTATTAATTTTTTGAATTAAAAAAAAAAAATATATGTATACTTAATAGGTGATTGATTAGAAGAAAAAAAAATCGTATACTACCTAAATTCTTAAGAAAATGGTAAAGTTGTAAATATTGATAAAAAGATGGTTAATACTAAATTCATGAGCTTGAGGGGGAAAGTATTTAATAAGCGCTTTTCACTTCAACTGCCAACTTATTAGAAAATGAAGTTCAAAATCCAAAAGAGCAAGCACGTGTTCATTATAACTACAGAAGCCCAAATGAGTATATAAGTAGTTCTGTAGTTATACCACAAAACCTTTGTTCAGAAACTAATTCTATAGGACAAGGTTTCAAAAGAGATGTCAAAGATCAACAATAAAACATCACGTTCTTCACGTTGTCTTTGATAACAGGCAATGGCCGGAAAGCTGTCGTGTTCTCCCTCGTCGCCCTGCCCCCTCCGCCATGAGTTGATCCACTCTCGGAGAAATCATCCTCGATATAGTAACGAGCTCTAAAAGCAGCCAGGTGAGCATAGTATGCAGCCGGTACTGGGAAAAAGAAACAACCTCATTAGATATAGAAATGAAAACCTAACCTATTTAGACAAATCAGATATACCTGACCAAAAGAATTATGATAATGAAAGTATAATTAGAAATAGAAATCTACTAACCTATTGAAACAGATCTAGTGCATCTCGCGTATCTGTGCCAAAAAAGGGAAATAAACCAAAGAAGTCTAATTAGTTAACAAGACACTCGTTTGAAATTGTTACACAAAACATGAAAAGCAACATTACGTGTAGCATAGGTTATTCGTAAGCGTCTGTAATGCATCCGCGCTGAATTGGTTTTCATCATATAAGACATGATAATGTGCTGGCCGACTTGTACCCTAATTGGAAGCAGAAACTAATTTAACAAATAAATAAAATTGTGACAAATAGATCAATTAGAGTAAAGCCGATAATCAATCTACCTGGATTCCAGCATGACTACATAAGTAGAAGTCAAATTGAGTGGGATGACAAATTTTTGTGTCCACAACGGTGCCTAATCAATATGAGTTACAAAATCAATAAAGCAAGCGGCAGTATATCATTAACCAACATAAGCAAAAGGAGTGAACTCTATACTAATCATGACAAGTCAATTGATAGATATTGTAGTAATGAATAGAATGTACAGTATCAAGACAATTAACCTGGCAAAATGTTGCCACTCCTATCAGTTGTTTTTGCATCGCCATGCTTCTCTGGGAAAAGGCGAGTATGGTGTCTCTTTTGAACTACGATGAAGGTCACCCTAGGCATGTAATTTTCTTCCAAGGAAACACAGGCCTGCACAAAACTCAAAACATATAAGAGCATTACGTGAAAATTTTATGGAGATCTTAACAAATTATATTTTAAAGATCATCAGACCTTTCTAATTGCATCCATCTCATCTAGAAGAACTTGATTAAACTGGCCTTCACTAACACCATCTCTGCCATCATAAAAATCAAAACCATTAAATATATGCAATTTATGAACACTTGCGCAAAAGCATGAGTGCATCCTGATAGAGTTAAGGTTTACCTATAAAAGATTATCCGGTCTGGTTTATACTTTGTAGAATTGTAGAATGCCACCAATAACTCTCTACAAAGACATAGGAAAAGGGAAAGAAGTCAAGATAACACATTTCAAGTTGTTAAACACAGAAACAGTAATAAATTTTACCTTATCATTCCACCATGAGGTATGCTTCTCCCAGGATCACCCTCCTTGAAGAGATCCTGGATAATTTCTTGACGATGCGGTTGGGCAGACACTAGACCTCTATACTTGGTTACCTCAGGCCAATCCATTGAGCCCACAACCTGCAAAGGTTCCCAATATTAAATGTAGTTCACACCAGAAAAGAAAAAACATCACCAGATAAGAAGGCATACTGCAGCTATAGAAGGACTGGAATCCTCTCCGGGGGCAGGATGAGTGACATCAGCACCGAGGATAATAGTAGGTCTATCGGTGAGGAAAGGTATGCTCTTTTGAACAGCTTGCTCTAAAAATGAGTTTCTGCCTCCAGCCTAACAAGACCATAAATAGGAAACACATTCACAATAATTGGAGAAGAGAACTGAATAAGTTACTAATTAGCATCTAAGTGTTCAATAAACTTACCTTCACATTTATTTTCAGGGCTACATTTTCAAGATATTGTTTGTTACACTTTGCAGCCTGTCGTGGTTGACAACATTGAGAGACAATCCCCAACTCGGTCTCACAAATCCTTTTGATCTTTCCTGTAATGCACAAGTGAAGAATGAGTTGTACGATATAATAAGAAAAACAATATGGAATTATAGATTTTGGGATTCACTTTGAGCTAACCATAAGATCCAGTGACATCAGGTAAAACAATAATTAACAATTGGAGTTGTTTCTCTCCACCCAATTTTGCAGCAGATTGGGTCTGAACATCAAAAAGAACCTTCTCCATTTGTCCAGGATTGGCACATTTAATTGGAATCACTGGGTTAGGATTGAATTCCTAATACAAATTAAACAACCTTGGATTTCAGTTCTATTTGATAAAATTTGATTAAAAAAAAGACGTGTACGTATCAAATAAAACAAAACATACCATTCCTTTACTACAACACATATCAATCAGTTCCCCACAGAATTTGGCTAAATCAAGATTGAATCTCGAAAAACAAACACATGTCCAAGACTCGACCTTCGCTCCATCAACCATTTTCTGCAAAAACATACCACCAAACATGAATCATTAGATGATCCATCTAAATGAACAAAATAGAAAGTAGCAAAAACATCACAAAGATCCACATCGAACATTTCAAAATCCAATTAGCCCATATATATGTATGAATTATATTTCACCTTTCCAATCATGTTCCATTGTCCAACTTTTGGGTCTACTCGAGATTCCCGTCCAGACTGGTGGTATTTTAGCTGAAAATAGATTGAATGACAAAAAAATTGTAGTTTTAATCATATGAATATAAGTTGCATGTAGGAGATACTAATAAAGTACCATTGGAGCAGGAAGCACTCGAGCCTCAATCGTAGTTGGGTGTGGCGTCACTTGTATCCCAAATTCCTTGTTTACTAGCTCGTCACCATTGTAGTTATTTTTCTTTATCATCTATAAAGAACCAAGTAAATACCAAAAGAAAAATGAAGATATTAACTAAAACAAAGCATATATTAATTGACTTTATCAGATTATAAACATCAAACTCATCTTACATCTTGAATGCCTCGCTCCCTAGCCTCAGGTCGCTGACATGTAGCCCTTAATAACGCAGTCACTTGTCTCTCATTCAACTTACGAGTGTATCTTTGGCCCTCAACAATACTACATATCTGGATTACAGTACAATTATAAAGAAAGTCAAATGAAAGAAATTTTTAATTCTAAATCAGAAAAATATTGATATTAGTAATTACCTCCAATGGCAACATTGCCGGTTTAGCTTCACTACCAGCTAATAAGCAAGGTAATGAAGTATGACGAAGCACACAATTGTACTTCTTACGGAAATACTCAACAACTGTTGTCGTGGTCCCGGAATCATCCACAGGAAAGCTAGTCTCACAATCAAATAAGATGTCAAATATGATGTCACATTATTAGAAAACAGTAGTACCTAAATTGTAAGATAGAATAATTAACATAATTATGATGTTACATCATTACAAAACAGCAGTAGAAAAGATCAATAACAAATGATAGTAAGATACAAGAAATTGAGGAAGTCCGATGGAGAACTAAGTATTACAGAATACAGATCAAACATATAAACATATATTCAATGTACTTACGTCAGTCTAGCTAGTGGTAAAGCTGATATCCCAGTTACTTTGTATGTTCGCGGAAACCCTTGATGGTTCACTTTTACTTTCACCCCTTTTAAGACCTTCTTAATCTAGAATCAGAAGGAACATATAATATAACAATGGAAAAAATGAAGTTAATCATTAATATAACAATGAAAAAAAATGAAGTTACTAAGATGAAAAAAACCTTTAACCGATCTTGATCTGCCAGAGGCCTCGTGAGATCTTTGTTTAAGAACTTTGAAACAAACTCAATCACCATGATAGGCTCATAAAAACCTCTAGCTGACATATCTACATAACAGAAAATGCACTTAGATTTCCTTAACACACATCAAACTGCAATTTATAGAATCATGGTTACCAGTTACCTATATTAAGGGAGAGTCCCATTTGTGTAGGACGTAGACTCTGATAAAAGCCTTTCCAATACTCCAAACCATTACCAAGCTCGCCTGCTTGACCCAAGCTAGGTGAGAAGAATGACCTCCCCACAGTCGCATAACTACATTCGATAGTGTAGAGCACAGAATCAACGACAAATAAGACTAACATACCGAAAATAAAATCGTCCAACACTAACTAATACGGACACGGAGATGCATAACCATTAATCAAAACACCATATAAGACATACCAGGATGATGGCTTTGCCCGTAATACCACATCAAGAGCTTGAATAGTTTCTTGTGGAGCATCCAACTGTCTACTCTTGAGAAATTGTTGTAGATGGTGAAGGTCACATTTGGCAGCAAACTTAATAGAGACCTTAAACTCACGCTCCTTTTTCCTGTATATGAAATAAAACAGTGAGATGGTAACATCATTGTATAAGAAGAGCAGGAGATTTTAAACTAATAATTAAACAATTATACCTCGGCCGGTTATCTTTATCTGGTAGAACAAAAACAAAGTCTTTGGAGGTAAAAGGCAATGGCCCAGCACAATATGCACTCTTGCTCCCATCATATGCAATCAGTTTACCTTGCAACACAGAGTCCTTAAACTTGTTAACAAGTTCAGAAATTATTTCACGACAAACTCCCTTCGAAGTTACCTCCGGTGATATGGAAACCTACAATAATAAACCCAACATAAAGATGTCAGTCACTCACCAAGAAAAGAAAAACCAATCAGACTGCAACCAAAAGGGACACATACAAATATTATATGAATCATAAACCAAAACACATGGAATAATTCTACATATCATCGAAGACATTTTTTTACTAGTTAACTTAAATAAATATATTCAAATATCAATTAAAAACTATAGATTATTCATATTAGTCACTTAACTAAAATAAACATATTAAAATATCAATTAAAAACTAAAGATTATTCATATGAGTTACCAAAAAATAAAAAATCAAACCCAAAAAATTATTATTAAAATAATACTCCAAAAAAGATTATTCGTATTAATTACCACAAAATAAAAAATAAAAATCTCCAAAAAGGTTCCTATCCGCTAAAGTCAAATAAGGAAATACTCCCTCCAATTCACAAAAAAAAGTGTTTTCCAGAGATTTCAAGAACCTCTAACCAGAGTGTATTTCTACATAAATCAGTGCATGATATAACACTTTTCCCCTTAATACCCCTATTTCCATAAAAAAATACAAAATAAATAATGATTGTCTCATACTTCAGATGAAATGAAGTATTAATACATTACTCAATATGAATTTGTTAATGAAGTCCAAAATCAAAAAAATCACAATATCCTAAATATACAAATATAAACATAATAATAATAACAATATTAATAAACAAGAGTTAATAATCAAATTAAATGTATACAAAAAATAAATAGAATATATCACGAACATTTTCACATGTATAAAGGCGATAAAACTAAATAATTTTAACAACCAAAAGTTCATGATTACAACATTATAAAAATCCTAGAAACAACATATAAAAATGAAAATACGTTTTAAACCCAAAAATAAATCAAAATATACGAAAAAAATGAAGTCATAGCATTCATAATAATTATTATTACTATATTACACTAAAATAAAACAAAAAAACATTATAACAATAA
Source organism: Echium plantagineum (assembly GCA_003412495.2). Classification (NCBI taxonomy): domain Eukaryota; kingdom Viridiplantae; phylum Streptophyta; class Magnoliopsida; order Boraginales; family Boraginaceae; genus Echium; species Echium plantagineum. The sequence goes on from CM016564.1 coordinate 30,707,443, forward strand.
TACTAATTCACATGAAGGTCAACTATAAGTCAACTCACATCATAATGATGCAAATCACGATCAGCTACTTGAACGAGGAAATGGTTCGCCCTTATCACACATCTCCTCCCCACCCTTCCGTAACCCGGCCTTACGGGAAGCCTCACCGCCTTCGTCGACGACGGAGGAGGCACAGGAATATCAGTCTGCTCCGCCGGAGCACCTCCAGAAGACAAATCTGAAGATGTAGGTTTACTGCTTACTGTAGAAATCTCAGGCTGATTATGAACCGTTAACTTCTGTTCAAACTCACGGCTTAAAGTGGATGATGATTGTGATGGTAGTGACTGCTGAGACTGCGGAGGAGCAACTCCACGACCAGTTCCACCACCGCGGCCACTACTACTGCCTTGGCCACCATGAGGAGATTGCAAACCCCCGCCTTGGGAACGACCGCGGCCACGTGAACCGCCACGTGTATAGGCTTCACCGCCGCGGCCACGTTGACCCCCACCGCGAGTATTACCGGACATTGGTGATGATGGTGTTTGGAGCGAGTGAAAAGTTGAGAGGAAGAGGCAATTTAGGAGGAGTGTGAGAAGAAATATGAGGAAATTGTGGTTTATTTATAGGAAGAGTTTGAAGAGAGAGTCTTTCGATGTTGTGGGCGATACAAAAGGGGTGTAGTGTAGTAGTGGGCTATTTAGAGCATTCACATAAGGTTACTAAATTTTTTTTTCCTAAAATTAAATTTTTATACTACTTTATCAAATTTAAGAAATATATTTTAATTTTAATTTAAATTTACTATTTATTACTTATAATCAAGGTTTGAAATTGCGCGCCGCAATCACCGAAAAAGCCGAACAATTTCGTTTCTTCTCCACACAGAAACGAAACAAAACCTACCTAAAGAAAGTTACCTGTTTCGTGGAAATTTTCAACTTTTCGCATTTCGGTAGAAGTTTCGAACATGTTTCGGCGTTTTCTTTGCGATGGACTCTCCAAATCCGAATTTCCAGCGATAAGCTTTATCAACTTCCAGATTTTTAAGTGTTTCAACAAGCATAGAACTCCAAATTTGGAGCTATATATCAACGGTTTGGGTGATCTTCAACCTCATAACGGAAGGCGGCGGCGAATCCGTAACAATTATTAGGCTTTAAGGTGATTTTCTACATGAATTTTGTTTACTCAACTTAGTTAACAATATTCTCAAACTCGTTGAATATTTGTTTTGTTGTATGTTTCAATTAATATAAGTACTTCAAGTGTTTGATGAAATGCATGAATGAATTGTTTCTACATTATTTTGTATGTATCATAATTTGTTTCTGGAATCACTTGACTATGCATATGTGAGTATTTATATATCATGTTTTCAGTTTAGTATTACACTAAATTGTCAGGTTACAATGTAAAAGAATGTTAGAATCACTTGACTATGCATATGTGTGAACATTCAAATAAAGATGAACTTACATAAAGTCATATGGAATCAAGTGGCCCGTAGCTTATAGGATTTGTGATTATAGACCCATCGATGTTGCACATATTTTTGATGATGATAATTTGCTTTCCGAGTGGTTGGATTATCCAGGTGATGCTGTTTTAGATGAATTTGATGACGATGGTGAACGACGACCAAACACCTTTCTGGCGAGAAGATTAAGTCAATTTTCTAATGGTGTCGATGTTACTGAACTCGATGAGGACGAGACTGATGATGCGGAACATGTTGGTGATGATCCATTATTTATGGTGAACTCACGTCAACAATCCAGCTCTTTTTTTCACAGAACTGAAACTTCAAGTTTGCATAAGGATCGTGATAGTCATATTCAGGAACCTATTGCCAAAGATATTTCTTCTCTAACTACTCATCTGGATGTCGAATCTTCCCAATATGAACCCTTGATTTTTACTGAAGAACAATACTTTGATCATGCTACTCAAGATGAAGATCATGGCAGTCGACGGTGATCAAGATTATTGAAGAAACCGAGGATAACTACTTCATTTTCTTAGAAATTATGCTTATTTTCAAGAATATTTTCTAATTTCTTTCGTATTTGAATTGAAGACATCCTATTTCTATGAATAAATCCATGTCGTATGAATTAATGCTATTAAATGTTTATTTTTTTTAGCGTTTCCATGCTTTTAAGCGTTTCCACAACGTTTCCTCGAATTTCCGAAACGTTTCCATATTTTAGCTCTCCGAAACTTAGTCTCGAAACGAAATTTCGATCCTTGCTTATAATACTTAATATGAAGAACAAAATTGAATTGGAAAATGTGTATATGATGCATTATCTATAATATTTGAGAAAACTTTTAAAATTAAGAAATTTGCAATTTGGTATTTTTTTTTTGCCTTTTCCTATTTTAAATATAAAGTAAAAAGTATTTTAGGACATCTGTTGTGAATGCTCTTACGAGGAGAGCGAAAAGAAATATGTATGGGGTGTTGTAATTTCTAGAATGGCACGGGTGAAGATACTAACAAAAGAATAAATTTGTTAAAATTGATATGGAAACAGTCATATATCATATTTTATTTCCATCTTTCTTTCTTAACGTATATCTTTAGGACATATTACAGAAAAATAATAGTAATAATAATAATAATAATAATAATAATAATATCAATAATGGAATGATTCGATAACTATTTTCTTATGTAATGGAATAATTTCATACATACCAAATAAAGTATGTTTAACTTCGGGTAGTCCATCAGGGATGACTAATATTTTGATTCTTGCGGTTGTAGTTTCAATCTTTTAAATAAGGGATTATATTTTCCAAATTCAAATTACACTCTCACACGGGTTTTTAGAAAAAAAATAGTTAAAATTCACTTAACACAAAGGGTAAATGTAGAACTTCACGATAACATATTTTTGGGGTTAATTTTAGTTATATAAATACTCCCTCCGTCCCTAAAAGATTGTCACATTTTGACTTTTGTGGTCAATTACAACAAAATTTGATCACGAATTCTCACTAAACGAAAAGAAATAATATAGTCTTGTGGGACCTCGTTAGATTCGTCTCAATATATATTTTTGAAATATCAACTTATTATAATTTTTTTGCATTTAGAATAAGAGATATTTGTATTTTAAATCGTGTTTTATTGACCACCAAAAGTCAAATGTGACAATCATTTAGGGACGGAGGGAGTATTAATTAAAAAAATAGCCTTCATT
>CM016564.1:30710736-30910736 GCA_003412495.2 Echium plantagineum
AGAAAATCCAAGATTGCGTGATACTGCGTACGAGGTTGGTCAAATATCTGAGTAATTTCCTTCGCATTTTATAACAAGTGAAATGTGCATTGAAAAGCTTAATTGTGTTGCATAGGTTGCTCTTGTAGCTCTGGCAACAAATATTTCATCCCACAAGGATCTTTTGAAGACTGTTAAGTGTTGGCCTGCCGGCATCTATTCTACATCTCAAATTATTGCCGCTATAGAACCTCAGTTGAATAGTTCATCAGCGACTGATGCTCTAAAAGAGGTTGGTTTAGAGTTTTAGTGATATCTTGTTGATCTCCATTCGTCTTAAACTGACAGAGTATGGTCTTCACTCATAGGCACTTGCGGAATTGTATGTGATTGAGGGTCACATGAGAAAGCCTTTTCTCTCTATGCTGATGTGAGTAAAGTTCTTGTTCAATAAGAGACCCGCCTATTACAACCATAAGAATATTTTACTGTTACACTCTGCGGATGTAATCTGTAGCAAGGCTCACGCTTGGATTTATGTGCAGGTTATGAAGCCAGATATATTTGACTTCATTGAGAAACACAACTTACATGGTTTCATACGTGAAAAGGTGCGATGCATGTTTCTCAAAGAACTTCGTATCCTTATGCTCTGTCTAGGAAAAAACTTATTGTGATCGGACAATGTGACATAATAAATGATTTCATCGTCAATCATTGACATGCTCCAATTTGAAAATTCCCTGCTTAAGCAGGGTAAAGGGGTGGTTCGGATTGTCCCAGCCTTCTGTGATAACAAGGAGGCTCGCCGAGTTGACCCGAGATTGGAGTACAACCACTATCTACTACTTCTTAATAGATAAGAAGCGTAGGTGGTTAACAAGCCATTTTGATTTATTTCATTATATCCAAGAGTCGGACAACATAAAATATTTGACTCCACAGTCTAATATTTGAACTCATGATCAAGCAAAAGAACAGTTCACGTTATCTGAAATTACAAATTGTGATGTGTGTGTTATATGGCTCTTAACATGGCTTTGCAGGTTGCCCAACTCTTGATGATAGACTGCAAGCGCGCAGTTTCTTTACTCACTCAGGAAATTGACATGATATCTCCATCTGAAGTAGTTTCACAGCTTGATGACACTAAGGCTAAATGCGATTCTCGACATCTTCTCTTTCAATATTTGCATGCATTGTTTGAGGTCAATCCTCATGCTGGAAGAGATTTCCATGACATGCAGGTAGGTATCTGCTTTGAGATCATTCTTTCTTCTTTTGATTAACTTTGTTCTTCGTGATTCTTTCTGAACTCATCTCAATACAGTGATATTTGTGAAGATATCATGTTTACTCCAATAAAGTTAAAAATGGCAAGTGGGTGGATGTTACCACTAAGTTTTTATCTGAACAAATCCAAAATCAGGCCGATGAACAGTGCTAATCAAGTTCTACCAAGATGAAATAATTGTTTCAAGAGAAGAGGAATATAGATGGAGAAAATTATGATAAAGAAACACGATATAGGAATTGATTAAAAATTTACAATAGATTTTGAACCCGTGAAGAATATTAGCAATCTTTCCCTCAGCACAGTATAACTTTTGTATATTCAATAGATTTTTTTAGTTGAACGCCAGATAACGACTATATTTCTGTTCAATGTTCTTTGTCCTCGTTGAATAGGTAGAGCTGTACACAGAGTATGATCCAAAGATGCTTCTCCCATTTCTACGAAGTAGTCAGCATTATACACTTGAAAAGGTCAGCAAAACAAGATGGATCTCATTTTGCTGTCAAGACTTTCCTTTTCCTTCTTTGACTTCTCTTCATAACTCATTTGCAGGCTTATGATATATGTGTTAAAAAAGATCTATTAAGAGAGCAAGTCTTCATTCTTGGAAGGATGGGCAACTCTAAACAGGCTCTTGCAGTCATAATTAACAATTTAGGGAATATAGAAGAGGTAATGCTGTCTTCAGTCTGAATGAGCTGGTTGTAGTACCCATTAACAGATTACTTAAGCATGTGATTTGGCGCAGGCCATAGAATTCGTAAGTATGAACAATGACGATGAGCTTTGGGAAGAATTGATTAAACAATCTCTTCATAAACCTGAAATGGTAAGTGATGCATTAATAAGCTAATACAATAAATTGTCATTTAAATATAAATTTACTAGCTCTTATTCTCCATATCAGGTTGGTATGTTGCTGGAACACACTGTTGGTAATCTTGATCCTCTCTATATTGTAAATATGGTGCCTGAAGGTTTGGAAATACCTCGGTATGCTGTTGACTTCTAACTCTCCTCACTCTTACTATTTGAATAATCGCATATGCATTTGCTAATAGAACTATATGACTCAACTTGAATCACAAGCACAAGCCACTATGCACTTCAAAGTTTTATTAATTTTATCTGGTTGATTCTGTTGCTGTTGTTGTGAGGTTTAAGATACATAAGTTTTGCCATGGTAACGAAGCTTGCATTTGAGAATGAATATTAGTATTAATTATTACCCATGTATGCTTTCCCATTCTACAGGCTAAGGGATCGCCTTGTAAAGATCGTCACTGACTATAGAACTGAAACTTCTCTCAGACATGGATGCAATGACATTTTGAAGGTAATTTGATCTCTTTGCGCATCCATTTAGTTTAGTTCAGACATGATGTTAATTACTAGCAAATGTGGTTTAATTTGGCATTGTGTTAACTTGCATAAAGTATTATAAAGAAGCGTGCTATTTACCTAAGCAATGAAGAAGATGAACCACGTGCAAAAGAGATCAGAGTAGTGTGCTGCGGCTGGTAGTTGACAGAGCTTTGAGCATGAAAACCATGGATGTCAAATCTAAAACCAGAGGCGGTGGAAGATGCTGCATATGTTTCGATCCATTTACCATTCAAGATGTATCAATCATAGTATTCTTTTGTTGTCATGGTTACCACTCAACCTGTCTCATGGAGTCCACTAGTATTGTCGGTGAAAAGAAAAAGGAAAAAAACCCATTGCACAAGATGAGGTATCCTACTACGAATATGAGGATGGCGATGGCGATGAAGATGACGAGGAAGATACGCATCAGGTGTCCCACAGATGCGTTGTATTCTATGCACAACAGCAGCAGGTTAATATTTGTGGTTTGTGTTGTCTGTACATTAGTTTTGCATGGTGTGTAATCAATATTTATGAGCGTGTCGATCTCAATCCGAGGATTTAGGTTCCATTCCCATTTGTGTTCCATATTGTTCAGCTAATGTGCCTTCCATATTGTATTTCCACTACTAAAGTTCTCACTTCTCAACTAGCATTTGTGGCAACGGGCGTCCATGATGGATAATGCTAGCAGATATGTGAGAGCTGTGTGCGATGTTACAGAGTGGAATATTGATTGATGACCAGTAGTTGTTTGTAATGGTTGAAGGTTGTTTATTTCAACCATCAATTTTTTTTATCAAACGTGTAGAAAAGAGCGAAAAAAGAGTAATATCAACTAGCCCCGGAAAATGTTTGAAAATTGATGCAATTGTATTTCATAAACAATTATAGTCATTAGTTACATTGTAATCTATTTTTTTTATATGGGTGTTAGGAAATTCTGAGTCTTTGAATATGCGTCTCTTTTATTGAAATCCTAAAAAAAAAAAAGTAACGTAGGCTTTATTAGAGCATTCACATCAGTAATCTTAAAATTATCCTTAAAAAAATTTATTATTTAGTACCTTTTTTAATTTTGGGGGAGTGTTGTAGTTTTAGTGATTTTTCAATTTCTTATCTCATTCTCTATTCAATAAAGTGATAACAGAAGCTAACAGTTGCAGGCAACATGATATATAACATATTGAGATCATCAAAGTTGATGATGCCTCATGATATATAACATATTGAGATCACCAAAGTTGATGATGTCTCATGTTGCTGCAACTTTTATGTAGTTGACATGCAAGACAAAGTAGGCCTAACACCTTGCACAACTCATGTCTCGATCTGATGCTATTTGAATATCCACGATAACGGTTGCCGAGTGATCGAGATGAATGCAATCTGCTGCGATGGATGCAGCTATGTGCTATACTACAAATGCCTTCAACACAAAGAACTCAAAAGAAACTCAAAATGGCAGATGAATCATATATATACTGAATACAACATATCACACCATCACTTTTGTATTAAATTAGCCATCGAACATCAACATCTAGCTCAACACATTCATCATTATCTAACGAAAATTTTCTATATGTGTTCATGCTCATTGTATATGTATGTTTAGATGCAACATTCAACACACAAATTTGGAACATAAATAATTTCACTTTATTTATCATAAATAAGATAGATTTACTTTATATATCTTCAAATTAGTAGAATTTCTCATTCAATTTCTTTCATCTTCCTCACGAAAATTTTCTATCAATTGTTCAATTCAGTTCTTGTTGAGCTAACCTTACACATTTTATTACTACTAATTGAACTAACACTACTTAAATAATAAACTATTATAATAAACAAGATGCAAATTATTTGGAAATAATCAAATTAGCAGCTTGTTTTGATGTGAAATTATGACTAATGGTAATGTATATAAGATAATTGGTACCTTGATTGCAAGATGGTTGAAGATTGAAGATTGAAGATATAAACATTGGAGGAAAAACAGTACAAAAAAGAAAGCAGAATCGTATGAGAGAGAGAATAGAGAAGTGTTTTTGGGTTTGAGAGGAAACCCAACATATACGCACCATATCATTGCTTTCTAAATTTTTTGTATGGACCAACCCGTAATAAGGAAGCTGAAAACGGTCCAAATTTCTGTTTTCTCACTTTTGCATCCCAATATTTGGGCCAAGGACTAATACGTGTAGGTTGATGTTCATGCTCCTATTGGTGCCTTCCCCTAGGGGTGTCTAACGGACCGGGCCCCCTCGCCCCTTTACTAATGAACCACACAAGGGCTTCACTCTTGGGCCCCAGGCCCCACCCGGTTCGAGCCACCAGAAATTCGGTGGGTATTCGGTCCGGGCCCGGTTCGAGGCCCCTCAGGCCCCCTAATCAACGTGGGGACGTTGGTATCAACGTGGCCACGTTGATGTACCATAATGCACCAACATAATTACTAGACCAGCAAAAATGTCCTACCTAATACTCCAATTCAAAACTTATTTCAATTCAAACATGAAAACAATTTAACAACCCTGCAATACTAATGTTGCGTCTGGTATAGTGGAATGGAATGGTGTAGGAATGGAATAGACAAAGTAATGAAATAGACAAAGAAAATGAATGAATTAATGAATTTTATTACTTTGTTTGGTATGTGAGTAGTAATGTGATTGATATATCACATTACCCCCAATTTTTCTAATTTGATTACCTAGTAGGAGGTAATCATCCATTACCCCAATTTGGGCGGAATGGTTATTACCTCAAATGAGGTAATTCAATTAACTAGGGAATGCAATCAAAATTCATTGTTAATTACCAAACTAAGGTTGCGTCTGGTATAGTGGAATGAAATGATGTAGAAATGGAATAGACAAAGTAATGGAATAGACAAAGGAAAGGAATTAATTAATGAATTTTATTACTTTGTTTGGTATGTGAGTAATAATGTGATTGAATTATCACATTACCCCCAATTTTTCTAATTTGATTACCTAGTAGGAGGTAATCATCTTTTTTTTTCTCCAACGATATGAGATCATTTAAAAATGACAACCGATAATACAATGTTCGTGTAACCAAAAACACAAAAAGACTAACTAGCGCAATCAGCTAGTAAAGCCGAGCTTAACCAGTGGGGAGGGGAATGAAGCCAGACAACCTCATTCGCCTCACCGCATTTCCAATGGGCAACGGTATGTGCCGCATTGTTAGAACTTCGCCTAATGTATCAGAATGTTGCATCCAATAATCTTCCTTGACGTCGTATATCCTCCACAATCAAATCTATCGCCAAAGGTACCGAAAAAACTCCTAAAATACTATTTATAAGTACTTGAGAGTCACTTTCCACCTCTATCCCGCTCAACCTATGTCGAGCTGCTAATTCGAGCCCATCCCGAACTGCCAGAGCCTCAACAATTAACGCTGACAAGACATATGGTACTACACGAAATGAAGCAACCATGAATTGCCCATGATCGTTTCGTATAAGAGTACCACTACACCCCCTATTGGTCTCCTTATAAAAAGCAGCATCACAATTAATCTTCAATCTACCAGGACTTGGGAACCTCCAGTGTGTAAGAAGTTGCGGATTATTCCTCTCGTGCACATTTCCAGATTGTCCTAGCATGTTTTGTACTGGCTGGTGTGCATTAGCGACCTCATAATCCACGGCTAGTTGTATACCTGCATTAAGGATAGTATCAACTTGTTGTAGCTCCGCTCCAAACGCTACCTGGCACCTCGCTTTCCACCACATCCAAACGACACACGCAATCTGTTCAAGAATGTTTGCCCCATCGACTTCTTTAACTTTTCTTGTTAATTCTCCCCACCAGTCCCGAAACGATCGCTCCTCACCGTCTGCAATACGAAGTTGCCATGGTGTACAATGCCATAGCCTCCTCACTAATGGGCAATTCATGAGCAAATGCTCAATTGTTTCTTGCCCACTGTTGCAAATAGGACAATAAGATTCCACCTTGACCCCTCTGCCCCTAATATTACTGTTGACCGGCAGCGCATTGTGTACAGCTTTCCATAAGAAAGTCTTAACCCGAGGCGGCACTCTCAATTCCCAAATCCCGCTCCAAAACTTCGACTCGCCTCTGGCGCTTGTGCCCCCTTTATTATTGTGTCCTAGCTCACCATTCTTCTTCATTGTTTTAGCACTTATATATCCTGAAGCAGTAAGATACACCCCTGACTTTGTGTGATTCCACACAAGTCGATCTCGATATGGTACCCTGCTCAACGGTATGGATAAAACAAGCTTCGCATCCTCCTCGTTCATGATGTTCCTTACTACGTCTTCATCCCACTTTCCTTCTCTGATCAATTGCGATACGAACCGAGGTCCCCCATGGTTCTCCCCGCGCATATGAAAGTCAGTCGTACGGGGGATCCACGGATCTTTCCATATGTCCACCCCCTTGCCATCACCCACTCGCCATCTAGTTCCCTGGAGAAGTATTCTTCTACCCTCAAGCAAGCTTCGCCACCCATATGACGGGGTAGATCCCACTTTTGCATTAAGGAAGGAAGAATTGCGAAAGTATCGACCCTTGAGAACCTTGAACAAAAGTGATGCTTGTCTTGTAGCAATCCGCCAACCTTGCTTAGCCAATAACGCCATGTTCATACACTCCAAATCTTTAAAGCCCAACCCGCCTTCGCATTTGTCCAGGACCAAGGTTTCCCACGACTTCCAATGGATCCCTTTTTCCTTCTCCTCACTTGCCCAGAAACATTTAGCTATTGATTTATTCACACCCTCAATAATCCCCATAGGTATCTTGAAGCAACTCATCATATAATTGGGAATTGTTGAGGCAACCGACTTAATTAAGACTTCCTTCCCAGCTTGTGACAAGAATTTCCCTCGCCAACCTTTAATTCTTTCTTCAACACGGCCCTGGATATACCCAAACACCTCTTTTTTCGATCTCCCAATATGTGAAGGTAATCCTAAGTACTTCCCCTGATTAATGACCTCTGAAATACCCAACACATTTTTCACATGTTGTCTCACATTCGAGCTTGTCCTCTTCTGGAAACTCACCCCACACTTGTCGAAATTAACTTGTTGGCCCGATGCTACCTCATACTCCCGCAGAATCTGCACTATAGTTCCTCCCTCCTCTGGGGTTGCTTTGCAAAATATTAAGGTATCATCCGCAAAGAGTATATGGCTGATACTGGGGCTTCCTGTGCTGATCTTTACCCCTGTTAACATTTTCCGCTCCTCCGCTTCTTTCAACATAGATGTGAGTCCTTCTGCACAAAGGAGAAACAAATATGGCGACAACGGGTCTCCTTGACGGAGCCCCCTCGTCGGCTTGATCAAACCTCGTGGCACACCATTAAGGATAACGCTGTAAGTCACAGACGAAATTAAGCACATTATCCAATCAATCCAAGTATCACAAAATCCCAATTTGTGCATAACAGCCTCCAGAAAACGCCACTCCACTCTGTCGTAGGCCTTGCTCATATCTAATTTAATAGTCATAAATGTATCACATCCCCTTTTATTGATGTTCAGGAAGTGTAACACCTCATGAGCAATCAAGATATTATCAGTAATGATACGACCAGGTAGAAAGGCACTTTGAGTCTCCGAAATTATGTCCATAAGCACTGGCCTCACCCTATTAGCAAGCACCTTACAAATAATTTTTGCAATAATATTACATAAACTAATAGGGCGAAGCTGAGACATGTTAACTGGAGACACTTGTTTAGGGATTAGACAGACATGAGTATGATTAACTTTTTTCAGAAGACGATTACTAAACAAAAAACTATCTATAGCATTAACAATATCATCAGAAATAATATGCCAAAAAGACTGAAAGAAACTCACTGCCATACCATCCGGCCCAGGTGATTTGTCCGGCGACATTTCAAAGACAGCTCGCCAAACCTCGTCGCTTGTAATAAACTTGGTTAATTGACAATTCATCGCATTAGTCACCCTTCTTTTCATCGCAAAAGTGGCCTTTTCCGGATTACAAACCTCGTTGGCTTCGAAGATTTTGTCAAAATGACTCAACACTGTATTCTCAACACTATCGGCCCCCTCCTCCCAAATACCTTGTGCATTGTCCAAACCCCGCAACAGATTCTGTCGCCTTTTAATCATAGTCGATGCATGGAAAAACTTAGTGTTCTTGTCCCTGCTTTAAGGTGTTTTACTTTAGCTTTCACATGCCAATGAATCTCCTCCTCCTTCCAAGCTTCATCCAATTCCTTCTCCAGTAGTAGCATACCCTCCCGATTAAATTGCTCACTCTCATAGGCGACTTTCAGTTTGCTCTGTAGGTCATCAATCCGAACTCGTGAATTGAAATCATTATCCCTACACCACTTAATCAACGCCATTCGGACCAGCTTAATTTTTTTACAAACCTGAAACCACCTAGAACCTTTGACCACCGTCCCCCAAGCTTGTTTAATAACCTCCTCGCAACCATCCTTCGTGATCCACCTTTTATCAAAAATAAAACGACGCTTAACCTTCTCTGTCTTAACAGCAGTATCGAGTAATACGGGACGATGATCAGCCCCGATCATTTCTAAGTGGTACATCACTGCCCCTGGAAAATTCAGACACCATTGAGCGTTCCCTAAGACACGATCCAACCTCGCCTTAATACAATCCTCGCCATCTCGCTTGTTGCACCATGTGAATGGATCACCTGAAAAGCCCAAATCAAGAAGACCACCCTCACCCACAAATTCTCGAAAAGCAGTCATACTATTCTCGCTTCTCAAGTGGCCTCCCTGTTTTTCCTTACTATCCAATATATCATTAAAGTCTCCTATGACACACCACCCAGTGCACCCACCTGGGTTAAAGGATAAGATATCCTCAAATTGCTTTTTCCTATCTTCATCATTACAACTAGCATACACAAAACAACCATGCCACTGAGGTGCTCCTACTTCCTTAACAGTCACTTGAACATTCCAACTACATGACTCTCCAATTGAAACTAAATCCTCCGAGTTCCACATAAGAGTAATCCCCCCCGCGGTGCCTATTGGATCAATAATAAACGTAAATCTAAATCCTAGTTGTCTGCTTATTTTTTTCATTCTCTTTTCTTGGTTTTTAGTTTCCAGCAAAACAATCACATCAGGAGATCGGATGCGACAAACATCCTTAATGGCCCGAACTGTCAGGGACGGAATGGTTATTACCTCAAATGAGGTAATTTAATTAACTAGGGAATGCAATCAAAATTCATTGTAAAATCTACCAAACTAAGTAATACAAACTAATTTAATTTCATTCTTTCCTATCTCATTCCATTCCCGCATACCAAGCACAACCTAAGTAATACAAATTAATTTAATTTCATTCCTTTCTATCTTATTACATGATCATCCAAACATAATTCACAAAATTACATAATCATTCAAACATAATACATAATCATTCAAAACATAAAACATAATTCATAGTTCATACAATAACTTATTTCACTCATTTGTTTCTTCATCATCCATATCATCCGTATGTGGTAATGGTGGTGGTCCGCCATGTGCGCTCCAACTCCGCATCATTCTACTAATGTCACCCATATGCGCATTCATCGTAGACATCTTGTGTCGAACCGACTGGTATCGAGATTTCATTCCTCCCACAAAAGTACAAACATGGGTAGCCATCCCCGTCATTTCGTTCCTCAACGAACTATACTCACCTCGAATCTCCTTCATCTCTGCCTTAATTAAAGCATTATCTGACATTAGATTCGCCAAGGCAGCATTTAGCGATTCTAGCATACCATGTTCAGATGGTGTGGAGGAAGGCCCCACTCCTCCATGTCCGGTCGAGGTTTCAAGGGAACCTCATAAACTAATTCAGCTACGGTCGAGGTCTCAGGAGGAACCTCATAAACTAATTCTCTATCAACATTTCTAGCAATCAAGCGTTTTGGTGCCATTATAAAATTCACACAATGAGAAAGACAAGTAAGTTACAAGAAATTGACAGAGAATACTGAACTCAAGTCGAAGCAACGTAAGCGAGATTGAATGCACCGAACAAGCGCTGAGATTAAATCCAATGAACAAGCCGAAACTTCGAGATTGATTATACTTATATGATAATATGAGATGATTAAATTTGTTTTGTGTTGATATTAATCGAAGGTTGTTGTGAATTGTGTGGAATTAATGAAGTTAGAGTCCCATTAAATAGGTGTCCAATGATGATCAAAAGATGTTCCTGATGCACCAACATGGGGACGTTGGTTTCAACGTGGCCATGTTGATCCAAAACTAGCCGTTATTTACAAATAATGTTCATAAAAGTAGTCGTTACCATATCAACGTGGGGGCGTTCAATCTCAACATGGGCACGGTGGATCACAAAAGTGACCGTTATTATATTTTACTAGCCGTTACACTTCAACGTGGGGACGTTCAATCTCAACATGGGCACGTTGGATCACAAAGATCACCGTTATTGTATTTTACTAGCCGTTACACTTCAACATGGGCATATTGGGCTTCAATATAGGCACATTTGTACAACATTACAACTTCAATTCAATTATAAATATGGTAACATCTCTTATATTTCAACTATAAAATTTTCAATTCTTCAATATAAGTTACAACTAACTCGAAATGGATCAAGAACATATTTTATAAATTCCAGTACCATTTAAGCGGTTTTACAAGATTATCTTCGAACCCTCTTGTTTAAGGCTCGAACTCCCTCGAAATTATGTTAGGATGTCGGCTTTTTTTTATTAATTTGAGTACATGTCAATTTATGTGCTTTCATCATCAAATAAAATCTCATTTACGATGCTATAATTGAGAATCCCTTTGTGAAAAAACTAACTCAAAAATAGAAGAATATAATTGTTGATCAGTGGTCACTACTATGATCATATTACAAGTGCTTTCTTAATTTATGTTCTTGTTGTCTAGTCGAATATGGAGTAAGATCAAATTGTCCACTTAATACTATTTTGAAGTCAAATTACCCCCTTCAACTTTTCAAATTGCCCTTTGAACTAGAGCAATATCATTTTAACAAAAGAACAAACATAAACGCATTTATTAATTTTTTGAATTTAAAAAAAAAAACTAAATATGTATACTTAATAGGTGATTGATTAGAAGAAAAAAAAATCGTATACTACC
The DNA here is from genome assembly GCA_003412495.2 of Echium plantagineum. Classification (NCBI taxonomy): domain Eukaryota; kingdom Viridiplantae; phylum Streptophyta; class Magnoliopsida; order Boraginales; family Boraginaceae; genus Echium; species Echium plantagineum. Next base: position 30,722,561 of record CM016564.1, read on the forward strand.
TAAATTCTTTACAATATGGTAAAGTTCTAAATAGTGATAAAAAGATGGTTAATACTAAATTCATGACCTTGAGGGGGAAAGTATTTAATAAGCGCTTTTCACTTCAACTGCCAACTTATTCGAAAATGAAGTTCAAAATCCAAAAGAGCAAGCACGTGTTCATTATAACTACAGAAGCCCAAATGAGTATATAAGTAGTTCTGTAGTTATACCACAAAACCTTTGTTCAGAAACTAATTCTATAGGACAAGGTTTCAAAAGAGATGTCAAAGATCAACAATAAAACATCACGTTCTTCACGTTGTCTTTGATAACAGGCAATGGCCGGAAAGCTGTCGTGTTCTCCCTCGTCGCCCTGCCCCCTCCGCCATGAGTTGATCCACTCTCGGAGAAATCATCCTCGATATAGTAACGAGCTCTAAAAGCAGCCAGGTGAGCATAGTATGCAGCCGGTACTGGGAAAAAGAAACAACCTCATTAGATATAGAAATGAAAACCTAACCTATTTAGACAAATCAGATATACCTGACCAAAAGAATTATGATAATGAAAGTATAATTAAAAATAGAAATCTACTAACCTATTGAAACAGATCTAGTGCATCTCGCGTATCTGTGCCAAAAAAGGGAAATAAACCAAAGAAGTCTAATTAGTTAACAAGACACTCGTTTGAAATTGTTACACAAAACATGAAAAGCAACATTACGTGTAGCATAGGTTATTCGTAAGCGTCTGTAATGCATCCGCGCTGAATTGGTTTTCATCATATAAGACATGATAATGTGCTGGCCGACTTGTACCCTAATTGGAAGCAGAAACTAATTTAACAAATAAATAAAATTGTGACAAATAGATCAATTAGAGTAAAGCCGATAATCAATCTACCTGGATTCCAGCATGACTACATAAGTAGAAGTCAAATTGAGTGGGATGACAAATTTTTGTGTCCACAACGGTGCCTAATCAATATGAGTTACAAAATCAATAAAGCAAGCGGCAGTATATCATTAACCAACATAAGCAAAAGGAGTGAACTCTATACTAATCATGACAAGTCAATTGATAGATATTGTAGTAATGAATAGAATGTACAGTATCAAGACAATTAACCTGGCAAAATGTTGCCACTCCTATCAGTTGTTTTTGCATCGCCATGCTTCTCTGGGAAAAGGCGAGTATGGTGTCTCTTTTGAACTACGATGAAGGTCACCCTAGGCATGTAATCTTCTTCCAAGGAAACACAGGCCTGCACAAAACTCAAAACATATAAGAGCATTACGTGAAAATTTTATGGAGATCTTAACAAATTATATTTTAAAGATCATCAGACCTTTCTAATTGCATCCATCTCATCTAGAAGAACTTGATTAAACTGGCCTTCACTAACACCATCTCTGCCATCATAAAAATCAAAACCATTAAATATATGCAATTTATGAACACTTGCGCAAAAGCATGAGTGCATCCTGATAGAGTTAAGGTTTACCTATAAAAGATTATCCGGTCTGGTTTATACTTTGTAGAATTGTAGAATGCCACCAATAACTCTCTACAAAGACATAGGAAAAGGGAAAGAAGTCAAGATAACACATTTCAAGTTGTTAAACACAGAAACAGTAATAAATTTTACCTTATCATTCCACCATGAGGTATGCTTCTCCCAGGATCACCCTCCTTGAAGAGATCCTGGATAATTTCTTGACGATGCGGTTGGGCAGACACTAGACCTCTATACTTGGTTACCTCAGGCCAATCCATTGAGCCCACAACCTGCAAAGGTTCCCAATATTAAATGTAGTTCACACCAGAAAAGAAAAAACATCACCAGATAAGAAGGCATACTGCAGCTATAGAAGGACTGGAATCCTCTCCGGGGGCAGGATGAGTGACATCAGCACCGAGGATAATAGTAGGTCTATCGGTGAGGAAAGGTATGCTCTTTTGAACAGCTTGCTCTAAAAATGAGTTTCTGCCTCCAGCCTAACAAGACCATAAATAGGAAACACATTCACAATAATTGGAGAAGAGAACTGAATAAGTTACTAATTAGCATCTAAGTGTTCAATAAACTTACCTTCACATTTATTTTCAGGGCTACATTTTCAAGATATTGTTTGTTACACTTTGCAGCCTGTCGTGGTTGACAACATTGAGAGACAATCCCCAACTCGGTCTCACAAATCCTTTTGATCTTTCCTGTAATGCACAAGTGAAGAATGAGTTGTACGATATAATAAGAAAAACAATATGGAATTATAGATTTTGGGATTCACTTTGAGCTAACCATAAGATCCAGTGACATCAGGTAAAACAATAATTAACAATTGGAGTTGTTTCTCTCCACCCAATTTTGCAGCAGATTGGGTCTGAACATCAAAAAGAACCTTCTCCATTTGTCCAGGATTGGCACATTTAATTGGAATCAATGGGTTAGGATTGAATTCCTAATACAAATTAAACAACCTTGGATTTCAGTTCTATTTGATAAAATTTGATTAAAAAAAAGACGTGTACGTATCAAATAAAACAAAACATACCATTCCTTTACTACAACACATATCAATCAGTTCCCCACAGAATTTGGCTAAATCAAGATTGAATCTCGAAAAACAAACACATGTCCAAGACTCGACCTTCGCTCCATCAACCATTTTCTGCAAAAACATACCACCACACATGAATCATTAGATGATCCATCTAAATGAACAAAATAGAAAGTAGCAAAAACATCACAAAGATCCACATCGAACATTTCAAAATCCAATTAGCCCATATATATGTATGAATTATATTTCACCTTTCCAATCATGTTCCATTGTCCAACTTTTGGGTCTACTCGAGATTCCCGTCCAGACTGGTGGTATTTTAGCTGAAAATAGATTGAATGACAAAAAAATTGTAGTTTTAATCATATGAATATAAGTTGCATGTAGGAGATACTAATAAAGTACCATTGGAGCAGGAAGCACTCGAGCCTCAATCGTAGTTGGGTGTGGCGTCACTTGTATCCCAAATTCCTTGTTTACTAGCTCGTCACCATTGTAGTTATTTTTCTTTATCATCTATAAAGAACCAAGTAAATACCAAAAGAAAAATGAAGATATTAACTAAAACAAAGCATATATTAATTGACTTTATCAGATTATAAACATCAAACTCATCTTACATCTTGAATGCCTCGCTCCCTAGCCTCAGGTCGCTGACATGTAGCCCTTAATAACGCAGTCACTTGTCTCTCATTCAACTTACGAGTGTATCTTTGGCCCTCAACAATACTACATATCTGGATTACAGTACAATTATAAAGAAAGTCAAATGAAAGAAATTTTTAATTCTAAATCAGAAAAATATTGATATTAGTAATTACCTCCAATGGCAACATTGCCGGTTTAGCTTCACTACCAGCTAATAAGCAAGGTAATGAAGTATGACGAAGCACACAATTGTACTTCTTACGGAAATACTCAACAACTGTTGTCGTGGTCCCGGAATCATCCACAGGAAAGCTAGTCTCACAATCAAATAAGATGTCAAATATGATGTCACATTATTAGAAAACAGTAGTACCTAAATTGTAAGATAGAATAATTATAATTATGATGTTACATCATTACAAAACAGCAGTAGAAAAGATCAATAACAAATGATAGTAAGATACAAGAAATTGAGGAAGTCCGATGGAGAACTAAGTATTACAGAATACAGATCAAACATATAAACATATATTCAATGTACTTACGTCAGTCTAGCTAGTGGTAAAGCTGATATCCCAGTTACTTTGTATGTTCGCGGAAACCCTTGATGGTTCACTTTTACTTTCACCCCTTTTAAGACCTTCTTAATCTAGAATCAGAAGGAACATATAATATAACAATGAAAAAAATGAAGTTAATCATTAATATAACAATGAAAAAAAATGAAGTTACTAAGATGAAAAAAACCTTTAACCGATCTTGATCTGCCAGAGGCCTCGTGAGATCTTTGTTTAAGAACTTTTTAACAAACTCAATCACCATGATAGGCTCATAAAAACCTCTAGCTGACATATCTACATAACAGAAAATGCACTTAGATTTCCTTAACACACATCAAACTGCAATTTATAGAATCATGGTTACCAGTTACCTATATTAAGGGAGAGTCCCATTTGTGTAGGACGTAGACTCTGATAAAAGCCTTTCCAATACTCCAAACCATTACCAAGCTCGCCTGCTTGACCCAAGCTAGGTGAGAAGAATGACCTCCCCACAGTCTCATAACTACATTCGATAGTGTAGAGCACAGAATCAACGACAAATAAGACTAACATACCGAAAATAAAATCGTCCAACACTAACTAATACGGACACGGAGATGCATAACCATTAATCAAAACACCATATAAGACATACCAGGATGATGGCTTTGCCCGTAATACCACATCAAGAGCTTGAATAGTTTCTTGTGGAGCATCCAACTGTCTACTCTTGAGAAATTGTTGTAGATGGTGAAGGTCACATTTGGCAGCAAACTTAATAGAGACCTTAAACTCACGCTCTTTTTTCCTGTATATGAAATAAAACAGTGAGATGGTAACATCATTGTATAAGAAGAGCAGGAGATTTTAAACTAATAATTAAACAATTATACCTCGGCCGGTTATCTTTATCTGGTAGAACAAAAACAAAGTCTTTGGAGGTAAAAGGCAATGGCCCAGCACAATATGCACTCTTGCTCCCATCATATGCAATCAGTTTACCTTGCAACACAGAGTCCTTAAACTTGTTAACAAGTTCAGAAATTATTTCACGACAAACTCCCTTCGAAGTTACCTCCGGTGATATGGAAACCTACAATAATAAACCCAACATAAAGATGTCAGTCACTCACCAAGAAAAGAAAAACCAATCAGACTGCAACCAAAAGGGACACATACAAATATTATATGAATCATAAACCAAAACACATGGAATAATTCTACATATCATCGAAGACATTTTTTTACTAGTTAACTTAAATAAATATATTCAAATATCAATTAAAAACTATAGATTATTCATATTAGTCACTTAACTAAAATAAACATATTAAAATATCAATTAAAAACTAAAGATTATTCATATCAGTTACCAAAAAATAAAAAATCAAACCCAAAAAATTATTATTAAAATAATACTCCAAAAAAGATTATTCGTATTAATTACCACAAAAAATAAAAATCTCCAAAAAGGTTCCTATCCGCTAAAGTCAAATAAGGAAATACTCCCTCCAATTCACAAAAAAAAGTGTTTTCCAGAGATTTCAAGAACCTCTAACCAGAGTGTATTTCTACATAAATCAGTGCATGATATAACACTTTTCCCCTTAATACCCCTATTTGCATAAAAAAATACAAAATAAATAATGATTGTCTCATACTTCAGATGAAATGAAGTATTAATACATTACTCAATATGAATTTGTTAATGAGGTCCAAAATCAAAAAAAATCACAATATCCTAAATATACAAATATAAACATAATAATAATAACAATATTAATAAACAAGAGTTAATAATCAAATTAAATGTATACAAAAAATAAATAGAATATATCACGAACATTTTCACATGTATAAAGGCGATAAAACTAAATAATTTTAACAACCAAAAGTTCATGATTACAACATTATAAAAATCCTAGAAACAACATATAAAAATGAAAATACGTTTTAAACCCAAAAATAAATCAAAATATACGAAAAAAATGAAGTCATAGCATTCATAATAATTATTATTACTATATTACACTAAAATAAAACAAAAAAACATTATAACAATAATACTAATTCACATGAAGGTCAACTATAAGTCAACTCACATCATAATGATGCAAATCACGATCAGCTACTTGAACGAGGAAATGGTTCGCCCTTATCACACATCTCCTCCCCACCCTTCCGTAACCCGGCCTTACGGGAAGCCTCACCGCCTTCTTCGACGACGGAGGAGGCACAGGAATATCAGTCTGCTCCGCCGGAGCACCTCCAGAAGACAAATCTGAAGATGTAGGTTTACTGCTTACTGTAGAAATCTCAGGCTGATTATGAACCGTTAACTTCTGTTCAAACTCACGGCTTAAAGTGGATGATGATTGTGATGGTAGTGACTGCTGAGACTGCGGAGGAGCAACTCCACGACCAGTTCCACCACCGCGGCCACTACTATTGCCTTGGCCACCATGAGGAGATTGCAAACCCCCGCCTTGGGAACGACCGCGGCCACGTGAACCGCCACGTGTATAGGCTTCACCGCCGCGGCCACGTTGACCCCCACCGCGAGTATTACCGGACATTGGTGATGATGGTGTTCGGAGCGAGTGAAAAGTTGAGAGGAAGAGGCAATTTAGGAGGAGGGTGAGAAGAAATATGAGGAAATTGTGGTTTATTTATAGGAAGAGTTTGAAGAGAGTCTTTCGATGTTGTGGGCGATACAAAAGGGGTGTAGTGTAGTAGTGGGCTATTTAGAGCATTCACACAAGGTTACTAAATTTTTTTTTCCTAAAGTTAAATTTTTATACTACTTTATCAAATTTATGAAATATATTTTAACTTTAATATAAATTTAAATTTACTATTTATTACTTACAATACTTAATATGAAGAACAAAATTGAATTGGGGAATATGCATATGATGCATTCTCTATAATATTTGAGAAAACTTTTAAAATTAAGAAATTTGCAATTTGGTTTTTTTTTTTACCTTTTCCTAGTTTAAATATAAAGTAAAAAGTATTTTAGGACATCTGTTGTGAATGCTCTTACGAGTAGAGCGAAAAGAAATATGTATGGGGTATTATAATTTCTAGAATGGCACGGGTGAAGATACTGACAGAGGAATAAATTTGTTAAAATTGATATGGAAACAGTCATATACCATATTTTATTTCCATCTTTCTTTCTTAACGTATATCTTTAGGACATATTACAGAAAAATAATAGTAATAATAATAACAATAATAAATATAAATAAGGGATATATTTTCCAAATTCAAATTACACTCTCACACAGGTTTTTAGAAAAAAAATAGTTAAAATTTACTTAACACAAAGGGTAAATGTAGAACTTCACGATAACATATTTTTGGGGTTAATTTTAGTTATATAAATATTAATTAAAAAATAGCCTTCATTACCATTTATTCTTCCTCAAGTCACAACACCACCACCAACCTCTACTGTCGAGTTGTACTTGTATGTTTACAGCTATCTTGTAAGCAATGCACCATGCTCACAAGTCACAAGGATTTCATGGTCACTTAATAAATATTTTTTTTTCAAATGGAATATGAAAAAGAGTAACACCACTCCAAATCATAATCGTCTATCCCTCACCCAAATCTCTCACCCAAATCATTCTCATAGAAAGGCAAACATCATGGCAATCCCAATTTATTGCCATATCTTAACCAAAATAACACCCAAATCATGAATCTTTAATGAAATTCCACAAAATATACTCCACAATTTTGAACTTGAATAGTTAACACATATAAAAATTACAAATTTAATTGGTGTACTCGAAATTGAATTATTATTTTCTGCTGCGATTTATATAATTTGGTTTGGTATGGTTTTAAGTCTAGTCAAGACAAATTCGATTCGTATTTTTGTTATCTCACCATTTTTGGTAGTAATCATGTTAGAGTGTGTAAGGATGTTAGAGTTAAATTGGTGTTTGAAAGATACCAAAAGATATTTTTAACATGAATAGCAAAGATATATAAATAAATTTTATATGGTGTTATTGAACAAATATGCAACACCAATGTATATTATTCAGTGGTGTTATTGAAGAAGAACATAACACCGATGTGTATTAGTAAATAGTGTCACTAAAAATATATTCAAATTTTTAATTTGAATAGTAAATATATGTAAATAATTATATTTTAGCTATAATGATAGATAGAAAACGACATTTTTAAAATAGTAAAGATATATAAATAAATTTTATATGGTGTTATTGAAAAAATATGTAACATCATTGTATATCATTCAGTGGTGTTATTGAAGACTGACGGAACACCAGTGTGTTTTAATAAGAGGTGTCACTAATAATGTATTTAAAGTTTAGCTTGAATAATAAAAATATATAAATCATTATGTTTTAGTGATAATGAGAGACACCAAAAGACATTTTATTAACATGTATAGCAAAGATGTATAAATGAATTGGTGTTATTGAAGAAATATGCAACACCAATGTATATTATTCAGTGGTGTTATCAAAAAAGAATTGAACACCCGTGTGTATTAAGTATTAAATAGTATCACCAAAGATATATTTAAACTTTTAACTACCATAGTAAATATATATATATATATATATAAATAATATCAAAAGACAAACATGAGTAATAGTAATAATACTAACACTAAAACTAATGATAATAGTACGATAATTATAGATTTTCTAAAATGGCACAGGTTAAGATATTAATAAAGGAATAAATTTGTTAAATTGATATGGAAAGAGTTTTTAAATCTATTTACTTATATGTTTTCAGTATCATATTTTGTTACCATCTTTCTTTCTTAACGTATACCTGTAAGACATATTACAGAAATAAAAATATAATAATAATAGTAATAGTAATAGTAATATTAATGGAATGATTCGACAATTGTTTTCTTATTTAATGGAATAATTCTACACATACCAAATAAATTAAAGTAAGCCTAACTTCGTGTAACCCATCAAATATGACTAATATTTTGATTTTTGGGATCGTTGTTTCCATCTTTTAGTTAAAGGATTATATTTTCCAAATTCAAATGACCCATTCAGACAGGTTTTTGGCAAAAAACTGCTAAAATTCACTTAACACAAAGGGCAAATGCGGAACTTCACGATAACATATTTTTTGGATTAATTTTAGTTATATAAATATTTATATAAACAATACCCTCAATTACCATTTATTCTTCCTCAAATCACAACACCGCCACCAACCTCTACCGCCAACCACCACAACCAAGAACACCTCACCATCACATTACTACCATAGCCATCAACTACACCCACCTCTTGTACAACCCTCACATCATGCATATCGCCCCTTGCATGCAAACCCAAACGCCCCTGCAATCATAGCTCCCCTCCCTATACCTGCATTCACCCTCCTATTTTGAGAAAAATATGAGGGCTCCTCTACACCAATAAAATCACGACCCCCACCCCTCCCCATAATTCATGTGTAAGCTCATCACGCCTTAGCTTCCCCCCAACACAACCCCTGAAAACGTGAGCCTTATTCCCTCATTTCCATTTTCGACTTCAAAAGGTTATAGGGTTTCGTATTGGGGGTGTGGGTGGGTTAAGTTTTACGAATTAGGGGCTGGAGGTGTGATAGAATTTTGAATAGGGGGTGAGGTGGCGGTGGGGGTAGGGTTTCTATACAAAGGGAGGTACAGCCGTACGGATGTGTTGATTATCATGGGGTTGCAAGACACAATGAAATACAATAGTTCATATGTCATACAACCCTAATTCATTGATCGTTAGAACTTACACAATGAAACTAGCTCATAGAAGTATATGTTTAAAGGTAGTGTGAATATGCTACAATTAACATATAAAAGAGTAGTGCTACAAAGTTATACCTTTGAAGCGTGAGCGGAAGCTATGTCAATCTTTAAGCGCTTATCCCCACACCTTGCTCCTTTGCTTTCTCTTGGAGAAATGTCTATCACCAAGGTGATATGAAACTACTATGAAATAGTCCACACCAATACCTTAGATAGCAATAAGACACACTTGGACTAGTGTGTGTTATTGAGGAGTATGTAGTCTTTACTACTATAGCAAAAATGTAGAACTAGTTCTACACTCTACACTTAGAGTTTTGCTAGAGGGTTGAGGTTGAAGATGAAGTGTGTTTGTTTGTGTTCTCTAGCAAGAGATGTGCAAGACTTAGATTGATTTCTTCACATTCAATATCATCTTATGATATAGAATGGATGATGAAACATATTGCACACTAAACAAACACATTAACCATCCATATGGTTAATGCCTCTTGGTCCATGGAAGATACTCTTACAAGAGTTCTTTCCAAGGGATACAAAGCCTTCCCAAGGCATAAAGTAGCCACCAAGATGTCAACTCCTCATAATGATGAGATTAGTTAATTAATCTTAATTAATTAATTAAATCATATCTTGTTTAATTAATTAAATCATTTCAATAAATGATAATATATAAATATATATCTCACATATATATATACATAAACCCTAAATAGTGTGTCCGGAACTAATTCCTGGCGCACCATCGGTTCGGTCGGGACACGATCTCGATCGAACCGAAATTCCTCAATATGGATCAAATCCCTTATTCACTTTCGGGTCACTACTCGAAAGTATCTTCGGTAATTGTTATGTGTGTGACCTCATAGCCCCAGTAACGAAAGCATCGGGATTCAACGTATAAGACCGTATACTCGAATCCCGAAGATCATCGTGAGAGCCTAGTCTGCCATTCGATGACCCCCGACATTATCTCGGGTGAGACTACTGATAGTTCAGATAACTATCGGTTGTTGAACCGTATATATAGATGATATAGTTTACCAAAATTTATTTTTTTTTTGAAAAAAAAAAGAAGAGTTGGTGTTAATCAATTCCACATAGAAGAAAGAGTCGAGTATTCATTGATCAAATTATTCACTCCATAGTCCGATAGATCTTTTGAAGAATTGATTAATGGATAGATGGTTCACTAATAGACCGAGGGATAAGTAATTCGACTCATTCACACCCAGATCATGAATGTTACGGGCACTAATTGAGGAAATTGACACATCAATTTCCAACAGGATGATGGTGGTGATTGGTTTACGAAAAAATGAAAGAGCCCCAAATTATTTTATATTTTATAAATTTAGCCCCTTTTAAAAGCGAAATAGGGGGGGGGGGGAATTTGAAATAAACAACAAAGTTTAATCCCTCGACAAAAAAGATAATGGTTTAGGGGGTAATTTGAAGAAATGGGGAACTATACCCCTGAATCAAAACGTTAGGCATACTCGATGGGCTGTTAGAAATTTAGCCAACAAATTAATGTAATGATTCAAGACAATTGTTTTCCTGTGTGTATTCCTTTTACGACGTCCATATCCAAATTCATTTATTCATATTGTATGCAGCTTTAACACAATCTATTGACTAAGAAACTTAATAAAATAAGTGTTAAATTAATTAATTGTAAGTAATTAATGATTTTAATAAACAAATTATAAATCATTACTATATAGAGAGGGTATTCAGAATTTTAATATTGCTTCATTTTTAATATAATTTGTTAGATTTTGTATTTTAATTTTCACAAAATTATTGTTTAATGCCCATTTATTTATGAATGGTGATATTGCCAGAGCAATTTTGATTCCCTCAAAGTAAAGTTATGAGTATGTACCTATTTTAACCTTTTAAGTCAATTATTTCATTATATCATTAATATTTACTATTTAGTATTTTCTTGTAATTAGAGTTAATTTTGAAAATCAACAATAAATGAACACATTCCATATCTTGAAAGGAAGAGAACATTTGCCAATCTTGATTTCAAATTGTGAAGAATTTATTTTGGTTGAACTTTTATTTTTTTCTTTGGTCGCCCTTTTCTCCTTTGAATATTTGGTTCACAAAGCATTGGATCCGACTCATCAACGCTCTCATATAATTTATCTTGATCAAAGATAATAATTATCATTTAATTTTGAAATTAATTCCCCAAATTCTTTACCTGCTTCAACAACAGTTTCAAATATTGAAGATCTTACATACTAATGAGAAAATATTTTGCAAATTATTTCTTTCAATAATAATTAATTTTTAGTTGACCAAGAGAGCAATAATAATGATTTATTAACATTAAAGATACATATATTTAAAATATGAAATGTATGTGTTCATTTATTGCTGATTGTCAAAATTATCTCTGCTTGCAATAAATTATTAAATAGTAAATACTAATGATGAAATAGAATGATTGACTTGAATGTAAGAATAATATATTTATTATATTATTCGAAATAATTCAAATAAATTGAATTAAACCACATTAATATTGGTCATTAGTAGGATACTTATTACCATATTAATAATGTAAATCCGTTACAATCGCTACTAAAACGTTATGATTGTTACAAACGTTTCATCATAGTTAGTTTTGATGGAGAGTTAATATTATGATTAAATTTGAAATGATATGGCATTTCTCTACCTATATATAAATCATTTTATCCATCAAAAGAGATCATCACACACAACAAAGTGAAGTTCATATATAGGGCAAGAGAAAGAAATCATCTCATACTATTTAGGCAAGCTCGGGATCAACGATATTTCTAGCACATTTCAGTTGCGTCTGAATGGCTGAAGGTACGTCGATTATATTTTCATTTTATATAAAGCGATAATCATGTAATTCAATATTTTAGAATAGTGTTGTATTATGGATTAATTAACATCGACAGATTATAATAGATACATGCTCAAACTTTATTCTGATAGAATCAAAATTGTTCTAATCTCATTCATTATATGATTTCTTCTTCATATAAATAGGTATAGGATTTATGGGATATCGCCAGCCTTTATTTATAATTTTATTTGTTAATGGGTTAGCTTCCTCTATAATATACTACGTAATAGACTAGTACTTTTATTAAAAAGTAATTCAACGGTTCGCTAATATAATTTTTAAAATTAGACAATTCCCTTTTTCATCTTTTTCTCTTAGGTTGATCCGTGTTGGGTACATATTTACAAATAAATTTTATACAAAATTTTTACGTACCTGTTAAGATGCACATATCACATTAAAAGTCGATGGACTTCCAGATTAATATATAATCGGTTTTTCTAAAATGTGCCCTTAGGGCACGAGTTAATAATAGAAAATGCACATGTTAAGACCCATTAACAAACCATGGTTAATTTAAATAGTTTCATTCCATTTTAAGAGCAATTATCTTCCTTAATTTTAGTCAATTAATTCATTGATCTCATTTATTAAAACATTGCCATCAACTTTATTATGCGTATAACTCCATTGAAATCCACTTACATTTGCTGGAATATTATTAAAATTTTAATCCGTTGAACAATAATTTTTTATTAAAATTTTAATTTTGGTCAATCTGTTAATACGGATAAGCAAAAGCAAGAAGACGATAATGAGAATACTGATTTGAACTCTATATTTCATGTCAAATTTTAATTGCATAATATTTTTTTAATAATTTTGTTGTTATACATTTTAATTATCGCATTCGTTGATGGATATTAATTAGCATTTGACTTTTGGTAATTTAATTGTCATTTTTATTATCGTTGTTGAATATCATTTTTATTGTCGTTGTTTAATAGAGTGCCAGCTTGATAACTCGAGAAAGAAAGAAAGAAAGAATCAATTGATTCATCTACTTAAATGAGCTGTTTTCACTATAAAAAGATTTAACTAACTGAAAAAAATTATGAAAATTGAATAAATTAAGGTCAACAAGTATATACGCATAAAAAAGTTGTTGATGGTAGTGTTTTAATGAATGAGATTACTTGATGGATGAATTAATTGACTAAAATTAAGGAAGATAATTACTATAAAAATAGAATGAAACTTTTTAAATTAACCATGGTTTGTTAATGGATCTTAACATGTGCATTTTCTATTATTAACCCGTGCCCTAAGGGCACATTTTAGAAAAACCGATATATAATATCTTGTGTTACTTTATCTATTGCCAACTGGTTTGAGAGTGGAACCCCATAAACTCTTAACATGTTATGAGAGTCAAGGCCAAGCTATTCCCGCAATTAATACCGGCGAGGAAAATTCAGCCGACGATTGGGTTATACGTGAGGGGAGTGTTTTTTTTTTTTGTAAATTAGCGATGATGTGAGTATCTAACTCAGGACCTTCTGGTCACTAGCAAGAGCATTTTCCACTAGGCTATTCGATTAGCTCAGTAAGAGGAGTGGTAAGATGCACATCCCATATCGGAAGTCAATGTGGTCCGGGGCTACTCCCTCTATTGCTAATTGGTTTTAGAGTGGAATCTCATAGACCTCTTAACAGTAACTAATTATCACCCATTTCCATATGTTTATATTAATCAAAGCTCGAATGGTCACAAGATTTACTATAAGAGTGTGTTTCTTCACTAGTGTGTAGGTCCGATCCACGTAGTAGCTCTGCATTTGTTCAAAGGAGGACCTGCTTGTGGGTGCTTACCCAGAATCTGGGTACATTTGAGATGGAATACCGGACAGCTAGAGGCAAATACTATTGGGCGATGGGCTGAACGTGTCATCTTAATCAAAATAATCAAATTTAGAGTTTCCTTAAATAAAAGTGAACTTCAAACAAAATGAATGAGACAGTTAAAAAATAATAGAATACTAATTAACTTAGTAAATCAAATTTTTGTGTAACAAGCTAAAATTTGACATTTCAATTGTAATTGTGTCAAATTTTAGACAATCTTATTGTCAAGAAATAAAGAAGCTATTGATATGATAAGTGTAGGAACCGAGGAGACGATAATTAGAGTGTACTCCTAAAGAATATGGAATGAAGGAAAAGGTATGATATCAGAGGTGCATTTAATAAAATTACATAAAGCATACTACTCCTACTACTCTAGTGTTATCATGATTCCTATAGGCTACTACTACTACAATTTACGTGCACACACCTCAAAATACACTAATATATAATCACTTTTTCTACTCGTATTATTTAATTAATACTGTACGTAGTAGTACATTCCTTTTATTTCTGGTTTTCTTTCTATACAATTGCTATCCGGGTATGTGGAAGTATTGATATACCCAATTTTTTCACGGTATAAAATGTATTTATATTGAATTAAATTACTCTCTTCATTTCAAATTGTTTGTCTACTTTTTATTTTGGTAAACATATTTTAAAAATTTTGATTATGAATTCTCATTAGTCGACAAGATATAATATAGTCATATTGGATTTTGTTAGATTGATCTCAATGTTTATTTTTGAAATATCAACTTTTTATAATTTTTACGCTTGTAAAATTAGAGATATTTACGTTTCAAATTATATCTCGTAGACCGTGAAAGTTAAAATGGAACAAATAATTTGGGAAGAAAGGAGTAAAATGATTTAATGTTTTAATGTATTTGAAGTTTGTTGTAATTTTATAAATAGAATATTAATTCGTATAAATAATGGTAATAATGTGAAATCATGAATAACATACCACATAACAATTACTCCCTCCATCCCTAAATAATTATCACATTTTGACCTTTCATGGTCAACAAAATAAGAATTGAAATGTAAATATCTCTTATTCTACGTGTAAAAAAATTATAAAAATTTGAGATTTCAAAAATATATATCGAGATGAATCTAACAAAATCCCACAAGATTATACTATTTCTTATCGTTTGATGAGAATTTATGATCAAATTTTGTAATATTTGACCATCAAAAGTCAAAATATGACAATTTTTTAGAAATAGAGGAAGTATCATACAATGCCTATTTTTTTGGATGTCACTAATTTGAGCCATTTTGAAAGAATAAATTGTAGACATTTTAAGAAGAAAAAGAGGAGTGGGGACCCTAAGGGAACGGAAAGGATAAAAAGTGGATAATTCGGGCTCCCGTTTATTAAAAAGATGATGTGTTTATTTTAGGCTCTCGTTTAATTAATCTATTGTCAATAAAAGAGGTAATTCAGAATTTGTCTTTAGCGATTTGTTATCGTTGGAACTATGCTCCGTAAATAAAAAATGGGGTAATTAAATGTATATGAGTCTGTCTCTATCTCAAATATCCTGATTGATACGAAACTGAACATTCCGTACGTTTTAAATGGTTAGGACTTAGGAGCAATAAATGGCTCCGAAAAGTTTAGGCACGGTAATATATGCTATATGGAGTTTATTTTGTGGGTATGGACAATTGAAAGGTTTTAGACAGCCTCCATTATTAACTCATCGTATCATTATCGCGTAACTTCCTATGCATATCACTCTTGCTTCAATAATTATTCCAATAAATGCTTCCAACTAAACCATATTTTGTTCTCCATTCTTACTAAAGTATTTGTTGTACATTTTAATCTCCACAAAAATTAATTATCATTGTAACAGAATATATACAGTAAAGCTAAGTGATAATTTATGTTTAAAATTGTATTTTATTGATTATAAAATGTTATATATTAATTCTTTAGAAGCGAAATGAATATTACATTTTATATTATTATATATATATCTCCTCCCAAAAATATTTTCTAAGAATCTGAAAGATTCAATTGGAAAGAATAAACATGGAAGAAATTCAAGAAAACTCTTGAATAGAAGAAATCTTTAATCGAATCGATTTACACAAGTATAGGAGAAATTGTTTGTATCTGTGTGTTCTCCAGCTTCTAAATGAGCTCTATATATAATGAATTGAGGAAACATTTTCTCAATGAAAAGATCCTAAAATCGGTTGTTAAAACGATTAAACAACCCTAACTAATTAACTAACTTGAAATAGTCAGTTAGATGCAACGGCTAGCTGATCTGTTTGCACAAATAATCGAACACGTGTCGCCTCAAGAATGGACACACTGAAACTGTTATATGATAGACCCGCGATCGAACCCTGCTTGCAACAACAATATTTCAGCTGTGCATTAGCGAGTTGTACCTCCTGTTACGGGACTTGTACCAGACCATACAACACTCCAAAAAGTCAATCAAAACAACTCCAAACAACTCCATACTGTTTTGTATTTACTTTTCGATTTTAATAATTTATATATCAATTCTTTAGAAACGAAATCAATATTTACTTTTCGATTTCGTCAACTCCTTTTCTTCTTTGAACCATACACACTTTATAGTAGTAGTAACCTCTTTTTCCAAGTGTAGAAATATGTAGTCATCATTACCTCTCTTTAAATGTATTCGGAAGGAAGGATCAAGTTTCCATTGAGGTTACGTAATTTTGAAGTAATCAATAAAATTTTAATTTACTCGTATAGTTTGATTAGTGGTTATCGATCCAATTTTTAAATTGGAGGTCCAAATTGTATTAAATTTTTTTTTTTTTTGATAGTGAGGATTTGTTTTTAATATAATATTGCTTGACAAAATAAAAAATAAAACAAACTCTAATTTATTTTGGTAAAGTCTTGTACACATACATTATTCAAACGAATCAATTTTATTTTATTATATAAATTGAACTTTCAAATTTCTCAAATTAACCCTTTTGTCGATCGGACTTTTAAAATAATTATATTTATCAGTAGTACTTTCAAAATGTGCGATTTCCATTTATCGTAAGTAGAATTATGGATGTTATATATAGTAAGACATTAATTAATAAAGAAGCTCCAGAAAACAGCTTTGAGTGATTGGCTGACTTCCAATCGGAGTATAATCTAAAAGGCAATCTAAATTGATGCTACCCAATTTAATCTGCTTCCTCAACGGTAAAAACTAATTCCAAGTCCCTATTTTTCAAGGCTCCAACCGAACTAGTGAATTCAATGTTGGAAGGAATACTCAACCTCAGATTCATTGGTTCGATTCTAAACAACAATTCAATTTTTCATTATTATATAGCGAACCAGTGAATCTAAGGTTGGGTATTCATTCCAACCTTGAATTCACTGGTTCGGTTGGGGCCTTGGAAAGTAGGGCCTTGGAATTATATATACACTTTCTCAAGTAGTAAGACGGTCTGTGGGAGGTCGCTAACCAGTAACCACCTAAAGTACAAATGTACAATTATATGGGTTATATTTTTGAAAATGAAAGAAATTCAATACTGATTTTTGGAGGAGATTGAAGATTGGTGATTGGTGATTGGTGAGTCGTCAAGATGCCTAAATTAAGTTTGAAGTTCAGACCGTGTCTTTTGCATTCAGCATTTGTGATGCATTAGGAAACATATCGGTTGATTATTCTTCTTGTATTGAACGGAATAAGAATAAAATACTGCTAATTTTTAGGTTAATAAATATGTAATTTTATATTGCTAGTAATTCAAGAGCTGTATAACAGTAATTTTCATATAAATGGTAAACAGTAATTTTGAATTAAGGATAAGATATTAATTGTACATGTCAAAATCAAGAGGTTACTTAATTAAAAGGTAAATAAAATTATATAATTGATAATTTTATTTTGAAACAAATGAGATATTTTATCTAAAATATATCAAAATAATATATTTGAAGACCTTGACTTGGACCCATTATTATACTAAAAAGCATACTCCCAAGTATACCAACTAACCAAAAGACAATATCAGAATAATAAAAGTGAAGAAAAGCCTAACGAAACATAAATCATGAATCTTGAAAATAAACATAGAATAATGTTAAAGCAACAAAACATAACATCAACAACATTTGTCGTGTTTACTAACATGCAATGGTCGAATATGGTCTTTAGTAAAGTAAAATTGAATAATGAGTTTAAAATGTAATTAAGTATCATACTCCGTACTATACTCATGCCCACTTGAAGGAATAACAATAGACAAACTAATAGTAATAGGCTAAGGTTAAGGTAAAACCTGTTTGAATTCCATGAATAATAGGAATATTGTATTTGATACTTGTTCCAATTCTTTTTTTATGACGTTTTACAAATTTTAACTTTATTTGGTTGTTATGATGTTGTTCTAGGAGCCCAATGCAAGTTTTGCATCTACTTTACATGTTCACAGATACTTCATACTTAGAACTATTGAAAAGATAAATTGAAAAGATAAATCATTCAGGGGATAAATTGAAAGCGTCTCAATACCTTGGGGTCAAAAGAAAATAAGCCTTTTCTTTATTCACACTAGTCATCAATTCAACTAGTCAAGGCAAAAGTCTTTCCATTTATCTTTCATTATCAGTGTTTACAGATTTCTCTACCGCTTGTGTCCATTATGCTTAGAACTTTCCATATCCTTCTCTCTCTCTCTCTCTCTCTCCACTTTTTATTTATTTTATCTTTAATTATGTGTATTTTCTTGAATATGGCGTATTGGGGTTGTTTTTATTTTTATTTTTTGATAATTATATTAATGTAGTAAACGTTTATAAATTAATACAAATCATATTATTTAAGATATCTAAGGCATTCTTGAGTTAATCGAATATCATATTGGAAATACTCTTGCTAGTGACCAGAAGGTCCTGGTTAGAAACTCATTTCGTCGCTAATTTATAAAAAAGAAGAAAAAATATCTAAGGCATTCTTGTGTTGTACCCCGAGATATCTTTTACATATACATAAGATCAACTATTTCCTAGATCAAATCTCGCAAAAGCTTCCGAATGGATTACAAAATGACATCTAGATGGGGAAATACATGCAATTAGAGACTTAAAAGTAATAGTATCCGAAAGGTGCATAACTAGGTTGTTCTTCTCTGATATAGACACTGCTATCAAAGGTGTTGTCATGCTTTTTTTTTTCTAAATCCACTGCATGCAACTGAGATAAGGCATTGATGTGAGTGCTCTAAGGCCTCTATCACTAGTGATGGCGTTGGCGCTTGTGTGAGTGTTTTGGTACAAGATAAGTGAGGGCGTTGTTATTTATTTATAAACTAGGGACAAATACACAAACATGTCATGATTTTAATGTAAGGTATACATTTTTGTTATAAAAAAGTTATAGCTAAAAAGTTATGAAATGTACATTAATAGAAAATAACGACAATTGAAACTATTTCAAATTTAGTATTTCATTGGTGAAAGTAATTGGAAATTAGTAATACAAAATGCAAAGAAAGGAGGCTCATACTATAATGTTTCGTTTTTATTAAAGATAAATCCGATATTCCGATGTGAAAGTAATCTTTCACTTTAGCAAGTGAGGGAAGGGCACGCATATTTCCACGGCCCCAACTCACATTTCGTATGTTTGATTTTTCTAGCGTAAAAGTAATACAACGATCTCATGAACGAACGTGTGTCGTGTACACTTGAGCCGTAAAAAGAGTTTTCTCATGTACAGCTTCTGTGAGAGTGGGTTCTCCTCATACCCTAATGGTCTCTCTCAGCCCATACCTTACTCATGTCTACATATACATCTTTTAATGCATTCCAACATAATACAGAATCACAAAATCCAGATAACATTATCAATGTTCATCAGTTGACTTCAGGATAAGACTTGCTAATGCCAAAATCTTGTCATTTATTATTTCCCCTTAGTATTATAAACTTGCTGTCTTCCTTCACTACAAGTTCGCTTTCTTGGTTCATAGCCATTTAGCCTCCCTCCTTCCTCCTTCCTCCACCCCATCCCGAGGAGTAATTGGGACCAATGTAGTCACGTTTTCGTGTTCCAATTAAACGCTTTTCATTCCTTTTAAATTCTTAAATATACGTTGAGAGCAAAGAAGTGAGTATGACTCAGTCACCAGCCAATTCTCCCTTACAGTCGGAGGATGAGGTCCATTTAATTAGGGACAAGAAATACTTCTTGCATGGTGAGATCTTAGCAATCACTTTTATTGCAATCTTCACTCTGTTTCTCCTCTTGTTTGTTATCATCCCTTGTCTAAGACGCATCATTAACCCACCAGAAAATCAAGATTCTGCAGTGAGATGAATAACTCAGTCTGGAGAGGAGAGGGAAATACTCAAGATACGGAATCCTCCCCGGAAATGATGAATTAAGGATATGACTATCATCGTTCATTTTTCACACACTGAAATTGTGTTTTGATGTGTTCTTTAATTATTGTTCATTGAGTTTTGATCTTCATGTTTGAGGTTGCTAGTTGTGTATATCAGATAAGATATTAAGATTGGAGAAGACTCCTTGAATTACATGATGAGCCTCAACCTCATGATTTAATTTCTGAAACAACCTGCTCTTCTTGAATATCTTAATTCAGTTATTATGAATGGTCATAACTGCATCTTTAAACCCGATTTTTGAATATTTATATTAGCTTCATTCTCATAATATGCATGATGATAATACTGTTTCTTGATATTCATGCATATATAATTGAACTAAAAATATGATACCGCATCTTGCCATTCTTAAGGTACACGTTCCATATGTTACTCATTCCAATATCAAACTCAATACCATGATTAAGTATCAATCTTTGCTAAATATTAGAACTATCTTGATAATCTACCATGATTAGTTCTTCGTTCCTTGAATAGCGTTACAAGAGTTTAAAACAATAAAAAGCTTGCAGATCAGACAGACACTTCATTAAAAAGTTTCTAACAGTATGAATTGGAATAAATATACATATGTAATTCCTTCTTGAGATTATAGCTCGTACATAAACATCTCGATATACAAACTTGGCTATATTCATAGTTGCTAATCAGAAAACTAAACTCCCCACTAGCAAGGAGGTAAGAGGGACTGTTAGATTGTCATCTAAATCGGTACTTAGAGGATGGGACTCAACCAGTGCTGAGGCTAATGAAATAACAAAGAGTCTCCAAACCATCTCCCAACTTTCAGTCATGTAACCAAATGAGGCAAAATAGTGCATGAATCTGCTATTATAGCTACTCATGTTAGCAAATGAACATCGGGGAAGAAAGATTAAATAAACATATGATAAAAAATTTACCCGATTGATGCTATGAAACCAGCAATCATCATGGAGATACTGCCAGCAACAGACTTGTTTTTGTTATATGGTAGTTTCTGGCTTCCAAATCGTCTACCAATAACATCAGCTACGCCTGTTATAGGAGAGTTGAAGCAACATCTTGAATTCAGTATTATGTATCAAATATCAACACACTTTTCTAAGGAAACTACTTCAGGATTTAGGTTTTTCATAGAATAACTTTACTTAGTCTTTCAGCATGATCCAAAATCACTCACCGTCTCCTGCACAAAGATTGCAAACGGCCGCAAACCCAATAGGAGAATTTATCCAATAAATAGCACAAGCTAAAGTAATTGTAGTAGCATAGTATAATGGCCCCTTGAGAAGTTCCCTGATGAAATAATTAAGTCATGGACATGGCAAGAAGTAACCTACAATATATACAAGCAGACCCACTAAAAAATGCTCAAAAAGTTTCTGTATGGAAAATATTAATATAAGCTCTCCTCCCATTTCGAGTATAGTAATTCCTTATTTAAAGTTCACCCACAAGACTATGTCATTAGTAATTACATTGGACTATTACCTTCAATGCTATTCTTGAATTTTGGGAATGTCAGTATGCTTCAATCAAAGTGGGAAGGGGTGGTAATACTATTATCAGTTATCTATAGTTCAAACCATAACTATCGAAAGAGATGACACTTACACCATTTTCTTTCCAAGGGAAGGTAAGCCTTGAGCAGAAGCAAACACAACGAACAATTTTACACAATAATGATGACTACCAAGGTAAGCGGAGTGTGGTTATCAATCGGTGGAGTGCTACAATCACTACCCTGATCTATTCATTTAGTGTGTGCCATTAAGATGGACAAATTGGATAATAATGCATGGACGAGCCAAACCTTTGCAAAAATAAGGCTTTTAAGCAAAGATGTTAAGGGAGCAACATTTTAGTGAATGAGGCACTTTGTCACTAACAACCTGTAGTCTCCATATCGGCTCATGGATTTCACAGTTGCTTCATCTTTAGCCATTCCTAGTCCCAAAACGAGCATCTTTATAACATTAATTCCAGGAATCAAAGCTGCAAAAATAGCTCCTCGCCGTCCAGCACTGCAAAAACCATTAAATTATCATGTGCATCTTAAATGAACGTAACTTATAATTGTATATATAACTAAAACGTAACTACTAATACCCGTATTTTTATCAGCTTAAATTTTCAAGGAAACCAATACATAAACAAAATCAGGGGTATTTGGGAGTGTAAAATTGGCCCAAAAGTTTTCTTAGCTCAATTAATTTTTACCTGAACATTGGCCAGCAAAGCATGAACGCTATTCCAATGCTAATATGCACAAGCTTCCTATTAAGTTTCTAATCATGAAGAATGTACACATGAGAAGAACTAGAGAGAAAGAACTAAAGAGAACAACAACACACAGAATGCAGAAAATTCATAGATTCTGATTAGAGAACAAACCAGAAAACAAGTAATAGAAGCATACAGAGCAGCATGATTAAATATATTTAGTAGATTATACTCGAATTAATTAAAGTATGTTATATATATTCAGGACACCTTAAATACTACAATCACACAACTTTTTTACCATGATGTTCATGTAAGGATTGGTCATAAGAGTTCCAATTTTTGTTAAATTTATCAGTGCTTAGGATATTAATCCACTGATAAATCAATAGAAAGGATTTTAAAAGCAGCCTATACAAACTAACTGATTCTGAAGCGCATGTTTAAGTCCTTAACTAAAGCGCCAAAACCCAAAGGTACCAAATCTTCAGTCTAAGAGGGTGTTTCGAAACAACTTTTATATAAAATTGAAACACCTTATAAGCTACCTTCACGTAATTCACTACCACCACCATCCCAAGAACATCCGTCTTCTTCTATTTTTAATGTTCAAAATTATCAAAATTAACGAACTTTCTGGTTTCAAGTTCTAATTGTCACACATAAAGTCATAACTATGATTTGAATCAAGATTATAATATTATTAGTAAAGTAAGTTAAAGATGCCATCTTTTGATAGGTTTTTACCGAATACTACCTCCATCTCATGAATACTGTATAGTTTAATTCCCAATCGTCAAAACTAAAAAAATTGTAGCTTTACTTTACACTACCAACTTTTATCCCAATTAATTTTGTCAGAATAGCATGAAAATGTATAAAAAATTATGCCATTTAATACATTTCGTACCAACTATTATAACAGTACAAGAAGTCCAAAAGTTCAATCATCAAAATTAGAAACTACACAATTTCCCTAGGAGTCTAGGACATACAGAACATTATACAACATATCCGAAAAATATCCAAGTTCGAAATTTACAAAGTCAAGCATCAATAATCAATACTGGAATCTGTTTTAAATATATGAAGCAAAAAGTCAATATACTCACAGGGTCAAAGATTTGCCTGGTGGCGGTTTCTTGAAACAACCTTAAAATAGATAAAGCCACCCCACCTGAAATAACCGTCGCAATGACATCACCCGTGACTGGATTTTCAGTGAACATGGTTAAGACGGTGGTTACTGAAGCTGAAGTGGGTATCCTCCGCCACCGTAATTGCGGTGGCACGTGGGTGAGTTGGAAGCGGAAAAGGGTAGGTGGGGTGAAGGAGAGGGGAGGATGGAAATGGAGGTGGGAGTTTGAGAGGGAGGGGGGAGATGTGAAGGTGGGTAGGATTGTAGAAATGGCCATTAATGTTCGGGTATATGCATCAAGCATGTGATGTTTTGTGTATTTATTTCATTGATTTCAATTCTAACTACTTTTCTGCCTCAACTTTTGTTGTTACAAAATTATAATCATGCCATTGGCTAGGTGCTGCTGGCTAGGTGCCACATTGAGCATAACTTCAACAGGGCAAATCTTATTTCCCAGCGCCCTATTTCCACGGACCATTATATTTCCTATTTTACCCTTTTGTACGGGTAAAATTAAAGTCGTAAGTCCTTTTGTATGATGCTTCCACACGTTCCGCTTATAATTCAGATTAAAACAACAATAGATGAACTACACTCTCCAACAGTATCAAACATTTAGGTGCGTTATTTTCACACGCTCGGTTGCTAATCCATTAAAATTATTGACGAATCATACGAGTAACTTTGTTAAATATCAAACACAGGTATGACATGCACACTCGTCTGTGTAGGCTTAGTACTATACTTTCATTTGTTAGGCGAAATATGATTTTTATGTTAATGGTTTAAGACTTCCTTCATATTTTTTTTTTTATATATATATATATTGACAATATTAATTATTTTTTTCAATTGTGAACACATTTTTTATAATGAACAAAATATTTGAATATGATTTTTATGTTAATGGTTTAAGACTTCCTTCATATTTTTTTTTGATATATATATATTTTGACAATATTAATTCTTTTTATCAATTGTAAACACATTTTTTATAATGAACAAAATATTTGAATAAAGTAACAACTATGCATACAACTATAGTGCATAAACTAAAAAAAGACAACAATTAAATAAACGACATCAAATGAAACGAATTAGAAGACAATGAACTATTTTTTCTTCAATGCACCCAATAGTTGATTGTATAATTGAATGTTGGATCTGTAAGGTGCGACCATGTTGTCTGCACTTGAATGATGACTTCTTTCCCAATATAATACAGGAGCAGCCATAGGTATTTAAACATTCTCCATTTCAAGCTGCGAAAGTAAAACAAAATATTAAATTTATTTTTTTCTTGTTTCATATTGAAATGCAATTGAACAAATTAAAAGAACTTACCAGTACAAAATGTGAACCACCCGACACGTGTCCTAACGCCACCGTATCCGTGGGAGGGCCATTACCTGCTTTCACATATGCCGGGAGACACGTGATTCCGCCAGAAATGGAATAAGAGAGAAACACCACATTGTACACAGTAGCGATAACATGTCCAATTTCCGGCAATGACATCCAGTTTGCGTACGGGGCAAATCCGTCGCCATAATGACCAATTTGTGTTATCAAATCATTAGAGCTAATCCCAGGTAACACGGTGTCGTAGAAATATGGATTACTCATTAGCTCGAGGACACAATCACTTCTCACAGTGCTCCACCGATTCTCATTGCCATAAATTTGAAGAGCCACTGCCCTATACCCACAATTTCCATCAGCCTTGACATATGTGAATCCCTGAACACATGGGACAATGAACGGGATCAAATCAGAAGAGTAGGATGACATGTGAAGACAATCAATTCGTGGGCGCTGACCCTGACCACGACCATGTACCCGGACACGACCACGACCTCGTCCGGGCTTTGAAATTCCACCAATGTTGTTTAATGGAGTTTTTGGGGAACGTTGACTGGGAGTTACAGGAGTAGCAGGAGTTGTAGGAGTTGCTGGGGTTGCTGGCGTTGCAGGAGTAGCCGGAGTTGCTGGAGTTGCTGGGGTTGCAGGAGTTGCTGGAGTAGAAGGGAACATTGGTGAACCAATCGAATTTGATCCTACTGACATAGGACTGAATTGGGAAGCAGCAATGTTGGAACACCTTGATGCTTTTCTAGATTGTGATTTAATTGAAACTCCAAAATTTAATGCAGTCCTTTCCCAATCTGACAATATTCTCGAAGTAAAACCCCTTTGAGAACATGCTTCCTCCGGAATAGGTTCCGGCAAGGACAGATTTGCTAGTTGTGGATGTAAGACATTATTGATTGTCTTAAACAACTCTCTTTGGAGAGGGGGAGGGGCACTTTGAATTTCGGCCCACGTATTTTCCATGTCATTATCAGTGAAGCTTGGGTGATGTGCATGGACATGTAGCTCAATATCTAACTTCTTCCAGAATTCGTGAATATCATCAAGAGGGATGCTCCTCCCCAAGTAGTGATACATTGCAATCTCATGAGCACAAGGAATTCCGTGGGTACGCCTATAGTAGCAACCACACTGGTCGGCGTCAGCCCCAATGCCGTGTCTTTCGTTGCGTCTCATTTTTGTGATAGAACGTGTGGTATTGTCATAGGAATAAATTAAGAATGGTATGTTCATCCGTTTTGATTACTTATGCAACACAATATATACCCACGTATGTTCAATGCTCACCACCATTCCACCTCCCTAATTGATACACACTTAAGTAAAGAAAAAAAATGCCTCCATTCAACATCTCCAATATCGGATGTCGGCGTTTCTTCAAAGTCGTAAATGAAGAGTCCGCCGGACGACTTGTAAGTTTTTATTTTTAGAAAAAATGTATTCAATCTTTTTAGCTAATGTAGTTATTCTTTTTTTTTTTACAGGTAATGCCTCTATTTTTTCCTTATAGCTGCAACATGCAAATGATAGGCCAATGTCGTTTGACCCGTTTCAATGTGGAGATTGAAGAGGTGGAGATCGAGGGAGTTCCCAAACGCCTGGTGTTTGGAAATGGTTGGCCTGAATTCTACGAAGCCAATGACATCGAAGTGGACGATTGGCTTGTGTTCGACGTAGACCTCCTGCGTAGTCGTAATGGCCATCCCGCGTTTGTTGTAACCGTGTTCGATATGACTTCTTATGTGAAGTCTTTGTTGTAATAATGTCTTTATAAGACTTTTGTTTTATTGTTTTAATGTTGTAATGTCTACTATTATGTGTTTTAACGTTGTAATGTTTTAAATTGTGTTTCAAACGTATTGTTTCATCCTACTGTTTTGATGTGTAATATCCTATGGTACGTGTGCAACTATCATAGTAGTAAGCACTGTTTGAGTACTGCACACGTACTAGTTAATAATCATAGTAGTAAGCAATGTTTGAGTACATATGGAACGTAACGTGCCATAATAACATAGTAGTAAGCATAGAGTGATATAATCACACGTTCGATTATATAAACAAAAAAAAAACAAATAAATCTGTGAAAGTAAGCACCCCCACCCCCAATATAAACCCCCCTAAACCCATCAGAAGTCTCACCAACTTAGAGATGACTCAATTTAATGTCCGCACAATTGGATGTCGTGGATTTTTTAAGATCGTGTTAACTTCGGAAAATGAACGAACGATAGTAAGATTTTCTAGTACTTTTTTTGAAATTGCAATTAATATTTCTAGCTAAGTTGTTATTTTATCTTTGTAGTCGATTCCTTTGGCGTTTCCTATTAGATGCAATATGAAGTTGGATGGTAATTGTCGTTTGATCCGTGTTGGAGAGACACACAGTCGTTCAGCGCGACAATACACGAGGAAGTCATCCGCGGACTTCGAAACCTCATACTTGGAAATGGGTGGGACGAGTTCTACCGTGTGCATAACATCGATTTGGGTGACGTCATTATGTTTGATTGTGACGTTTCGCGTTGCCGTGATCACGCTCCCGTGTTTATTGTGACCGTTTTCTCCCCGAATGCTTGTATGAAGTTAATGACTTAGTCTCTTTTATGTTTGGATGTACCGAGCTGCTTTGTTTTTATGTTTTGGTATTATTAATTTTCCTTATAAATGTTATTGTCGTTATTAATTGTTGAATAAATGTTATTGTCGTTATTAATTGTTGTTTTTTGTTCGAAATCGTACGTGTGTTGTTGTCATACCAATATGTTTTGAGAGAAACTGTCACACGTCCATATGGTCAAAGTAAGAACAAAGATGTCCTAAAAAGCAACAAATATTCTCCCAAAAAGCTGATTTGTTTCTGACTGTTAAAATGGATGAATATGTCATTCTACCTAATCTAGTTCGATATACTGGTACGTTTGATTTGATTAACTTCATTTCTCTATAAATATTTCATTGGATTAAACCAAACATCATCCCATCATCCCATCACTTATAATATATGGCATATACTCAAGAAAACTTGTAAGCATTATTGTTAATTATGTTTATCGTTAATTGTAACTATTTTTTATCTTGGTTAACATCATATTTTTCAACACTTTGCATTTCAGCGAATTCCAAAAAAAATTTCCGGAGAGAACAAATATTTCATTACGGGGACCTTGCCGTCTCAAGATCGACGGAAGCACCACGTTTTACGAGATGAAAATTCGTGCTAGGCATGGTGCGCTTTACTTCACCGATGGTTGGAACACTTTTGCTCGTGAACACCGTCTCATGTCGGGGGAAGTTGTGTTCTTTACTATTAATCTTGAGCATAGTCGTGACAACGCAATCATGTTCGAAGTTGCCGTGTACGGCCTCAACGAGATGCATCGTGTTTAAATTTAAATGTTGTACTCTTATTAATATTAAGTTTAATGTTGTAATGTTTTAATATTTCTATGTTTATCATTAAAACATGATAGACCCTTTATTATATCACTTATTAATATTTGAAACGTATTGTTAATTAGTTATTACTATTATTTAAAACTATATCCATACCTTAATACGCAAATTTTCATATGTTATAAATTGAACGTGTAAGATTATCATACTGTAAAATCTAGAATAATACAACAATATAGATTGTGAGTTTTAGTTAGTACACAAACTTCGAATTGTGTGTACTGTCAATTCAAAATTCGGTTAAAGATTCTATTTCTGACACAAAAGCAACGGGTGACAGTGTCATACCTGTCAAGGTAATATGAAAAGGTCAGCCATGCAATAAGTTTGGGTATAACAATTTCACATGTACCAGTTAAATTGAAATCTTTAATTTTTTTTTAATCTAATTTTAGAAAATGCAAATTGTAATTTTTAATCCACTTGGTGTTCCAAAATCAAGTAATGTACTGTAAAAAAAATTGGGGAAAATTAAAAATCAAATTTCACATCCACTTATAGTGATATCGACACTTGTACTATCGAATCGTGTACTTCATTCATATTAGTTCATTAACTCACGCTTTCAACGAAACTCATCCAAGGATTCCATTTTTTGTATTTTCATCTTATATGTTGTGTTTTCTGTAATATTCCTTGGTCAATTGATAATAAAATACATTACAATCCAATATAATAATGAAATAATCAATAATCGAAATTGAGAAATAGAGGTGAACGTGTGAAATTGTCATACCTGTCAAGGTAATATGAAAAGGTCATCCGTGCAGTAAGTTTTGGTATAACAATTTCACACGTACCAGATAAATTGAAATCTTTAATTTTTTTATTATCTAATTTTAGAAAATGCAAATTGTAATTTTTAATCCACTTGGTGTTCCAAAATCAAGTAATGTACTGTAAAAAAAATTGGGAAAAATTAAAAATCAAATTTCACGTCCACTTATAGTGATATCGACACTTGTACTATCGAATCGTGTACTTCATTCATATTAGTTCATTAACTCACGCTTTCAACGAAACCCATCCAAGGATTCCATTTTTTGTATTTTCATCTTATATGTTGTGTTTTCTGTAATATTCCTTGGTCAATTGATAATAAAATACATTACAATCCAATATAATAATGAAATAATCAATAATCGATAATCGAAATTGAGAAATAGAGGTGAACGTGTGAAATTGTCATACCTGTCGAGATAATATGAAAAGGTCATCCGTGCAGTAAGTTTTGGTATAACAATTTCACACGTACCACTTAAATTGAAATCTTTAATTTGTTTTTTTTATCTAATTTTAGAAAATGCAAATTGTAATTTTTAATCCACTTGGTGTTCCAAAATCAAGTAATGTACTGTAAAAAAAATTGGTAAAAATTAAAAATCAAATTTCACGTCCACTTATAGTGATATCGACACTTGTACTATCGAATCGTGTACTTCATTCATATTAGTTCATTAACTCACGCTTTCAACGAAACCCATCCAAGGATTCCATTTTTTGTATTTTGATCTTATATGTTGTGTTTTCTGTAATATTCTTTGGTCAATTGATAATAAAATACATTATAATCCAATATAATAATGAAATAGTCAATAATCGATAATCGAAATTGAGAAATAGAGATGAACGTGTGAAATTGTCATACATTAACATACAGTACGGACGAAATCGACAATTCATTGTTACTGGTACGTTATTTTCACACGTTTGTTCAAATAATTCCAAAAAAAATAACCTTTGTTTATTCCAAATCGGGGGGGGGGAGACCATTATCAAACAAAAGTCAAACCCGAATCGTCCCAAACCCTGCAACCCCGCCCCACAGCAACCCCACCAATTCTTCATCCTAAACGCACCAAATTATATCCAGATTATTCACCCGTATGTACATGTTCATGACTAACCAAATTTTTTTATTACATAGGATTGGCAGGAGCTACGGGCCATTCTATTTGCAGTGGAAGACAGCCGTGACCCGGAGGAACTCGCGGAGGCCCTTGATAAAGCGTGTGGAGTACTGCGAAGTCGTGACTATTGATCTCTGTATTTGTGTAATTATGTAGATTATATACACTCTAGATTTTATTTTGTATTTTCGTATTGTTGCTTTCAAGCAAAATACTAAAAGTGACTACGTTATTTTATTATCTATGAATATATATTATTCTATCTAGCGCCGTTAATTTTAAAATGTATGTTTACAAAAAAACATGGTACATAGCTCATACAATGTTAAGAATGTTAACAATGTTAACAATTTCATATTTTATAGAATGAGAGCAAACATGGTACGTGTGAAAGTATCACACTATGTATTACACTATAGATGTGCATGCCATAATACAGTTCTATGTTCCACAGATATACACGAATGAATCATTACATCAATAACCCACAAAAATAGCGTACGTGTGAAAGTATCGTACTAGAGGTTTAGCTACATGTAAAGAACCTTTATCGTGCCAATAGGCTTGAATAAATAACTTGTACCAATTCAATTGATTTAATGTCCAACTGAATGCGGAACGTGTGGAAGCATCATACAAAAGCATATACGACTTTAATTTCACCCGTTCAAAAGGGCAAATTAGTAAATATACCCGGTCCGTGGAAATAGGGGCCGGGGAAATAAATGCACCCCTTCAACACCACACTTAGTAATCAAATGGCCTAGTGGAAAAGACTCTCGCTAATGACCAGAAGTTCTAGGTTCGAATTTCACCTCATTGCTAATTTACAAAAAAAAAAAAAAAATGCATCCTTCAATTTAATTTGAGATCAACTTTGCGACTTAAAATTGTTACAAATTGAATTTCATGTCAATATGTTTAATTCTATTTTGATGGTATTAGTATGTCAATATTTATTGAAATCGTCACATTACTTAATCAAATTTGTCCAATTAAGATAGATTGGACTTGTAAATAGATTTATAACTTTTCGAGCACAACTAATATCATTCGAACTCCCTTTACTTGTAGGAGTACATCTTGGATTTGCCGATTATGCTATGGTCGGAGTCCAACTCATGACGACCTGGTTGAATTGGGAGAAGCTGTAGGTATTTTGGACGAGACGAACCAACCGGGTTCTGCTTTGTATTGCGCACATTTCTTAGAGGGGTTATAGAAAAGAACTAAAAATTAAGAAATGGAATAGAAAAGAGATACAAAGAAATGGAAAAAATCCGTTTGATCTGTTTTACCGAGAAGGTCTACGGTTCGAGTCCGTATAGCCCTAAACTAAAGCCCATGTTCGTATTTTGCTTAGACCAATCAATAAAGCTGACGTTATAGTTAAAGCCGCTAGTAGAAAATCGAAATAACTGGTTATATGCAGATGCGCATAATAGATAGATATGAACATCATGAGCTGTCCCGTAATAAAACCTGTGGTTGCTGATACCTTCTTCTCGGTTCCTTCTTCCATAACCTGAGCTCGGAGAAGTAGAAGATAAGAGGGCCCTATGGAGAATGTGGTCATAAATCCATAATAGAGTCCGACCACAACGACCGAATTTATTATCTTCATCCATAAGGATACTAGATTACCTAGAACGGGTGACGGTATTCTGCCTAAATAGTAGACACATGTAATAAATAAGCAAATACTAAAGATCCGAGCCATAGAATTTGTCAATTCTGACACAAGGTACTTATTAGATCGAATGTACTTATTCGATCTAATAGAATTATTTTGCCGTATCCAGACTAATACCAATCCAAGCCATTTCATGAATAAAATGTGACCAATTAACCAACCAAGAAAACTACTGATGGTTCTTACTCAGGGAATCCTTGGCTTATTTTTTTATTGAATCATCGTGGCTGTAGTATGAATCTGAGGTTTTAATCAATTCATAGGGTCTTAACAAGATAATTCCTATTGATAATTAAAAAGGGGTATGGACAGCATTAAAAGCTTTTTCGTTAGGAAAATCTCTTTCTACAGGAAAGTAAAATCTTTAGAGTTAAAAAGTACTTCTTTTTAAATTTTTAAATTTTTTTATTAAACTCCTTAATAATGGGTTGAAGAAATGAGGGGCGCTTTCGAGGAGAACCAAAAGGAAGTTCAGCAGTAACAATTCTAAAAAAAGCAAGCCGTTTAGTGATATTAATCCTCATACTTCAAGAGAAACTTACTTATTTTGTTCTAGGTTTTGATCAGATAACTAGGGATTATACTTATTTATAATAGTATTAAATTTTCTCTTAATTAATTTGGATACATTCAGATGATCATATAGAGCGAATGGTTCCATTTTTTATTAACAAATCTCCCTCAAACGTTGTGGAAAGATGGTTATTAAGAAACTTTTCTCAAACGTCGTGGAATGGTGGTTAATAGACATAAAGTAGGCACTTTCCATCATCATCATCAAAAGAGAGTTCTCATCCCTACCTTAACCTATTATTTGTCTTTCTATCAATTTACATATAAATTATGAAAATAAAAAATAATCGAAAAGTATATTAAAATGTAAAATAATAATTAATTCAAACTATAGAATTGGTTGGTTGATAACTTATAAGAAAAAATAATCAAGAAGTACATTGAAAATGTAAATTTACAATTAATTATGCTAGAAAGACAAATATTTAAAAATAAAAAATTAAACCTAAAAAAATAAATAAATAAATAAGAATGGAGGGTGTATATAAAAATTCAAAACAAAAGTTAAACAATCAACCATAAAAGTTGAAAGATTTAACAATATTTTAAGAGTTAATCGAATAGCCTAGTGGAAAAGGCTCTTGCTAGTGACAGAAGGTCTTGAGTACGAAACTCACATTATCGCTAATTTATAAAAAAAACAAAAAAAAAAAAACAATATTTTAAGGCTACCTTTGATGTTGGGCCAGCTCTAACTCTTCTTCAGTCCGTTTAGCGCTCATTGGGCCTTTGGTGTCTTTAAGATCCCTTTCACTTTCAGAATGAAGGATTAAATGAATACTATTTCGAGTTAATCGA
Source organism: Echium plantagineum (assembly GCA_003412495.2). Classification (NCBI taxonomy): domain Eukaryota; kingdom Viridiplantae; phylum Streptophyta; class Magnoliopsida; order Boraginales; family Boraginaceae; genus Echium; species Echium plantagineum. The sequence continues at coordinate 30,756,433 of CM016564.1, forward strand.
ATAGTCTAGTGGAAAAGATTTTTGTAGTGACCAAAAGGCCTGAATTCGATACTCACCTCATCGCTAATTTACGGAAAATAAGGAATACTATTTCAAGTCAATCTTTACTCGACAATCCGAAACTCAACTCGATTATAATTCGAGTCAGAATACAGAACCGAACTTGGCTCGAAAGTGTTTTTTGCAATTGAAACCCGGTTTGGGACTATACCGAAATCGATACTCGATTCGGCTAGGTACTCGATTCGACTTGAGACTCAAAATCGACTTGTACATGGCAATATATAAAGAAACATCATTAAACAAGTAACCAACCTTCATAGACAAGAATCTAGATCATAGATTCATAATTAACAAGCTAAAAGAGATTTAGTTTTATCGATTTAATGTTACAAGCCGAAAGCTAAGGACATATTATTACGGTAATACTAATAACAAAGCTCAGAAGCCAAAGCTCATAATTTAAACCGAGTTACCCGAGCCGGTCCTAGGTATTACCCGGTTCTGTTTCGAGTTTAAAGTTAAATTCGAAACCAAAACCATGTAGGTTTTGAACCGTGTTTCGGTCCGAATTATCGAATCAAGTTATGAGTCAAATCTCGGATATCCCGGCCCACGAACGGCACTACTTCCCATCAGGCCATCAGTATCAACTCATCACTATAGCTTTCATTAATTAAGACATTTTTAATTAATTATTGTGGTAGCTCTTTACGTTGACTTAGGGGGTTCGATTTATTAATTTTTTACGAAGTAAATGTAGTGCATGGTTCTACTAGTCCAAATCAACGAATCATTCTAAAAGACTCACACATTGAAAAAACGGAAAAGGTACAATAATTGTTTAGTCAACAATAACTAAAAGTGTGAAACATAACTATTGATTTTTCAAAGATCTGTAATAAAATATAACGAAGGAAATACAATGAAGGAGTTAATCATAAAATGTATTTCATTTCCTTTTAATCATATGACAAATTTGCTCTTTATAAAAAGAAGTACACGTATGACGTATAAAAGAATGAAATCATTGATATTAGACATTAATTCTTTTATGATCATGTGAATAATAATAATATTCAGTTAACGATTACTGATTATATATTACTCGTTGTGTCATGTGTGGGTATTTTTCTTTTTTTCTTTTTTATAAATTAACGATGTGATTAGTTTCAAATCCAGATTTTTATCACTATAAAAAGTCTTTTTCACGCCTATTCAATTAATTTAGTGTGTGATTGCCTTTGTAAAAAATGTTGGGCATGAGTAGATGTAAGCCATGTGATAATTCGTATACGAAATCATCATTTGGTGTGATGACTTAATGAGTCATTAATATGTTGGTTGTCCGGCCGTCACGGAGAAATTGGACTTCACTTTTGGCTACCAATGTATTTGACTATAAGACACCATGATACCTAACCCGCCACCGGCCTTTACCCCACCTAAATAAGTACAATCAATAATTTAAATTAATTCATCATTTTTTTGGAATAAAATCATAATTTGTTTTTACATTTTTGTAGAATTCAATTATACAAAAAATACCTATAGTATATTTTAATGAATAACAAAGTTTAAAATACTTCCCTTACCTCTCTATGTTAATAAATATATATAGAATGTGTTAAAAATATGAAAGTTATTAGTTTTATCTTCGTCAAAAATTTGATTGCATGTAAGAAGATTATACGATTGTGTTGTTTATAGTTTTATACACGAGCAGATAACAAAAAAGAATATATGGAATAATAAAACGTGGTATGTAATAATCACTACGCTTCACTAAGTGAATCTGATTACTAATGTTGAATTGTCATGTTTGTAGTACTTGATTTAACTGAAACATAAAAATCACTCGATAACATTTAATTGATACTTGTTTAATACTAGTTCCATTTTTTTTTTTAATCTTTATTTCTAGCCTTAACTTTTTTTTCCTATTTATTTGTTTTTCTAGTATAACTAATTATAAATTTATATTTTCAATGTACTTTTTGATTATTTTTTATTATGAAGTTATCAACCAACCAATTATATAATTTCAATTGACTGTCATTTTACATTTCCAATAAACTTTTTAACTACTTTTAATTTTCATTAATTTATGTGCAAATAACTAAAAAAGACAAATAAAAAATACCAGAATGAGTATTAACATATACTCACATTTTCCAAAATTTTATAGGTACTAAGTTATAACAACAACTACAAAAGTTTGTATATTTAGATCATATGAAGTACTTACTGTAGTATTATTTTATTAAGATATAAAATATTTATATCTTCAAATCTAATAACTCATCAATCTCACGACGGGCAACTTCATAACTCTTTCATGAATTAGCTAATTATCTTAAGGAGGACGTCATTATTGTTTTTCTTAAGCTATACATAGTGAGTAGTAATAGTTAAAGAGAGTTTGACTTGGGGTACCACAATGCCTAATGGCCTAATAGTAATATATTGCCTCGCACATATAGATCACAAAAATTTCCTAATTACCACCATATTTAAAGATTACTTGTTCTAAAATTTTAGTTATTGACTTTTCAATTATTATAATTTAACTATTTGTTGTATTACAAAGTATTAACAAATTTTTTTCTCCATCTAGAAAAGTTCATATAGTTTTAATTTTATACATTTACTTTTTCATGATCAATTTTGAACTCAAATCTTTTATATATGATGTATACTTCTTTTGAAGGTAAAAAGATTGTGTGCATAAATACTTCCATGCATCAAGTTCATCAAGGGGGTCGGGGCATAATATCTCATAAATTAAGAGTCACACTGCCATTATCTATATAATTAAGGGTCACGTTGCAATTATCTATATATTTGTGGGTCGATTTGCAAACACATATATATATTTACTATTTTATTTTGGGTTGGTAAATATTGTGGTACTGTACCATTGTTATAGTATTTTGGGTACAATTTATGTTGATATTGTTTCTTGTACCAATGATGAAGTTTCAAGTGGGTACAGTACCCATATGAAGCCTTTAAGTGGATACATTGATGAACCTGATGCATGAAAGTATTGATGCACCGAAACCGAACTCCTTTTGAAAGACATCAAAATATATGTTCAACTTACTTTACTATAAATACAAGAATTTTACTTGTGTGATTTCATTTTGATCACAAAATTTATTGATTTTTATTATTAAAAAATAAGTGTATTGATTTTCAGAAATATAAGCCGTATCAATTTTAAAGAACATTTCAAAAATGTAATTGCATTTTTTTTTTTGATAGTTATATTAATATTGCATAGTCAAGTTTAATTACAAACATAGGTAGAATGTTATTGATATCTAGGGTATTCGAGTGAAACTCGGGATATCATTACATACGAAAGTTATATTATGTGCTAAATCAATTCTCGCAAAAGTTCCCGATTGAATGTAATTGCATTTATGTGAACGAAACTCACAACGATTGTAAAAAAGAATACTATTCAACACTATACAATAAGAGGCCACTTGATTGATTTTTAAATAAAACAGATGGTTAAAAAGGCCACTTGACCATTCCTTTTTCTAAAAGACACAAATAATGTTCAACCATGATTATGAAAGAGTTTGAATTTGTTAGAAATTTGTGGATATTGTGTTTTAAGGCTTTAACAAAGGCCAATATAATTGTAGTGTTTAAACCTTATTAGCTCATTGTAGAGTCAACAATTTTACAAAGGATAGCAAGAAGTCAAGAATTTAAACATATTTAATAGTAGTATTCTACAAAGGAAACATGTTACTATTTCAATATTAGTAGAGAGATTTATTTGCATTCTTGGTAAAAAATTATGTTCCGAAAAAAGTCTTATTTCTTGTTTACATAGTTTTTTAGGGCACATATTAAAATCAACACTTACAAAAATGTATGACTTAAATTTATAAGAAGTTTGAGTGAATTGGTGAAAAATTCATAATAATCTCATTAAGTTGCAGAATTGTCCCCAATAGTGATATCATTATAATTTAATCCTTGATAATGGTAAAAAGTTGAATTGGACTCCCAACATGTCCGCTAATTTTTAATACCAACACTCAATTAAAAAGTCATCAGGTGCCTATTTGGGATTCAAGTGCCTACTTGTTACAAAAAGGTAATCATTTACCTATTTGGGAATTGAAAAATAGTTTAAGTGCCCAGATAAAATTAAGCCATGTTAAAGTTGAGGCAAGACAAGAATTTGTAAGACTTAAACTTAATTTTAGTGCCTAATGAAACTTGTTTTAACTTAATTTGAGTATTTATACGCCAACTTGTTATAAATTAGTGTAAGAAGCCTAATCAAATTTGTTATAAATTAATGTGAGTATTTATGTCCCAACTTGCTATAAATTATATCCCAACTTGCTATAAATTAGTTTTGAAGTCTTACAAATTCTTTTTTCTCTCTAATTTTCATTAGGATTTTTTAGAATGTGTCCTTATGGTACATGTTAAGAAGCTAATAAAAGAACATAATTGATAATTAATTATACTTGAAATTTTAGTATTACCTTGTATGCTTATCAATGTTACATTGTATACTTATGAATGTTAGATTATATGCTTACGAATGTTAACTTTTATTTTCAGTATATAAATATAATGTTTAGTATATGCTCTTAGGGTACATTATAAGAAAACCCTTTTCATTAAGCCTTTCATGTGCTAACTTTTTTTTTCCTATAACAACAATACTTCCTCTGTATTTTTTTAAAGATAGTTTTTTGAATTTTTACAGTCAACGAGGTACAAATTAAAATAAAAATATCTCTAATTTTTATAAATGTAAAAGTTATAAAAAATTGATATTGTAAAAATATAGATTGAAACGAATCTAACAAGATCCAACATGATTATATTATCTTTTATCGACTAATAAAAATTATTGTCAAAATTTTCAAAATTTAACTGCACGAAATCATAAGTAAGAAAAAACAGAGGGGCATGTAACATACTCCATGAAAATACACGTTCGCTATTATTGAAGGTGAGTTGTGGAAATTAATGGAGTGAAAGTTGAATTCACTTGTATCTTGGATTATTGGACACATCCAATCATAGTTTTTTGGTAATAAATCTATAGTTTGTTTCTTGAGCAAATTAACATTATCCCCATAGCTAGTTTTAGGTGAGAAATAGACAAAAGTAGTGTGAGTGTAGAGACACAAAGTACAAAGACCTTAAGATTAAAGTGGGACCAACTCAAACCGCGCCATTAATTCCTCCTTCACCTCATCCATTTCTCTTATACTCCTTATTAGTATTAGTACAATATCAAATTTATCCCAAAACACTTGTCCACTTGTCCCCCCCATAACAATTAATATCTTCACCAAATTCTCACACAAATAACCATTGTTTAATGTTCTTGTGGGGTATAGGACCTTTAAATAAATTCAAAGTTCAAGAATTCTCTGTTTTCATTTTCATTTACAGATTTTGTTCAAGCATATATTAGGTGTTTATGTGGTGCCTCTGAATGACTTTATAGTTCAAGAAGTGGGTATCTCAAAGTTTTCATTTTTATTTACAGATTTTGAATATGGGAATTTATTAATTTTGTTGAAGTAATTATTAGTTGGATGGAAAAAGAGTTGTATTGAGTAGATGAAAAGTCAGTTAACTTTATGAAGAAAACTACAAAGTTTGCTCCTTTTATGAGATTTTATAGCTATCTGACAAAAGTGATGCACTTTAAAAAGTTTATGTGAAGCTCATGAGAAGTAATTTTGACATTTATTTTGGGATCTTTAGAGCAAGAGGAGATTTGTGAAGAACACAATAGTAGAAAAGGTTTGAAGCTTTCTTGTTGTTCTCATGGGAATTTGTTCTAGTTCTCAAATCAAAGTTGACTCCTCTGGTTTTACAGGTGTTGTAAACATCCTTCTAATTAGTAAAACAACTTGAATTTAGTTTTCATTATTACTATAGTTATTATTATTATTATTATTCTAACTCTCTGCATGTTAGGACCCTAGGAAAATTGCAATAGAAATACATTTTTTATGTTTTATGTCCTTTTTCATTCTTTGTTGTGTTTTCACATTGTAATTTTCCTTGTTTTTGTGTAGTATATACTAACTAAAAGGACTAGTAGCTTGTGTTGAATCTTGATTTGAGAGACAATCTTTATGAATTCTGATTTCTGAGTCCATTGGTGAAGAATAGACAATCTTCTTTTGTAATGCCCCTCTCATATTTTTATTGTAATGTTTGGTTATACATTTTTATGATCAGGAAATCATACCAATAAGGCTTTTGTTTAGAAATATACAAGAATTGTAGTTTTGTATCGAATTTTGTGGATTTGGTGTATGAAGGCCGACGATTAAGGTAATATGCTTTGATTTGATCAGGGGCAAGTTCAAAAAGCATTGGAACTGATGGGACTAATTTGAGTTCTTCAAGTGGTAAAGCCTCATCAGTGCCCCCAACTCCTAGGAGCGAGGACGAGATCTTGCAATCTGCAAATTTAAAAAGTTTCAGCTATGCTGATCTCAAATCAGCCACAAGAAACTTCCGCCTTGACAGTGTGATTGGAGAAGGTGGATTTGGTTCCGTCTTCAAGGGATGGATTGATCATGATTCATACACTCCTTCCAAGCCAGGTAGTGGAGTGATTGTTGCTGTCAAAAGGCTAAATCAAGATGGCTTTCAGGGCCACCGGGAGTGGCTGGTAAGTTTCTTAATTTTGATGTGGATTTTATAATTTTAGAAGTAACTAAAGCTGGCATGGAGTTGTTATAAGAAATAATTAATATGTCGTTTATGAATACTGAGAGTATAACTTCTCTAATGGAGTGCAATTGTGGTATTATAGGCAGAGGTAAATTATTTGGGCCAGTTTTCTCACGCCAATCTTGTGAAACTAATTGGATATTGCTTGGAAGATGAGCAGAGGCTTTTGGTATATGAGTTCATGCCTCGTGGGAGCTTGGAGAACCATCTATTTAGAAGTGAGACAAATTTTTTTCTTGTACATCTAAATATGTAATCAATTTAATGTAATCTATTTGTTTTTCATACACATTAATGTTCTCAACAGGAGGATCATATTTCCAACCACTCTCATGGAGTCTTCGTCTGAAAGCTGCTCTTGGAGCTGCGAAGGGTCTTGCTTTTCTTCACGGTTCAGAGAGCAAAGTCATATATAGGGATTTTAAAACGTCCAACATTTTGCTCGACACGGTAACTATCCTGTACAATCTGCTCTTTTTGTTTAAACACTGTTCTTTTCTGTGTTTAGAGGAGGCTGACCAGGGAATTTCTGGTTTTGTAGCATTACAATGCAAAACTTTCTGACTTTGGATTAGCCAAAGATGGACCAACAGGGGATAAAAGTCATGTATCCACAAGGGTTATGGGCACCTATGGTTATGCTGCCCCTGAGTATCTTTCAACTGGTATAATCATGTTCATGGTTCTTTTAGACCCGTCTTTTATGCTTTCAACGTGTTTTATGATCACCATCCTTATTTGATAGCAAGATATTTCAACTAAGTAAAGATTGTTATACTTTGGTTATATGCTTCCAGCAGGAAGTCGAAAGCTGCTCCACAGTCGGCATTCTACACTTCAATACTTCATTATAGTTTGTTCTTGTGCACTCAATGTCCTAATGACTGTTTGCAAGCATTTTGATATATTCCCTGAGTGCACCTTCTAAACTAATCTATATGAATTTGTTACTTTATACTAATTAATGCCACTTTTTTTGTTTGAGCTTTACTGATATATGCTAATTGTATTTAATTAGTGAATGTGTCGCCTGATAACGTGAAGTTTTGACATGATCGTTGATATCATAAATTTCATCTTTACTTACTTCATAATTGCTCAATCTCTAATCAAGGTCACTTGAGCACCAAGAGTGACGTGTACAGTTTTGGAGTAGTGCTACTTGAAATGCTCTCTGGAAAGAGAGCAGTTGATAAGAATCGTCCAGCTGGAGAGCAGAACCTTGTAGGATGGGCTAGGCGCTACCTAGCCAACAAACGTAAACTCTTCCGAGTTTTGGACAACCGTCTTGAAGGCCAGTACACAGTGGAAGTGGCTCACAAGGTAGCTGTCCTGTCCTTGCGATGTCTATCATTGGATCCTAGGCTCAGGCCAAGCATGGAAGAGGTAGTTAAGGAACTAGTTCAAGTAAACCAATCTAAGGATGCAACAAATGCACGCAGCAAATCGAGCACTGAGAATAGGCCGCGTAGGCAAAGTTCTGGTGATGCTAAAAGCAAAAGCACTTCAGCTGCTTATCCAAGGCCATTGGGGTCCCCTCTTTATTCGAAGTAATACTACGTCGTTTGCAGCGAATTCTGTAAATTATGGAGATTTAAAATCTGAATGTGTATACGGTTTTTGTTAGGTATAAGTAAATTCGAGATTGTGGTTGTTACAAACTGTAAAATGCTTAGTTTTCTGATTGTGCTTCTAGTTACTAATCAAGGCTCAAACGGTTGAATGTTTTCTTGCAATTATTTGCATGTTAGATCATGAGTTATTCACTTATTTGTACCACATTTCTTTATGAAGAAATACTGAGTATTATACTCTAATTTTGAAAATTACACAAATAAATTAATATGTAAAGATTTACTTTGAACAAAATAAATTAATATGTAAATATTTACTTTGAACACTCTTGTAAAGTTTCAAATGTGGTACAAATCTCTTGGATATTAAGATAGGTTTTGTTCAATAATGTCTTGTTTATTTCTCATTTGTAACATGTTATGTTACCTTTTATTCCTTTCACATAATCAAATAAATAACCATCACAAATATCAACATTTTACAATGGAATCTTATTAATGTCTTATTTGATTCTGAATATCTATTTCTGTTCTCTAATTCACGTATGCAGCCCTAAATTATGTTATATGTTTTATATAAAATTGCGATCGATGTAAATTCTGAGACAATAATAATACTCTATTGGGTGTCTAATTATCCTCAATAAGACGTCAAAATTTAAGCGAACAATAATTACAAAAGTTGTCAAAAATATTGACCGTAAATGAAAAAAATCATATGAAACAGTATCAATCATACTGGTTTAAATTATTGATGTTTCTGTTAAGAAAAGCTTATCCTATAATCCTGATGATGTAGTAAAGTATATAATACTCCAATTATTGATGACTACTAATTGTGGCATCCACAAAAATGATTGGAATATTATATAGCTAATAAAATATACTCCTAGTAAGTTGAGTAACATGCAAAACTATGTTCTTGGAGTAAATCATTGGTACTCTCTTCATTCCTTTTTTTAATAATGATTTGATTTTTCACGATTATCGAGATATGATTTAAAATACAAATATTTTTAAAATACATTATAAAAATTTGCTTCTTAGTAATCACTGGATTGGTAACAAATGAAGACACTATTTTTGTTGAAAAACTTATAATTTCGACGCCTAATGCAATACTTACGAAGAAGGCAAGAAGCAAATGTTTGCACAGCTATATTTAGGTTAGGTAGAACACACTTTAATTGAATTGGATAGTAAGTACACATTGAAATATTAAAATTAAATAAGTTGAATAATTATCGATGGTTAATAGTATAGTGGTAATCAGCGGGAATTTCTATTAGGAATTATCGGATTCAACTGTTAATCGAATACGGAAGATATGTGACATTAACGGTAGCAACTCCGCTTGTCCTTGGAGCATAAAACAAACAAAACATTACTCCGTACTACATTAAAACTCTGGAGTTGTCCGAAACTATATCTCTCTCAATATAGTAGTGATTTGCAAACACCAAAATCCGTAAGCCTGTCAAACCCTATTTTCATTTTCAAATTCCCACTATCAATATACTTACTTTAAGTTAATATTAAACTACCTTATGTTTAATCTAATTCAAGAAAGTTGGGGTAGTTTTAAGTTTGGAGTTTCGATGGTCGATTTTTTTAGTTTTTGAACTTAAATTTGTATACAATTTGGTGATAATATATACTAATAATATAGTATTTCTGCGTATTTACCGTTAAAATGAGAATTGGATTTAAGTTAAAGTTATGTGTTAATTCAGGTTACCAAGTTTGGACAATTTTCTTGAAATGGAGGTAGTATAAATTATTTGAGTAATAATTTTGATTGGGATGATAGAAATCGCACATCCTTAGCTTGATTTGTCGAATATGGTCTGATAAAAGTTGGATTGTGAAGCTCTTTTGAGTTCATCAGTAATTTCTTGTATTATTTTACTTGATTATGACTTATTTGTTGCTTTAGTATTTAATTTTGGTACTCTTGTCTACTGTGGTAGTTAATGATTTGGATTCAAATCAGTTCGTTGATTTTTGTATGATTTATATAGGCTTTACTCCAAACATTGATTGCTACACTTCATTTTCTCAATTTTACCCTTCATTTTACTCTATAAAAATCTACAAAAAGTGATAAAGTGGAGTGTGGTTATCAAATTTGGAGTGTAAAACTCAAAGGCCTTTATATATTCATTTAATGGATACTGGATTTTGTTGTTTGAGATTTAAGAAGTTTTAGATCAAGAATGAATATAGGACACACCTGAATTATGGAGAAGTGTTGCCTTAACTTTTGGTACTACTTTGTTTTGCAGATAACTAATTCATATTAAAAGTTTAGAGGTTTGGTAGATCTTCCAACAACAACAAGACCGCCTAAGCGGTGCGTGTGTTGGGGGGGGGGGGGAGGGGCTGAATGTATGTTTGTATGCTTGCTTACCTCTGTGACAACAGAGAGGCTTTGTCCGAATTAACCAAGATGAAGTGCTAGGACTATTTATTATGTCACAATAGGAGTTGGAGCTCTGAGCTTTCAGAGAAGATACATCTTGTACTTGGAGCTCTGAGCTTGTCAAGACTCAAGATTTCTTCTTTCTTTTTGTTTGGTGATACGCAAAATTACAAATTAAAGCTGAGACAAACACTTACTTGCAACTCTGTCTATAATATATACACGCCGTACTGAAATTTCATTGTAGGCCATGTTGATTAAAATGTTTTGGAAGTGAACTTATAAAGTCATGCAGGTAGTTTGCTCAGGCAGGGTTCTTGTCCTCACTGTTATTAAAATTTGCTGAGCGGAGATTGACGTTGTAGTTCCTATATGTGAGTTACTGTAAGAACTAGCTTCTGCCTCGTACATGACCTGAAATTGACCATCTCTTCACCACTATGGGCACGTGGAATCGCAGGTTGGTTCTCAACTTCATTGTGAAATGTCTCTTGGCACTGTTTATAACAATTTATTCTATATACTCATTTTCTATAATGTTGGGACCACACAATTTTTGTTTTCAGCCACAACATGTAACAAAATGAAAAGATTGAAGTAATTATGATGTTGGCTGACTTGTATCTCTTGTTTTATAGTGGTGTACTTAAAAAGACAAATGATACTGCCAGGTTCATTTTTACAATGATAACGGGAATAGTGTTCGGCTACTTCATAGGTGCATCATTTCCATTTGTTTCGCTAACTAGGGTATGTTAACTCAGTACAAGCCTTAAATTACAAGTTACCCTTCATTGTAGAACCGATTCTTAATACTTTCTCTTTTGCAGTTCAATTTACCTCCACGACTTTTATCTACCCTTGATGTAGCCTTCAGAGAGGACCATCATGATAGTGGCCGCAGTTTTCCAGAAAATCTAGGTTCGGATAGTATCCCTAAGATACCTAAGGTACTTGCATCTTGCTTCCCTATTAGTTCATTTTTCGTCTCCTCAAAGATACGAGCTTAAGTCTTCGTGTGCATTAATAGTCTTGACCTTGGAATATACTAATTAAGTAATTATGACAGTGGCGATGATGGGGATGCTTAATTCAAATGTAACAACTAGAACTTTGGGGTTATGTGTGGTGCAGTTGATGCTTGAGTTTTCTATATGACTTGAATTGTTATGTTGAATAATCTTGTGATCTGAGGTATTTTCTTCTCTTGAATGCCAGGTATATGTCCCCTCAAACCCTCGTGGTGCAGAGTCATTGCCACCTGGGATAGTAGTCTCAGAATCAGATATATATTTGCGTAGATTATGGGGTAATCCAAGTGAGGTATGGTTCTAGGTCATCAACTATTCTAGTTGTTTCCTTCAAATGTCTACTACTTCCTCTTGTATCGTTTTAAATGAACATACTTCCATATGTTAAGGTTATTTTCTACCTTTACCCTTCCAGAACAGTGTCCTACTACGAATTTTCCATCTTTTATTATGTAACCGAATTTTTCTCCGACGTAGACGCTAGGTAATATTCTGTTCTCTTCTCATCGTTCTTCGAAATGATGAAATTAATAATAGTCTCTGTATCTGCAAAATCTGAGAAGTTATTTGGTTTTGTGATATTTAGGATTTGAAAACCAAGCCGAAGTATTTGGTAACTTTTACAGTGGGTTTAAATCAAAAGAACAACATTGATGCAGCCATTAAAAAGGTAAAACTGCACTAGTGAACCTTTGATGATCTCTCTTATGGTTCAGCTTTATACTGATAGTTTCTTTTGTATGTCTTACAGTTTTCTGATGATTTTCAAATTCTGCTATTCCATTATGATGGACGGACAACTGAATGGGATCAGTATGAGTGGTCAAAACGTGCTATTCATATCAGTGTCAGAAAGCAAACTAAGTGGTGAGGCTTCATGTTTATTCATGTCAAAGTCTTGTTTGTTTTTGTGGGTACATATCATATTGTAGACCAAGAGTTATTCTTTTACCAATGAACCAATAAACTTACCTATGCTTCTTATGTGTTGTGAAGCTGTATTGATCTGTGGACTTCATATTGGTCAATTCAGAAACAGCCCCCCAACCTCACTTAGGTCGAAGACTCTTTTGAGGCATTGGGGCTTGTTTTTACTGTTTTCTTTTTGCTGTGGGATGTCAGGTTGATTGCCACACACTGCTCTCGATGCTTTCATTAGAATATCTTTTTTTTTCTCCCAGGTGGTATGCAAAGAGATTTTTGCATCCCGACATTGTAGCAGCGTATGATTACATTTTTATTTGGGATGAGGATTTAGGAGTTGAACATTTTGATGCTGATAAGTAAGTTCTTTCTCCTCTTCTAGTAAGCCAGTGTTTATCCTAATAGATTTTCAATTCGTTAGGTGAATAACGAGTTCTTCACCACATTTTAGGTATATGAAACTAGTTAAAAAACATGGACTGGAAATCTCACAGCCTGGTCTTGAACCCAATAATGGATTGACATGGCAAATGACAAAGAGAAGGGGTGACAGAGAAGTTCACAAGTAGGGTTTTGTACTCTCGCACTGTACGGCCATGAATTCTTTACTTGAAAAACTACCTAATTGCGTGTGTGGATGAACAGAGAGACGGAAGAGAAGCCTGGCTGGTGCAGTGATCCACATTTGCCTCCTTGTGCAGCGTAATCTCTCTTTTCACGCTGTTCTCTCTTGGGTTTTCTTAGTCAAATACATCAGCCTCTTTTAGGTTTGCACTAGTATGCATTGTTACTACACAGCTGGATTATAATTATTAATTTAGCTACACTACCCCTCATCCCCTTGCCACACGCAAACCGAAAGAAGGGGGGAAATGAATTATGTTCTTAAGATCGAAAAGAAACGAAAACTAAAATTCATGTATAATTGCTATAGATACATGCTCTTGTTTTGACATTTATAAACACATCTCTCTCCAAGCAGCTTTGTGGAAATCATGGCTCCTGTATTCTCTAGACAAGCGTGGCGATGTGTTTGGCATATGATTCAGGTAGTCATTGTATTCTAGGTATATTCCAAAATAATGACCACAACCATATAGGTGGTTCTCATTGCTTTTTCTGGCTTTATGAAAGTGTGCTTTTTTTTTGTATTGCACAATGGTATGTTGAGATTTACTGGTATACTTTCAGAATGATCTAGTGCATGGATGGGGGCTGGATTTTGCTCTCAGAAGATGCGTAGAGGTTGGTTATTCTCTCTTCATTTGCGTCTCCACTTTCGAAATATATTAATACCACCAGTTGACAAGGACACAAATTTATGCATCTTGGGATTCTTTTAGGTTTAGTATTAAAATTGAAGGGAGACCCAAAAGGTTGAAAAAGTTGAGTTTGTTGTTCCATCAAATCCATTTCTGGTACTCTCAACAAACACATTTAAAAGGCACTTTATGCTCAGTGGTCTGTTACAGGATATTGTCAAATTTTTAGAGTTAAATTTAATCAACTATTTAGGGTGTTATGTATCAAGGTTTCCAACAAAATAGCACGGACACATACTTTAATTCTGAGCCAATGAAATATGTTAGAGCAAGGCTTTAAAAACCATCCAAGTAATTCTTATTAGAAAACATTGATGGGGAAAACTTGAAGTCCATCCTTATGGGACATACTTTGTCGATGTAGTTCGGGTGCATTTTAATTGAAGGTTATCACAAAATCATTTGATTTCAATTGTTAGATGTCAAATTTACTCTCTAAAATCCAGATCCATCGATCCTAATGTCAGTCCCATTCAAATTTAGCAAATTAAATACAACAAAAGGAGACTTGTGCTATTATAGCCCTCTCGCCACATTATAATCATATTTGTTTTGATGTTACAGCCAGCACATGAAAAAGTTGGTGTGGTCGATTCGCAATGGATTATTCATCAAGTAATCCCCTCTCTGGGAAGTCAGGTCAGCCATAAAACTTATCTATCAACCTAAGTGTTCTCTATATCTTGTTTTTGTTGTTGGCCTTCTTCCACGCATGCAAAACTTAATGGGGTGGGGCATTTTACAATGGCATGTTCTGGTAGATAAATGTCACACAGGTTTGACTTTACTTCACTCGCTAGGCTAAACAAGTTTAGTTATTATATATGATTTGGTTGCTGGTCTACAAAGGCATATAAGGAAGGTTTTTGCCCAATTTAACTCATATGAAAGATCATATAACAATATATCATGCTCGACCTTTGATATCCTCACTATGAGTGTTGATGATCAACGTAACTACTCATTACTCTGCCTCCTATGTTTCCTATCATCATCGTCATTATCATCTCCTTCTTCATATCCTTGTCGTTATTACTATTGCGCTTCTGTTAAATTGATGATTTATGAGTGAACAAGAGAACCTAAGCACCTTTTTCCGTTGCTGTTATTGTGTTGTGTTTTTTATTCCTCGAATTATATGTTCCCTTGGTAGCCAATATTCTAATTTGTAGTTCATGACATTTATAGATTTGTAAACAAGCCAAAATTTCCTACATAGGTCCTAATATGCGAAATATAAGTGTAGAATAGGACTCATTGGGGGTTCAAAAACCCAACCAGCATTTGCCAGAGAATGCATATCTTCCCCCACCATGTTTTGTTCATTCTAACTTTATTTGATGTCCTCAGGGTGAAGCGGATGTTGGTAAAGCTCCATGGCAGGGGGTATGTATATCAGTTCTTTTATATTTTGATATGGGTCTTACTTATTCTAAAACTGCAATATGTCCAGTTCTGACACAAAAATATGTTGAGGATTACCCATATTTAAAAACTCATCATAGTCATGATTCTCAGGTGAGAGAGAGGTGCAGGTTAGAGTGGGGAATGTTTAAAGATCGTCTTGCCACGGCAGACAAGCACTACTTCGCACAGTTTGGAAACAACCGATTATAGCTATGCTCCTGCTCGACGTTTTTCATTTGCCGCTTCATCCCTGCTGGATGGGGGTTTCTTTGAGGTCCGTACCGTATTTTGTTACATGTATGCCTTCTTCTGGTAAAAAGATATATACATCCCTTGTATGCATATATAATTTTTCTTTTCTAATAGTTAGAAAGTTTAAACATCTGCAGATCTGCTTGTTGTTTACGATACATTACTTCTCAAAAGATATCCATGAATTAGGTTTATGTTGAACCTTAAAAAAATATATGCTTGTACATTAAAATAAATAAAAGGTGCAGGGTCTTCTACAGTATACCCAATGCTTAATAGCATACGTTAGCTGCTATCCGAAATCACAACTCCCAACTTGATATATTTTTACATGATTGAAAGTAGAGATTGCTGATAAATCCAACTTTTGTAACACCATAGCTGCCTAACTCGAATGTCGGCTCTATTTTGTGTGTCAAGATTTTTTGTAATATTTCGAAAACTTGGTTGCAAGAGCAACCGATGGTTGTCGAGGAAACTTTGGTGTCCCAAAAATGGTCCAAGTGTGAACAATTTAGTTCAAGATTCAACATCTCTATATTCCTTTATCATTTAAATACCTAGTGTTCTCCGATATTGCTGTCCAGTACCTATAATTGTATGTGATAGAATGACGAGATGTTCCGAGAAAACCCCAACAGAAAACTTCGGTTCTGTAACCTCACAATCACAATCTTTTGGAATGCCCATTCTCCCAAAACTGTTAGAGTTCATATCAAAGCAAAGAATGCATCCATCCTCAATGCCTCCTTCACCATTCGTGTACGAGTGGAATGAATTAGCAATAAACGTATTCAGATTCAAGTTTGGATAGACGTAAACATTAGTGAAACACCGATCAGTCGATGTCCATCTATTGGAGCTCAAAGTATATAGATAAAGCTTTAGAGGGAATATATTTCCAAAACTCCTCTACCTCTACCTGGTAGATGATGACCACTTCGAGGTCAAGGACGTTTGAAGAGCCGAAACCAAAGCCAAATTTAGGTGTACTCGGCTGCATGCCCTGACGCCTCTTTCGGGTCTAATCTAGTTGTCTGGCTTGTTTAATAGCAGGATTGCACAAGAAAATCGACGAATTGACTTGAATGCAGAGGATTCCATTGCAAGTACCAAGGAGTATGCCATGAGAGAATTAACATTATTAATATCTAGATTTGTTGAGAGTTGGGTGAATGCTTTATCATTATGATGAAAAGAGTAGACGTAGTGGTGGTAGTAGTTGTATTTATTCATGTGTTGCATGACAAGTGACGGTTTGGAGGCTTTGATGAAATTGAGATGTATTTGTTATGACAGCGGAAGCGAATTAACAAATCAGATGCGAATCTTAGACAAAGAATCACGTAAAGTGCACGAAAGTAAAGAACACCAGAATTTAACATGGTCCCCCTAACAACGTGTTAGGACTACTCCACAGCTCCAAGCCACAAACAATTCACTATAATGGGAAGATCAGGTTACAGAGTTGATCAATCAGATCTCAGATGAATAGAACCGCTAGTCTACACTATTCCTAGAATAGAATTATAAGACTCTCTATTCCAGAACTCTTAACCTATCTAATTAGCTACATCCTGTCTCTCTCTGGAACCTAGACCTCAGAGAATGGTTTCTGGAACCTAGACCTCAGAGAATAGAAACCAGGAAATCTATTCTCTGAGTCTTCTTTCCGGCTCATCCAAGTCTAAGGAGAAAGTCCCTTATTTATAGGCTACACTAAGACACCCAAAAGGAAATACTTTTCCTAAAAGAAAAGCCCACATAAGTTAACTACCTAATACACTTTCTTGTCCCTCAAGAAACGACCTTAATAGGTAATAACCTGTGCTCCAATTGTTTCCTTAGTGAATCTGCCTATTCAAGTCACCATATTCAACAATCTCCACCTTGACTTGAATCTTCTTCAGATGTCAGCTGCAGAAACTCTTCCCAATGCACCAGATGTACTACTAGTACCAAATGTGCTCAGATAGTGAACTCAGATGTTGCCCAGCAACTCAGATGCGAATAGACGACGCCCAGCATCTCCATCCCATAACTGTGACAGAAGTGCCCCATGTTTTGCAGACTGATTTGAACCTTACGAGTGATTTCACAGGAAGGCGTATGAGAATATAGATCGCTAAATCTTCTCGGAGCTTTTCAGTCATCATACTTCACCATGCCTCACTACAATCATTATATAGTGAGCTTCATAGAATTTTGGCAAATTGACACATTTTGATGTCAATTTTTAACTTGGAGTACCCAAGGTTTTTTTTTGCAAGAGAAGCACCCATCTCTAGTAATTTACCATACTATCCTCAATGATAACTCATCTTCTTCCTCTTCTCCTTCATCTTCTTCCTCTTCTCTAAACCCTATCACCACAACTCCACCACTATCCCATTGCGCCGTTATCCCCCGCAGAAGCACGTGACAGCACAAGAATGGAGCTTTAACATGAAATAGGTGGTTTGATTGTAGAATTTGTTGAAAATATACCCTTTTACAAAAATTAAGATTTTGAATATTTCCATATATCTGCATTTTATCGATTCATAATAAATCTAGAGCAACAATTGAATATAACAAGTTAGTAATGTGTTTGTGAACATACTAAAAGAAAGTATATTTATCTATAACCACAAGATAGATTAATAGAATAGACTACACTTGATGTTGATGAAAATTGTTTTGAAGTATTACACACCGGACGTTATTTTGCTATAGCACACAAACTAAAACTAGTAGAAAGTAGTATACAAAGAAACACCCACCAATTTGGGCTCTATTCTTGCATTTTTTGAGGTTGTATCTTTGGAATTTTGATGAATTTGGGGCTGTGTTTAGTTTATAGAGGGCTAGAATGGTTGAAATCTTGATGGATTCTTGGGCAAAAACATGTTTGTTGATGTTTTCTGGGACCGTTAAAGTTGCGAATCAACTTTTTTTTTAACAGAATAGAATTACAAGATCACGAAGTTTGTTGCAGACGTTCTTAATTCGTCCGCAATTTGCGTGATTAGCGAACATATTCACATATTTTAATTCACCATATTCAAATGTTTTCACTTTTAAGTATAAGTGATCATGGTCGGTTACTCAATAGCACATTTGACCAAGCTTCCAACTAGGAGGTTTTGAGTTCTACTCTTCTTGTAGAAAAATATTATCTTATATTTCATTCTAACTATCTATTGCTTAATAATTTCTGTATTCGTTTTTGTAATACCATTGTCCTATAATTTTATCGCTAATTTATATATATAAAAAGTATAAGTGATTATGGATAATTTTTTCATGACATCAATGATATAAATTGAGTTTAATTTAGTATTAACATCGATAATAAATTAATCATGTGTGAACTTCTAAGGGGGGAGCACATCTGTTATTCCTGTTTGATGGGGGTAACACCCGTTCCAGGGAATTATGGATGTTCATGCTCTACTGATTTCCTGCTACAGGGACGAAGAAACCCCTGAAGGTTGATTGTGCTTTCCTTTTGCAGGTACCACTTGGAGAGGCCAGTAGAGGGGGGTACATGCTTGATTCCTGTTTGATGGGGTTAACACTCGTTCCAGGGAATTAAGCATGTCAATGCCCTTCCGACCTCCCGTTTGATGAGGGTAACAACCGTTCCTGGGAGCTAGGAAACCTTTATTGGGTCGCCGCAGAGGATATATCTACCGGAAGAGACGCATCCAGAGCTCCACTTCGTCTTGCTGAGATGCTTGTTTGTATATAGTATTGCTGAGTGTGCTCATATTGTTTGGCTAGGCGCACTTTATTTATTCTGTATAGGGAGCTTTTTGTGGCATAATTCTGGGTGTTTTCTAGCACATGAGCACAGGAGGGGAGGTAGGAGTTTTTACTTCTACACCCCCTTCCCTGCTCGCTAGACTTCTTGGGATTTTGCTCTAAAAAGCTCCATTATTTTGTTTACAGTGTGCTTCTACTTTTGATGCTGCGATTAGCTCGCATGACTCTGTATTATTTGTTTTCTTAACACGTAATCCCCTCGGCGGGCTTAGATTAAAAAAAAAAAATTAATCATGTGTGAATTTCAACAATGTAATATAGGGCTAGAGGCACGTCTGATTATACATATTTGATGTTTTTCATTATGTCACCATTGTTTCAGTATGTCTCATTCGATTATACATGTTTTAAAAAGTGTTTCATTTGGTGATTACGTCATTACGGAGGTTAAGCTTGACTTTTTTGAGGCAAAATATCAAGGGTAAAATTGTCCAACACATTTTTGAGATAATATTGATTTTATTTTATTTTTGGGTTTATCATTATTGTCAGTTTATTACTATAATATTGATTTTGAGCTATTTATATAAAAAAATAAGCTGAAGTATAAATATTTATCTCAACATAATATCAAAATTGAGTAATTATCTCAAAACTTGTTTGGACAATTTTGCCCCTACTAATTTCCCCCAAAACTCAAACTTAATGTCCGTTATTAGGGATGTCCATAAATAACTCCAACCCGCCCAACCATGATACACATATATTAATCAAACTTGTTTCTTTTTCATTATAAGTGGATCGATAACATGATACATCCATAATATTGTTAATTTGTTATAGTGCTTTACTTTGTGAGGTCTGAATTAGTTATTAATAGTGTTACACAACAACTTTTATGATCTTATTGTTTTTCAACAAAATTGTTATTGTTATTATTAATATTGTTTGGGTTTATTTGATATATTATTTTAAATATTTAACCGCTATGTAACCCGATCATCCCAACCAGCCCAATCCGAAATCCAAAGACCTGAATCAATGAGTCAAATGATTCTTGAGTCGGGGTTGAGGCTTTTAATATGTAAAACCTAAAATATATTGGAGTGAGTTTGGGTTTATATGAAAGTTGGACAACCCAGTCCATGGTCATCCCGACCCGTTATGACGAGATGATCAGGTAATACATTTTTTGAAACACGTGCGATCGAATGTGACATATTAAAACGTATCTGATCGAGTGATGACATGGTAATTGGTAGGTAACATGTGTGATCGGATGATGACATGGTGAATAACATATGTGATCAAACATGTCATTAACCCTATAAAATAAGTTTGTAGTTTATATGATTGAAATTCATTAACCTTTTTCTAAATATATAAGTTTATAGAAATATATATTATTTCTTTGTTAGAAGCGAATTGTGTCACTAATTGTATAATATATAAGTTTGTAGTTTGTATGATCGGAATTATCAATCTTTTTTCTAAAAATATATAAGGTTATAGAAACTAAATTATCTCTTGATAGTAGAGCGAATTGCCAATATAAATATATCATCTTCGAAATTGTGATCGAGTTATACTTCGATTCCAGTAGCGACACTATAGTCGCTAGGAGCAGCACGATAATAGCAATAATAGAATAGAAGAATATATAATATGTTCTTGAAAGTTTGGAAGTAAGGAAAGGGGTGCGATGGGGTGTAATGTTATTTAGAATTAAAAAGAAAACGATTTGAGAATACCCTAGAAACGAAGAAGTGTTTACGGTACACATAAAAATAAAACGATAGTTGAGGCGAAACCGACCAAAAGCCAAGATAAAATAAATAGAATGATCTAGAACCTCTCATGCTTTAGCCTCCATCTAAAGCCCTAAGTATCACATTTGGTCACTTCACCAACCCCTCTATCTACTTCTCCCAAACTCAAGCAGTGTGCAAATCCGCCTCCTTTAGCTATGGCTTCTGCAAATTCTATTTCTACTGCCTCAATCCTTCCTTCTAACCCAGTAAGCCCCCTCCCCCCCTCCCCCCACCCCCCATTTTCCAATTCGTGAACTCGTCGTATATTGGAATTGAATAAAGTTTATTGATTTAGAGCTGAATGGAGACCTTGTATTTATGTACCCGACCCCTTTTTGGTAGTATAATGATTAGTTGAATTTGTATAAAGTTTATTGATTTTGAGGTGAATGGAAATGATGTATTTCTATAGATGGCCCCTTTTGGTTGTCTATGGATTGATTTGGTTGGTTTGGTTCTTGATTTAGAGCTGAATGGATACTTTGTATTGTATAGTCAACCCCACTATTGGTGGATAACGGTTATGTTAGTTGGGTTGGTTTATTAAGTTACAGTTGAATGGAGACGTTGTATTCGTATAGATTGCCCCATTTGGTGGGATAAAGTTTATTGCTTGATTCATTCTAGGGGAGTTTGATGAGAATGGAGGTCAATCAATTATCATCTCGTCCTCTTCATAGTCCTCTTTTCCCTAATGATTCAACTCATTGCAATATAAAATTAGTTGAAGTTGTGTTGATTTATTCACTTTAAGGGAGATAAATATAATTGCAAGAGCAGATATAATTTGAATGCTTTTGTTGAAATTGTATAAAGATTCTTGAATTGTTCATTGTAGGGAAGTTTGATGGGTAGGAGGACCAACCAATTACAAGGGAAGATGTTGTTCAATAAACCATCTTTTTCTTCCTTTAAAAGCAAGAGGTTCGTTGTTAAGGCCAATGCTAAGGATATAGCATTTGACCAGGCTTCTAGGAGAGCCCTTCAGGCTGGTATAGACAAGCTTGCAGATTGCGTCGGGCTTACTCTTGGTCCCAGGGGTATTTTCTAGAACTATTATTGAATTTTTTATGTTTTATAAATTACAATGTGTTTTTGTATCTTAATTCTTAAATGTGCTGAATGATCAATTGCTTATTCTGGCTCATCACAATCTGTTCCTTTATTGATATGTTAAATGAGGGAGTAAATTTTGTTGTTAATGAATTGGTGGGTATTTTGGCGAAGAAATAAAATGTACCTTTTCATATTTTCTTAGCTCATTTTCTTGAACCTCTATTGTATATGCAGCCATTATCTCCTAAGATGAGTAACTTCCTTTTGAGCTATACTTTGTCCGTAGGTTTCTCTATTTAAAGTGTTTATTATATGTAGGTGTTCTATGTGATTGTGGTTTTTGAATTAATATATATGTTTTATGTCATTGTCAATCTTTTGTTAAAGAATAATTCTTGTATGTCCATAAAGCTTGCTACTTTTTGATCTTTAGAAACAGAGAATAAGTTTCACTACCTTAATTTACAAGACATTTGAAGACTTGGTGTTTTAACTTCTATAGTCTATATTAATGCAAAGACATCGAGGGCTTGTTCATGAATGGTTTGAATCCGTGGTGTACTCGGCATATGGTTTATTGACTGTAATCTTATGTTTTCAGGGAGGAATGTGGTCCTGGATGAGTATGGAACCCCTAAGGTGGTTAACGATGGAGTAACAATTGCTCGTGCTATTGAGCTACCAGACGCAATGGAGAATGCCGGTGCTGCTTTGATTAGAGAGGTCAGTCCTCTTTCTTTCTTATCATTAAATTATACACATTTGATAGCCTCTTCTTTCCCATTGTTTTAGAAATTCTGTAGTGTGTGTTATTCTTTATGATCTTACATATAATGTGTGCATCATGTGTTGCAGGTTGCTAGCAAGACTAATGATTCAGCTGGTGATGGAACAACAACAGCATCAGTTCTTGCACGTGAAATTATCAGACATGGTCTTTTAAGTGTTACATCTGGTGCCAACCCCGTCTCCATTAAAAAGGGTATCGACAAAACTGTATTGGGATTGATTGAGGAATTAGAAAAGAAGGCCAGGCCAGTTAAAGGTCGTGATGATATTAAAGGTATTGTTTTGACCTCATCTTTGTCCAGATTCTGAACGAGTCGCTATGTGAATTCTTTTGTGCCTAATACAAAAAACAAAAGCTGCTGAATTTAATTGTTAACAATTCATGCATTAAATTGCAGCCATTGCTTCCATTTCTGCTGGAAATGACGAAACCATAGGAACAATGATTGCTGATGCTATTGACAAAGTGGGACCTGACGGTGTTTTGTCCATTGAGTCCTCTTCTTCCTTTGAGACTACAGTTGATGTAGAAGAAGGAATGGAGGTATGTACCTATCTTGCTAACTTACATAACCAGTTAATTTCTCTTGATTTGGTTAACATGACTTTTTTTCTCTATACAGATTGACAGAGGATACATCTCTCCTCAATTCGTCACCAACCTTGAGAAACTGCTTGTAGAATTCGAGAATGCTAGAGTGTTGGTAACTGACCAGAAAATTTCTGCCATCAAGGATATCATTCCCTTGCTTGAGAAAACCACCCAACTGCGAGCTCCTCTTCTTATTATTGCTGAAGATATTACTGGGGAAGCTTTGGCCACACTTGTTGTTAACAAGTTGCGGGGTATCTTGAATGTAGCTGCCATCAAGGCACCTGGATTTGGTGAAAGAAGAAAAGCTATGCTTCAGGATATTGCCATTTTAACAGGTCGGCATGCTTTATCCTGGATTCATATATTTGTACCTTGGTATAGTCATACATACTCATACTGAACTGCACCATGCTTATTTCTCTGTAGTTAAATTTTTTTTATAAACATCACAGGTAAATAAAAGTAGGGTGGAAGATCACAATATCCTATTTTAAATTTAGTACAGCTTTAGTCAATTTCCTTGATATCTAACTAACTGTTCTCTATATGTGCTTCAGGAGCGGAGTTCCAAGCTAGTGACATGGGCCTCTTGGTTGAGAATACTCAAGTTGACCAATTGGGTATTGCAAGAAAGGTTACCATTTCTAAAGATTCCACGACTATTATTGCTGATGCTGCATCGAAGGATGAATTACAGGCTAGGATTGCTCAGCTGAAGAAGGAGTTGTCCGAGACAGACTCTGTTTATGACACAGAGAAGCTTGCTGAGAGAATTGCTAAACTATCTGGCGGTGTTGCAGTTATTAAGGTTGGTGCTGCTACAGAGACAGAATTGGAAGACCGTAAGCTTCGTATTGAAGATGCCAAAAATGCTACCTTCGCTGCCATAGAAGAAGGTATAGTCCCTGGAGGTGGTGCAGCATTGGTTCATCTCTCGACCTTTGTTCCTGCTATTAAGGACAAGATTGAAGATGCAGATGAGCGACTAGGTGCTGATATCGTCCAAAAGGTATAAACACGATTCCTATATATCTAATATATTCTAAGACTAGACTGCGTGGTGAAGTGTGTAGATTTTATTCAGAATGACGTAAAAACATCTTTATCTAACTGTACTTACCTGAATGTTTCGCTTTAAGGCTCTTGTTGCACCGGCATCTTTGATCGCACATAATGCGGGTGTTGAAGGCGAGGTTGTCGTAGAGAAAATAAAGGAAAGTGAATGGGAAATCGGTTACAACGCAATGGAGGACAAATATGAGAATCTAGTGGCATCTGGAGTGATTGACCCTGCAAAGGTGACAAGATGCGCTCTACAGAATGCTGCTTCGGTTGCGGGAATGGTTCTGACCACACAAGCCATTGTTGTGGAAAAGCCTAAGCCAAAGGCTGCTGCAGCTGCTGCCCCTCAAGGTCTAACAGTGTAATCTAGGGTATAGAATAGCTTAAAGTGTTGATGAGTGTTGAACTAGGAAGACGGCAATTGCATTGTTTACTCTTGGTTTTGTATGATCTATCAAGTAAGGCACTGAGGAATAATTTTATCAAAATTTCTTCTTCTCATTTGTTTTGACATTGTTGGGTATGGAATTTTGTTAATAAGCACAGATTGGCACAATGAGAAAATGTAGCAATTTTTGTTGAACGTAAACGTTGATTGCTTGGTTTATAGGTCGTAGATGAACGGAAATAAAATATTCTCAATACAAATATAAAATATACAATTTTTAATCAAAGGTGTGCCAAATATAATACTTTCTATGTTCAATTTTATTTGTCATATAGTCATTTGTCCATAAATTATCGAAAATGAAAGGTAGTTAAAAAAATCCTCTATAAGTGTAGAGTGATGATCAAAATTTTCTAGTGTAAACTAACAAATATTTTTTAACAAAAAAAAAAAAAGTATTAGGTCTAAAAGTGTAAAGCGTTAATCAAAATTTTCTAGTGTAAACTAACGAAGTATTTTTTAACAAAAAAAATAAGTATTAGGTCGACATATAAAGATGAACGGACGAAGTATGTATTTATAAAGTGCTTTTGTCAAATTATAAAGAAGATGATTAAGTCCTTAATGTTGACTAGTCCTCTAATTATAAAAGTTAATTAATATTCCCTCTGTTTTTTAAGATAGTTTTTTGACTTTTCACGGTCAACGAGACACGACTTAAAACGAAAATATTTGTAATTTATAACAGTTCTAAGCTAGATTAACCTAGATTTGAAGAGTTGTGATACACTTATGGTTCGTTTGGATTGGGGTGAACCTAGGTAAATCTAGGTGAAATTTATCATTCACCCTGTTTGGAACCAAAATTAATAAATTTTTAAGGTTAATGTAGGTGAATCTAGGTTAATGTAGGTTAACATATTTATGCTCATTCACCCTCAAATCATTCACCCCCAAATCGGTGGGTAATGCTAGGTTAATGGATCAATTTTTTTTAATTATTATATCAGACTAAAATACCCACCAATAATATTTCCCTCCATCAATATTATTTCCTCCAAAAAAAATATACCTTCCCTCGTTGTTTACACAATTTCCTTCAAAAAAAATATGTTTTCCATTAATATTTCCTTCTATCAATCATTCACCCTCCCTCGTTAGTCGGTATGAAACATAAGTGATCTAACTGGATTTTTTTCAAACGTGAGTAATGTCGGAAGCCATTTGCCCTTATCCTTATTATGTTCTCCATTTCCCAAAGGTCGTCTCTTTTCATCGCATTGTTGAGTTGAGGTAGTATAAATGCCATTCGAACCTAACCACTTGAGTTATACTCCTTTTGTTTTTACATGGAGTCTCAATTACACGAAAAATTGTTACTTTTGTTTTTATTGTTAAAAATATTTATATTTTGCTAATGTTTCTATTCTAATAATAATGTGCAAACAAAAACGGGATGTTTTACATAATATTAAAGAGAAGGATATAAATGTCAGTATATTGTTTTTCAAGTTATTAATTATATTGTTTCACCTATTGAAGGGTAATGATATCGAAACAGGAATTATAATAGTTTCACCTAGATTCACCTATATTCCCCTACATTCCCCTAACCTAGTGGTCCGTTTGGATTGGGGTGAATCAGGGGGAGGAGAATTTTAAAAAATTCTCCTAGGGGAAGAGAATCAAGGGGAATCAGGGAGAATATATTTTATTGTTGTTTGGGTACCATGATTTTGAACTAGGAGAATCAGGGAGAATAGTATATTTTAATGCTTAATATTGTATTCTCCTTGATTACCCTTGGATTTGGAGGGTAGAGATTTTGAGGGGAATGAGGGGTAATGGGGGTGAATCAAGGGGAATAGTTTCTCTTAGGGTAGAAAATTATTAGGTTCCCAAACACAAAAAAAAACTAAATTCTCCCTGATTCCCCTTGATTCACCCCAATCCAAACAGACCATAGGTTAATTTTAAATGTTTCCCCTCACCTAGATTCACCCCAATCCAAACGCACCATTAACTACATGAGCAACTATTAAATCCTAGATTGGTCTTGTAATAATTCGGTCTCACAATTTCTTTGTTAAAAAGCAAAAATATCATCACCATTACAGTTGATTATCAAACCTAAATCGATTTAACACAATAGAGATAGTCAAGAATTTTGAAATTGATGCCTAAATTCAATTCACGATCCGACCAACATGAAACAAGAGAGTTTAGTGAGTCGTGGAAGGTGAAAAGCTGAAAAGCGTGGAAAGAGTATTCGAATGTGTCAAATAACAATGGCGGATTTGGAACCAAAATATACAAATGGCGAAACGTAACAAACGGCCTTATAGACTTGTTCCTCTTCTTCTTCTTCTTCTCTCCTCATTCAAAACATCGTGTTTGCATTTACTTTTCCTCTCTTCTTTTCTTATTTATTATAATCCCACCTCATAATATATATATATACATATATTATTAAATATTTAAAATATATGTATATGTATTATATCTATGTACAGATTCATGGTATACTTCATTAATATACTAATAATGCATGTTCTTCGGTTTCTTCATCCTCATTAATTCCTCAGGTTTGTATTCATTAACTGCATCTTTTTTAATTTATTTTTATTCACTTTATTTTTGCTTTCTTGATTTGCATGCGTAATTTTTATCGTTTAGATGTTGTTTACATGCATTTGAGATGTCCCACATTGATGTCCAATAATGGTTTTTTTTTTTTTTAAAATTCTATAAATTGATTTTCATCAGGTGCAATTTATTCATTTTTTGGTGATGTAATTAATAGGTTTTAATATCAATTATGTACCGAATTAGGAATTGGGATTAGTTAGCATAGTTTGACATGTCTAGGTGTTTATGGTAGTTTATAATTGTCTAAATATATTTTTTCTTTTTTGTGTATATATGTGAGTATTGACGTATGTAGAATTCTTGTTAACATATATACCCTTTTGAAGTGTGTATGTATATAGGTAATTATGGCACTGGAGGGGGTGAAGTTGTTGTATATAGTGGTGGTAGAGGAGGAGAGTGCTGGGAAAGGGGACGATTCGTTTCGATACACACGTTCTTCACTGTTGAGCACTTTGCAGCTCATGGGATGTAAGCCTAAGCACTCTTTTAAGGTAATTTTATTATGTATTAATGTGTGGTATTTGTTTGATTTTGTCATAACGTCTGATTGAGGACTGAGGAGGTTTAAGTTGTGTAATAATGTTTAAGACATGCATGTGAATAGTGGAGGAATCAAGATTTACCTAAGGGAGAGGTACATATTAGTACTTGGATATTTTTTTGAAAGAACATGGAGGTTTGATTCAGCACTTATAAACTGAATTTTGACTCTAGGGTATGAATCTTCGATAAAAAGTTGACGTTACTGTATATGGTTCGATTTGGTATGTAAAAAAAATCAATTTCGACTCTGTGGTAGGAAGTTTTTGTAAAAACTAAAATTCTGACACTACGGTATGGATCTTTTGATAAAGATATGAGTTACATGGATGAACCATTGCTTCAACGGCAAATTGATTATTTGTTCCGTCGGATGTTAAGTTGTGTTTGAATGGGAAGGGTGTATGTGTAATTGTTAAATGACGAATTAGGTTGTTGTCTTGTTGACTAGAAAATTTGTGTGATAAATAGAATTCGTAGTTGTTCTTATTGTTGCTGATATACTGTCCACTATGAGACTTGTTGTTGTGAGAATTATTATTATTATTATTATTGCTGTTGCTGTATCTCGATAACATGATCTTCTATGTATTCCAATACTATTTCATCTACAAAATTACAGATAACATATGCTTTTAATGCTCTGACCAGATTAGTAAAAGGGTGTTTCAAATAATCAGGAGCAAATTTGTACCTGATAAGCATCTTCCAAAGAAAGCTGAACTGTATATCGAGAAAGGTCTTGATAAACCCAAACGAAATTTCTTAGCTGCAGATGATGATAAAAGCGAGTCTAAACTGTTTGAATTGTACAAAAGACGCACAACGGCAGTAGTTAGTAGAAAACTCTTTCTTGACGTTGTCTGCAATTCTCTCACCGAATACAAATATGTTGGTCCCAATCAAAGGGCAGATTTCATTCTTGCGTGCAGGTATTTGTCGATATTAATTTTTTTCAGACTAAATTTCATATACAAGATGGCATGTTAGTGGACTGATATGGGTCATTTCAATCATCAGAATTCGTGAAAGGAAGGAGTCTGTTATCGTCCTATTATGTGGTACCAGTGGATGTGGAAAATCAACCTTGTCGGCTTTGCTGGTATTAAATGAACTTTTTCTATCTTTTACCAATTCTTTACTTCCTCAGTTTGGATAATATCATTCATGTTCTTTTTTAATCTTGGCTAGAATTTTCTTGATTAAATTCAAGCACTAACGGATAGAATATTGTTTATATGGTAATACATAACATTACTCTGGTATGTAGCTCTGCTTAGGGGGGTGAACAAGTGAGGCCCGTGTTAAGACTCGTTTTGATCACCATTCAAGCTCCGACTGTCTACCCCTATTTGATCCTGCAACATAAAACTTTAAAGCAACGAACCACCCATGCTGTAACCTTTCCAGAGAAAGAAAATATTATAAAAAAATACCATTATATCCGTCTTAAGTTCTTCCACTGATTTACAGGTTGCACCTTTGTCTTTAGTTCTTACACTGAATTTTTGTTGCAGGCTAGCAGGTTGGGAATCACAACTGTGATCTCCACTGATTCGATCAGACACATGATGAGGAGTTTTGTGGATGAAAAGCAGAATCCTCTCCTTTGGTCTTCAACATACCATGCTGGGGAACACTTGGACCCTGTAGCTGTTTCACAAGCCAAATATAAAAGGAAGGCGAAGAAACTGGCATGTGCCCCCAGCAAACTTCCAAAAGATGATATTTCAGATGCTTCTGATACTGCGAAGTTACTTCCCCAGGCTAGTTGTCGATCTGTGGATCTGATTAGTCCCAAACAAATGGCAATTGAAGGATTCAAAGCACAAAGTGAAATGGTCATTGATAGTCTTGACCGTCTTATTAGAACGTGGGAGGAGCAAAAGGAATCTGTAGTAGTGGAAGGTGTCCACTTGAGCCTCAATTTTGTGGTAAGATCTTACTAGCAATCATAATTTTTCGAGTCATTGACCATTTTATTTTCATTTTGTTATAACTGGTTGGCTTTTATTACAAATAGTTTCTTGTCTGCAGATGGGACTTATGAAGAAGCATCCTTCAGTTATACCTTTTATGATATACATCTCAAATGAGGAGAAGCATGTAGAAAGATTCGCAGTCCGAGCCAAATATATGACCGTAGATCCTGCTAAAAATAAGTATGTTAAATACATAAAAAATATAAGAACCATCCAAGAATATCTTTGCAATCGAGCTGACAAACATCTAGTTCCAAAGATCAACAATACGAATGTAGATAGAAGTGTTGCAGGAATTCATGCAACAGTCTTCAGCTGTCTGAGGAGACGTCACAACGGGGAGCAAATTTATGATCACATAAAAAACACTGTTGCTGTTGTTAGTGAGGAGTACAAGAACCAGTGTACTGCAAACTCATTCAAGTGCAAGGGGATGTTTCAGCTGATTCAAAGGAAAGGTTCAAGTAGGCATATGATGGCTCTTCTTAATAATGACGGTTCAGTTGCAAAAGCTTGGCCAGTTGATTTGACGCATACCAATGAAAAGTCTGTGTATGGAAATTCTTCTAAGTCTGTTATGGGAATACCAATGTATGGGCCATTAAAGATTGGCAAAGCAGAGCCAGTGAATTTGCAATTTGGTCACTTTGGGATCACTGCGTGGCATAATGACACCGGCTGCACTAGCCATTCATGCAGTTTTGATGAATCAAGAGGCGAGTTCCCTGAAAGTAGTAGTAGATATAATTCATCTGGCTGCAGCTCGCCAAGGATCTCTGAGGGACATGCAAAGGAGGTATGTATAATTATTAAATCTCCATTTTGATTTTAAATCTGACTTTCAGGGTGTTTCCGTTAGTGAAATCCTGTTTTATTTGCCTAAATTCAATGTTCTGTGACAGTGCATTTTAGCTTGGTTTCTTCAAGCTTTTGATTTTGTTGCATCTTTCAGTTGAAGGAGGAAGAATCTGTGCATGGTAGCGACGAAGAGGGAGATGACTTACCAGAACTAGAAAGTGATGAGGATCTTAGTGACGATGGACACAAGCATCATGAAGAGGTATGAATGATAGATTGATAGAGTATGGGACACGAAGGAGTTTGAGATTATTTATTTGCTAATGACAAGAGGATCTTTCTTCGCTTGTTACTCTAATATCAAATAACATATGTTGTGATTGTTCTCGAGTTCCTTACCCTTAGTATTACAATTGTGGTTCTTTCTTCTACCTTTCCCATCCTTGATTGCATACTAGCTATTTCCTTAGTCTTATGTTCCCTGCAAGCCTAGTAGAGTTACTCCTAGTCGTTTTTTTTAGTTGTATGCCAATGGTTCTTATTCATTTTCTATTCTACTATCAGTACCATATTCATGCAAAGTGCATTAAACTATATACAACTGTTGAACAGATTGAAGGATCCGTAGATGAAGATTCTAGAAGATCAGATGAGGAATACGATGATCTTGCAATGGAGGAAATCCAAGAAAATGGATACTTGTCTGATGAAGAAGAACTGAAGGATGAGATTATGCTGTTATCACCGGGACAGAAGGGAAAGATGCACAATCGAAATATCAATCCGTTAGTCAGAGCTAAAAGTTTAAATCATCTTGGGAAATCCCAACGTACATTTACTAGTATCCTCAGAGAAACACTCGAGAAGCGTTCTGGCTCTTTAGGTAGAGGTAGACTCAAAAGAAGCGTTAGCGAGCTCCCAATGGAGCTCTTGTCGTGAAACCTGTACCGAGGTACATATTGCTTTGGTATATTCAGCTGTTTATAGAAGTTTCATCAGGTCTCATTGTAGTAAAGAAGTCAGAAATTGAGGTATTTTGGCTTGTCCACTGAGTAGTATAGAATGCAATGATCTCTTTTGCATGTGTAAAGTAGTAGGCGATGTCATTGCTATTGTGATGTGCATTTCATGACTTGTAATTGATATCCGAGTGGTATGCAACTTTACTTATGAAATAATCAGTTAGTCAACTCAGAATCAAATTGTTGTAATAGTATTAGGAAGAGTTGTAATAATTTATTCATCGAGATTGAATTCGAAGTTCGAAAATGTCCTCACTAGGTGAGCCAACTCGGGCTCGAGCTAAATAAGCTAATTGAAATTAATTTATTTCCATCTCGTAGGGATTTTCCATGGTAGAAAAAAAGGAGAGCAAGTTAATTTGTTTCCATCTCGGAGGGATTGCCAATCTCATTCTCAATCTCTTAGGCCCCGGAATTATGGTTATTCGATTTGGTCTGACAGCCCTCTATATATTCAAGCTGTCTCGGTTTAGTGCATATCAGCTATCTATTTCTCTCGACTATATTTCTAGAACTAAATAATAATTATGAGCATCACCAAGGTTTTTAATAAAATTATGAGCTCCGTTACTGGAAGTTGTTTGTGCAAACCTAAAGGCAAAGATAAAGTTTTGATCAAGACACGTACAACCCTCGCCGACCTTATGAAGGCGGAGGATCAAGCTGCGAGAATATGTAAGGGGTTATTGATAATTTGTATGAATTTGTGTATTTTGATTATGAATTATTGTTTGATAAGTTGCATTTTTTCAATGCAGCATTGGTTGATGAGGACTTTACCGTTGAGTATCCTAACTCTGATCACCGGTGCCGCATTAGGTTAGGGAGCTGATGGACGATAATAGCTCCTCCGCATCCCAAAGAGGGGTTCGCTCGTTATAGGACTTAACCAAACATCTCACGACACGAGCTGACGACAGCCATGCAACACTTGTATGAAAGATCAACTAATGAAGCCCGCACCATCTGTTGAGGAGGTTACTCAAGAAGGGGTTGAGGTTGGTCTTGAAAGTCTAGCCGCTAGTGGCACGCCCTCTAAATTTGTCATTAGTGACGACGGCTGCCAATCCATTGGTGTTGAGCCAGTAAAAGAGGAGAAAAAACAGGAGCCGTCAAAACAAGCGCCGATGACCTGAACGTTCGTTGTATATCTAGTTTCTGGATCAATGGATGTAGGTGGAATTATCAAGACCTTGACATTCTTGCCAGTCTTTGCTCTGGACAAAGCCACATAAAGTTGTCCATGCGAAAACACTGGCTGTCGCAGATAAATTCCCACACAGTCAAGAGTCTGCCCTTGTGCCTTATTAATAGTCATCGCAAAACACAACCGTATTGGAAACTAACGCCTGATAAATGGCACTAAATGTTTATTATCTGATGGATTTGGTTCCAAAGGTATTCTGGGAATCCATACATGTTTTCCCCTGTATTGACCAGTTGCAATAGTTGCCCCTATTAAATTAGAAGTCAACTGTTTGCATATCAGTCTTGTACCATTACAAAGACCTTCGATAGGATTGATGTTCCTCAACAGTATTACTGGACAATTAATCTTCAGGACAAGCTTATGTTGTGGTAAACCTCTTGGTTCCAATGTATTTAAATAGTCAACATATTCTCCTTGGTCTACATCATTCTTTGCACGATTATCACTGATGTATGTCTTTTCTTCACCAGGTATCCTTCCAATTAGCTTGGAGTTGATATCATCAACGAATTCATTCTTTGGACAAAGAATCACTCGCTGCATCATTTCAAAGGGATCAATCTCAAACAGGTTAATATCTGGATAGACATACGATATTAACATCTCAACAGATTCTTCAAATGATGTGTATGGTATGAGCATTGGACGAGGGATTTCGATCTCATTCTTTTCATTTGTAGGCTCCTCTCCGTTTCCAATTCTCATTAAGAAGTCAACAAATGCAGGATCATCCCGTGCCCTCATGTTGTCAGTGAGCTTCAGTTTTTTGAAAAGAGGCCACAACTCTGAGCTTATGATACTTGCTTTGATTTGGTCTAGCCTTCCTCCTCCTCGGACGACAGGAAGTACTTGACGACAATCACCCCCAAGCACTACTAATTTTCCACCAAATTCTTGATCACTATCACATAGATCTTTAAGCAGACTATCCAAAGCATGTATCGCTGTTTTGTGTGCCATTGGAGCTTCATCCCATATGATTATTCTGCTTGCTCTGATCAAATCTGCTTCACTGCTTTGGTATCCTATTTGGCATTCAATACCAGCGTCTCCATCAATTGGTATTTTAAACCTTGAATGTGCAGTTCTGCCGCCAAGGAATCCAGACGATGCAATACCAGACGATGCAACTATGATAGCAATCAACCCCTTAGACCTAATATGTGCTAATAATACCTTGTATAGGTAGCTTTTTCCTGTCCCGCCAGGACCATCAAGAAAATATAGGCCACTACGATCACCAAGAGCAGCTTCAAGAATGACATTGAATGCCTTTTTTTGTTGATAATTTAATCTGTCAACTGCATGGATATCTTCATCAGGAATTGGCATGTTTTTTTCCGCTATTATTTCCCGTGCTAACCGCTCTGAATCAGATGAGGAATATTGGAAATGCACAAGATGGAATTCATTTATATCTCTTCCAAGAGATTCTAATGTATCACTGATACCTTGGAGAACACGGTTTAGAATCTCTCTATCAGAAATTATCAATTGGGCATGATGTCTTTTAAAATCTTCTGCCATATGGTCATAAAAGGCTTCAAATAATTTCTTTGGATTAGATGGTTTACAGTAATGAAGTAATGTTGCAAATAAACGGCGCAGCTCGATTGGCATTTTGAACACTGCGGCCTCTTGCATTACCTTGTCTATATCATCATCATTATGCAGTAGACCCCTTCTATATGCAACATCTTGAAATGTGGGACTTAAAATTCCATCAATTATCAACAGCTCATTATATGATCTAGGGCAGCGCACGTTGTGAAGCAAGACACGCAAGTAATAGCGTTCACTTTCAATTGGATTGACAACACATAATCTCCCAATAATTATGCTCTTCTTCCTCTTTGTCCAAGCTCTACTTTGTGAGTCCCAAACAAAGTGACCTGGGAATTCCTTGTAAAGAAGATTCAGTTTCCTTGCATGAACATCGAAGGTGTTCATATCAAAGAATTCTGTGAGCATTGTTCTTCTGAGCCTTGGATCATTAAGAAGGTCTTCTAAATCTGCATCGTCTTCAAATATGATGGTTTGGAAGTCCGGTAAATGAACTTGAAGTTGTAGTACTGAAGGATACATCCGAGACAAAGGAAAACCAAATAGACGCCATGCTGCTTCAACCGGAGACACCTACCGTGCATTTTGGAAATCTGATATTTCATCTACATCAATACCGCCATCATCTGGAGCTATCCGGAACATGATTTTATCATGGCCTTTGTGCACATACTTATATAGATATTTGACTGCCTTGATATCACAACAAATTTCAACATTTATGTGGCAATCAAATTCAGCAAGTAACTTTGGGTTGTAAGGAATAACCCATCGATTATCCAATATATGTCCCCTCACCTTACTTGTTCTCCCATCATTTCTTCGGCGATATATAGGGTAAGTTCCTTTTCCATGAACTGTAAAATCAACGTACTCCTTTGGGTAATGATTCTTGCATTGCTCATCTCGCATACAAACATTGGCAGGATTCAATTGACCACATGGACCATGCATCATGTGTCTCGCTACAAGACTGTAAAGATAAGGATCTTGTTTCTGATCTGGTAACTCTGCGCTAACTATACGATCATATGCATCCGGGGTCAAATACTTCGAAT
This sequence comes from Echium plantagineum, assembly GCA_003412495.2. Taxonomy (NCBI): domain Eukaryota; kingdom Viridiplantae; phylum Streptophyta; class Magnoliopsida; order Boraginales; family Boraginaceae; genus Echium; species Echium plantagineum. Next base: position 30,792,385 of record CM016564.1, read on the forward strand.
TCGGTTTCAATATTATGAGGAAATGAGCATGTGGTAATCCTCGTTTTTGAAACTCAATGACATATATCACAAATGAAATCTGCCCAAATGCTTCTCCTTTCATAATCTTATCATATAAGATACCCATTTTTGATCTAAATACCCTCGCCAACAAGTCAGGTCTATTCTGCGATTCTTCACCGCGAAGCAAGTGTTATTTTATCTCGGGCCAATTTGGATTACAAGTCATAGTTAAGAAGATATCAGATTTACCAAATTCTTGAACAAGGGCCATCGAATCTAAATACCTTTGCTTCATGTTCCTTGGCCCACCAATAAAAGTTGACGACAAATAAGTCCGCTTCCCAACTTTACCTCCTATTAACACTCCGGAGATGACACTGTCAATTACACCTCTGTACTGTTCTCTCCTTGTTTTCTTTTGCTTGCTCCTTAAAAAATCCAACCGCATTGATTCAAGTTTAATGTAGTTATCAACTACATATTGTTGGAATAAGCGACCAAACCGTAAAGTGTATGATGTCTCATTTAGTCTTATCTGCATCTTATACACATAATACTCTCGGCAGCTCACTGTCTTCCTTCTCCCTCTTCGGCTCGAACCATCTGGAGTGTCCTCATCATAATGAATTATCGATTCATCAATTCCAGCACTCCTACAATTTGTAAATCATGGAATTAAAATACGAATATCCACAATAACAGGTGCCAATGAAAGTCAATCAAATGTAGAGTAAGTAAAGACCTTGTAGTTCTCTTGATAGCATATCTTCGAAAGATGAGAAATTGCTAGCATCTGGTGCTATAAATATGGGCAAATTTCTTCTTCGTTCTTTGATAGTTTGGCCTTTTTTAGGGATGTCACAATGCCAACCAGGTTCACCACGGGGAAACATCAATACATACTGTAAAGGATCGTAGCATCCATAATAATATTGTACTCGATGGCTACTACCAGACTTTGTATAAACTCGGATGTCCCACAATTTAGCATTAAGAGCGTTATCGTCTGGGTTCTCGATCCAAATGCCTGCAACTTCACTCGAAGAAGGAATGTTGTACGTCCTTTGGTCAAGATCAGGATCTGATCTGAGGACAATGTGGTATTGTTCAATGTCCTCCAATGTAGAGACTTGAGTAAGGAACTCGCAATAAGCATTTGGCTTCAGTATTTCAACAAGCTGCTCAACTATTGCTGAATCTAATCTTGGCAATGCTGCAATTCTGTTCGATGCTTGATGGATAGGATCATAAAAGTAGAATTGGATGCCAGTCAATCTCCTTGAAAGGTCTTGAGGAATTAGGTCGTTCAAGTAATGATGAACTTGACCTTGGACTTTAACAGTATATATACCATGATCCCGCCGCTGGTACTGCTCATCACAACGCATACCAATAGAGGTGAATGCAAAGTGATTCTTGTATGTTCTTATCTGACTTTGAAAGTCTTTTGATTTTTTGTCAGTTCCTGTGATGAGACTGATTAAAAAATCTGGCAGGATGGACTCGCCCAAGACGATTTCAATCTTTGAACAACACATGAAATCGGACTCCTTATAAAATTTAAATGCTCCGCAATACTTGCATCGTGGCTTCCTTGGTAAAATAATAGTCCTGCTATCCAAATTACTTTGTGCGATGCCACGATCTGCAGTGTAATTAAACAATAAATTTAAATGACAATTTTCGAGTAATAACAAATATTAAAATTGATTGGAATAATGGTATAATGTACTAAATAGTGTATCGATTATGTTGCACCAGTTCTTTGCCGCTGTCTTGCCGAGCTTGAACAGTGTGAATTTGATGCGTCTCTAACGATAGCACTGGATGTTCTAGACTGACAATTTCCCTCAGTCACATTCATAGATGTAATGCACCCAACGTTTACATGTTGATTCTTATTAGTGGTGTTGGTTTCAAGATGATGAGATCGTAGCATGGCCTACATTACATGGATTCATATAAAACATTTCAATTGAGTATATTCATAATCTAGTAAATTCTTGTACAAAATAAAAAAAAGTTTTTAAGAATAAACAACTTACTTGATCATTATTAACATTTATTTCGGCCGGCACATCACAGTTGCTGCTTTCAACCACCCGAGTGCTTGTATCAATACAACTATCCTCCACTGGTTTGTCTGTTTCTAATTGAATCTTTCTTTTCTTCCTTTTTTTCTTTCATATGTCGTAAGAAACAGATCAGATCGTATAGTTTTATGGGTAATGTAAGATTCATCGATTACTAATAACACTGTATCCTATTGACATCCTAAGATACCTTGGTGAAGTTCTCTACGGCGTCTGTTAATTGCTTCTTTATTGGCTGTGTTGAAACACAATTGTCATTTGAAATAATTAAAAGGCATTATTCAACCTGTTTTGATACAATGATATGACTTCGTTATAATTAGTACCTGCATATGCTTCTCGGCGTCGTTTATTGATTTCATCTTTTTTAGCTGTGTAAATCATAACAACTGTATTTATGCCTGAGTTTTTCAACGACATTAACATAGTCACAAAGTCTTAACATTAACTATGTTAGTGAACACTGAGAATCACTCAACAAACCTGCATAATGCTTGTTACTTCTGTTCATTGTTCTGGAATGCTTTCATATGTTGATCAGCTCACATTGATCTCACTAATTACTCTTTATCAGTTGCATGAATTCAATTCGACCTAACCAAGTATCTATACGATAAACATAACTCATCGAATTTAGATATACTGAATTATACCTCTTTTAAATAATAATCTATCTTGAAAGTTGCATAAAATGTTTCAACTGTTTTAATTATTTGTCTTTATATAAATATCTAATATATATACATTTGACATCCAACTGTAATAAAAAAATAATGCAACCCTATAAAAGTAAACACATTTTTTACTAATTAAAACAGGCTCAACATATAATAAATGTACATATATATATAATATGCATGTATATATGTGTGTGTATATATATAAAGAGATATATAGATGGATAGTGGGATGACATATCAAGAATAATTAATAAATAATCAGATTGGATATGCAACTGTTATTGATGCAGTACTTTAAATCTGAAGTAGTTGGCTACAATAATTAGATATACTACATGATTAATATTTGAAACACATTTTAATCTAAAAAACAGAAGAAGACACAATCTGCAATAAATGCACATACAACTACAAATAGTTAAACTAAAAAAATAAGACAGAATCTGTAATAAATGTACATACAACTACAAATAGAATAAACATTAATGATATATACCTCTCCTGTGAATAACTAAAATACAACAGATATCAGGTATAAATTAAAATGAACGTGCAGAAAATATATATAAATGCAAATAGAAGTGGAATATTAAAGAAATATATGTACATACTTGATTAGTAACAAGACAAAAAACAGGATACTCTGAATGGATAGGTGTATTATATTTATTGTTAACTATCTATAATCTATCTATAATACTTATAAAAGAGCCAACACCCTTAGGTGTTTCTTCCACATTTTGTCAAGACTATTTTACCCCTTCTCATTCATATATTACTACTAATTTAATTTTTCAATTATATATATCTTTTAATGAGAAGCTGAAGGGATGAGTACATTATGAAGTAATATTAATGATTATTTGAAAAATGAAAAATTCATCTCAACCAATTGTATCCATTAATTATTGGCCACAACTACATTATTTCATTCGAATGCAAATAATTCAGAGAAGGTGCATCACTACCGTTATTAGTGTAATCATTTCCTACACAATAAATATAATTAAATGTATTATTTAGTGTAAATTTAGGATCATCACTTTCATGAGCCAATTCAACTTTCTCTAATAATTATTATATCAAAATAAAACTAAGCATATATAATCAAATTAAACTAATACAATTTCAATTTTATAGCACATTCAAATACTATATTTTCAACAATCCTTGTGATAATAACAAGATAAAGAATTTCAAGAGCCAATAAGAATCACATCATCAAGAGTATAAGGCTCTCCATTAAATTTATTAATGACATAACCTAAATGCTCAAATAGTTTTTAATATTCCACGAGAGTCTAAAAAACAGGTAAAAATATTCATATTTATCAAAATAATATTTAGCTCTAAAGATGATAATATGGAGAACTGTTTCTTTTACATGATTTAATTACAAAATATCAATTGATATTGAGAGATGAAAAATGACAATATGCATATTATGAGATCAAAAAGCAATATTTAGACATAAAAGTTGCAAAAATTATTAAATATTTATAAGAGTTCAAATTCGACTATAACAAAAGTTAGAAGTTAAAATTAGTAGAAAGATCTTCAAAAGATACAACAATTACTAAAGATAACATTTAACTTTTAAAACTACACTATATAGTTGGTAATAATGTCAATTAAAAATCTAATTTAAAAAAATAATGAGAATAAATAATGTTTTTGAGAAATAATGACAATCAATAAATGTGTTTTAACACTATATCTTGGAGTTACCTTACTTTTAACATTCCTTCATATCCTTCAATATATTATCATTTTTTCTTGTCTTTCATCTAAAGTAAATCCATTTTTTTTGTTCGAGCAGTTCACTTTTTCATTTTCATTAACATCGATGATTAAGAAAAAAAATCATATTGGCACAAATTCTCTGTTGTTTATCAACTAGCATCGTTTTTATCTTTCATCTACAGGTTTGGACATACATCAGGAATATTGGTTTGTTGTTGAGACTTCTCAATGTAAGATTTCCTTTATATTATAGTTCTTTACTTACTTTTATGAATTATCGTTAGTTCATTCACAATAAAAACTAGAAATGTGATCAATATACTAAGGTTAATATATCTATATATAAAACAAAAAATACATTCATATAATATTATTTAATTATTAAACTTGGATGAGATATGTAAAATTAACTGATGACTTTTATATTCTTTCTATATAAATTTATTTATGCATAAAATAATAATATGTCTTCTATTGATATATAATAATCAATAAGAATACTATGAAAATATTTCTTTAATGTTATCGTAAGCCCAATCTACATATAATATTATTTTAAATTTTGTAAGAGTGTTCTTTTATTATATATTAAAACGATATATATACATACATATATATGTATATATGATGAAATTATAAGGATCAAAAGTCAAATTAAAAAATTAAAATTGTTATTACTAAAATATAAAAAAAAATTCATATAAGTTAATATAAATTACTCCCACCATCCCTTTTTAATAGAGCCATTTTGACTCTGGGTCAAACTTCGAAAGTTTTGACCGTAAACTTTTATTACTCGATAAGAAATAATATAGTCATATGAGATCTTGTTAGATTCGTCTCAATATATATTTTTGAAATATCAAGTTCTTATAATTTTTACACTTTTAAAATTAAAAATATTTATGTTTTAACTCGTGTCTTGGAGACCGTAAAAAAGTAGATGGGTCTATCATTTAGCGATGGAGGGAGTAAATGTTTGGGTTAATTTGTGAAATTATATATGACCCTTTAGTTTCTTTTAGAATCAACATATACAACTTTTTCATTGTAAATGATTTAATTCACTGTTTCTTTATAAGATTTTTCAATCATATGATTGATACTCAAATAAGGTTAAAATATGTATTTGTATGTATTTATATATGACTTATATGCAATATATTCAATTTTGTATAATATATGACTGACATATGAATGTCAACTATGTAAATTGTAAAAAAAGTTAGATTCATAGTTTACTTTAGCAAAAGTAGTCATCAAACCATATAAATCTTACAATTAGTTTAAAAAATTATTACCATTACATATCTAATTCTATTTGAATTTTGATCCTTACAATTTCATGATTAATATATATTTTATTCGTTATTTGTTTTAGGAAAAGTAATCATCAAGTTGTATTAAAGTTATTATTGAAAAAGGAGGTCTTCGGTTATTTATAATTTCAAACCTTGTTGACAATTTAGCTCATATGTAATTTATTTGTATATTACTTAAAAATTTATTGTAATAGTTAAGTGTAATACTATCGCATTCAAACTCTGATCGCTAATTTATATATAAGAAACAATTATATTAAAGTTATTATTAAAATATTACTCCCTCCATCCCTTTATTTTAGAACCATTTTGACCTTTTGGGTCAAACTTCGAAAGTTTTGACCGTAAATTTTTATTAACCGATAAGAAATAATATAGTTATATTGGATCTTGTTAGATTCCTCTCAATATATATTTTTGAAATATCAAATTCTTATAATTTTTACACATGTAAAATTAAAAATATTTACGTTTTAAGTCGTGTCTCGGAGACCGTGAAAAAGTAAATGGTTCTTACAAAAAGGGATGGAGGGAGTAGTTTCAACTATAGATTCAACTATATGTGAATGTATTAAAGCCCTTATATTTTAGTGTAATAATGTTTGTATTATTTTAGTATTAAAAATCATATTGATGACTTCAAATAGATTTTTTACATTCTTTTTATATCAATGTCATAGTTCTTTTCACTATAGAAGATCAATTCAAAACAAAAAATAAGAAGAACAATTATATTGATTTTATGATTTGATTAACTATCTTTTTTATACGAATAAAACATCAAGGTAACTGTTTTACAAGAGAACTATCTAAGAGACGCGTCAGCGAATGACTTATATTTCTTTATGAATAGATATTTGAAGAAATAATAACAGTCGATTAGATGAAGTTCTTATAGTCCTGATACTATCTAAGGCCCAAAACATATTATGTAACTTCGTCATAGTGTGTCTCATAATCTTCTTTCAAAGATGAATTGCAAAATCTTTGGTATGTACTTTTGTATGGCTCGTTGAAATTATAGTCAATTAATATTTTTATATATTGCACATATGCATCATCACATATATTAATATATTGTAGTTATTTAGTATTACGTAGAAAATACACTAAGTAGAATGGTGAACTATCATATGCGTATTCTTAGTAACAAATATGAGTTAATCCAAAAAAAGTAAATTTTTTAATCTTTTAAGGATAATATTATTTGATTTAAAATCATCATCTATATATACTACAAATAGATAGATATAGTTGAAAAAGTATTAATTATTTTAGTTAGTAACAAACTCACTTTTAAAAGAGAGGTTCTTATGTAAATGATTTCTTTAATATATTTTTAAATTTAGATATTTTTGCTTAACCTTATATATTTACTGCAACGATGACCCAGTAGTGGTAATAATATTTCATAGTATTTCTCAGTTATCTATTAGTGATGAAAAACTATAACATTTGAAGTGTTTATCATGTGAGCTAATTTTCATTCTCTTTTATTAAATCGTTATATATGAATTATCTACGAAGAATTTTAATAATAAGCTTTAACGTATACGTGAGTGCACGTAGTCTGTGAGATATTTTTATTGGTATATAGTATATCAATTATCCATATATGGATATCTATATCTATAATCTATAATACTTATAAAAGAGCCAACACCCTTAGGTGTTTCTTCCACATTTTGTCAAGACTATTTTACCCCTTCCCATTAACAAATTACTATTAATTTAATTTTTCAATTGTATATATCTTTTAATGAGAAGGTGAAGAGAGAGGTACACTATGAAGCAATATTAATGAAAATTTGAAAAATGAAAAATTCATCTCACCCAATTGTATCCATTAATTATTGGTCACAACTATATTATTTAATAAGATAATAAAAATATTACGTTTCATTTGATGGGGAAGATGATATTTCAATGGCAAAAGATTTTCTTCTTTGACAGTCATAAATTGATATTCAAATTGACAAAAACCCACATGATTGTAGAAATAAAATAAATAATTATATTTATGCATTCAATTAATGCTAATAATAAGTCATTAAATTCAATGGAGGTTATGGCTTTCACTATTTTCAGATTTGAAAGTTACACAACAAAAAAACATAATTGATATTTAAACATAAGTCTAATATTCATTCAATTAACTATCTATATAAACTGATACATATAAAGTAGAGCTACATAATTAGATAAAAACGAATAATATGAATCCACATGATTGTAGGGAACAAAATAAATAATTAAATTTATGCATTCAATTCATACTAATAATAAGTCATTAAATTCAATGGAGGTTATGACTTTCAGTATTTTCATAATTTGAAAGTTACACAACCAAAAAACATAATTGATATTTAAAAATAAGTTTAATATTCATTCAATTAACTACCTATACAAACTAATATAGATAGTTAATTACATAATTAGATAAAACGAATAATATGAATAAGTACATTCAACACAGCAAAAAACATAATTTGTATTTAAAAATAAGTTTAAGAGTCATTAAATAATTTATTTTCAAAAATAATATATAAAATGAAATTACATGATTAAAGTAAATGAAATATATGACTTCAAAAACTATAAGTAAAAGATAGTTATGACTTAATATATCTATGTAAAATATTAAAAATAAGTATACGACGAGTAGCTCTATTTCAATTTCATGAACTAATGTATTTTAAATACAATTATATAGTTATAGAAATTTCCAGTTGCTCTATTTACAATTTTATGAAACTAATATATTTTAGTAAAATTACATTATTAGAGAAAATTTTAATATATTCTATAATGATAAATGACGATTGTATAAATAAATAAATATATTCATGTAATTTAATTCATGTCAATAATAACTCATTAAATTGTGTGGTAGTTATGATTTTTAACTCTTTTCACAATTAATACTTAAAAATAAGTTAATGAGTCATTCAATTAACCATTTTAGGAACTATATATAAGAAGAATAATTACGTCATTATAGAAAATGAAATATATGACTTTATATATTCAAAAGAAATTTAAAACTATACTAAAATATATTTCTATATTTCTTATAATGAAATCTATGAAGTAATATATCTATGTACAAAATGCAAATAGTTAAATAAGTGTAAGAGTTGCTCTAATTACATTTTATGAACTAATATACTTTAAGTAAAATCATATAGTTACAAAAAAAAAATTAGTTGCTCTATTTAGAATTTTATGAAACTAATATATTTTAAGTTAAACTACATAGTTAGAGAAAATGATATGTTCAACACAAATTGAATAAAATAAGTACAATATAGTTCTATATTTCTTATGTAAATATAAAAATATTTGAAATAAGTAGTAGAATTGTTTTATTTATAATTTCAGGAACTCATATATTTCAAATAAAATTACATAACTAGAGAAAATTTTAATATAATATATATTGATATATATATGACTTTGTAAATATAATCTAAAGTAAAATTATAAAATATAGTCATATTTGAAATATCTATCTATAATTGTACTAATATACCTCCCAAAAGTGTAATTAAACTGAGTATTTATTTCTTTCATTTTTTGCTAAGACTATATTGCTCATTTTAATATAGACTAATTATTTACATCTTATTATTATCTATATATTAAAATGTAACCATTGAATAATTATTAAAATTGCATGAACTAAAACATCCCAATTGAATTGATCATTATTACTACTCAATTACTTATTTATTGAATTAAAGATCCACTATTACAATAATAAACGATTTTAAAAATGTTTACTATATATTTTCTTAACTAATCAATTTACCGTTACACTTTTGAAGGATCATTCTAAAACTATAAATTATGAGACTTTCAGATTCATAAAATTGTAAATAGAGCAACTGTAAATTTCTATAACTATATAATTGTATTTAAAATACATTAGTTCATGAAATTGAAATAGAGCTACTCGTCGTATACTTATTTTTAATATTTTACATAGATATATTAAGTCATAACTATCTTTTACTTATAGTTTTTATTTTCTTTTGAATATATGACTATATTGCTCATTTTAATATAGACTAATTATTTACATCTTATTATTATCTATATATTAAAATGTAACCATTGAATAATTATTAAAATTGCATGAACTAAAACATCCCAATTGAATTGATCATTATTACTACTCAATTACTTATTTATTGAATTAAAGATCCACTATTACAATAATAAACGATTTTAGAAATGTTTACTATATATTTTCTTAACTAATCAATTTACCGTTACACTTTTGAAGGATCATTCTAAAACTATAAATGATGAGACTTTCAGATTCAATCATAAGCAAAACAAAAATGCAACATCATCATCTTCATACATATGAGAGCAAAATCATATCAAGTATCAACTAAATCTTTTATATTTACATGGAGTCCGAATCTTAAAGTTGCTTATATTTTCTATTAGGTTGATTTTGATCAATTAATTTGATTCTTTTGTATGTTTACAGTGATTAGCTCATATTTTTAATACAATTTGATTTATGTATTTATCGATTACATTTATGTTTATCCAGCTATTCATTTATTGTATGATTTTAATTGGGTTGATATTGATAATTTGTTTGATTTTTTTATTATTATCTAAATACATGTCCAATTTATTTGTTATTTTCTTTCGTTTCATATGAAATATACTTGATAAAGATGACTTCAATGGTTAAACATATATGATTTCTATAGAGGAGATTAACAAATATTAGGTTACAATAAGTTGAACTATAAATTTTTTAAAAATCCGTAATGATATACTGAAACAATTAAAATATGACAATAATTTCCTTTGCCACCTTAAATAATTTTTATCTATTTAGAATGTATAATATCAAATCTCTAATATTTTATAATTGTAGAAGTAACAATAAAGGATCGTTTAATCATACTTTGCCCATTTATGATTAGTTATTGGTTCAATTTGCTCTATCGTGTACTTTTTAACTTTATTAATATTACATATAATATTGACTAATAATTATTTAATACTTTTATTGATGGAATTGATTTTGCGTTAAGCTTTGAGTAATAGACAATCAAATCTATAGTTACTTAAGTCAATAAAGTTTTGATCAAAGAAAAAGAAGTAAGAAGTTAGACATTCTTTCTAAATATTATACAAACACAACAGAAATTTTGGAGTTTCTGTTTTTTATGTATTTGAATTTCCACCTTACTATCGAATGCTTTTTAATCTTTTTTGTCCGAAGTAATTTCATAATTTGTTAATAAACTCAGACGAAAGATAAGTTGTATCATGAGTGTTAAGTATCATATAAATATATAAATAAATTTATTATTTATTTCATTATTGTTCACGTGCAACGCACGTAACGTATTACTAGTCTTTAATTAAGTATATCAATACTATAGTACTCTTAAGTATATCAATATTATATTACTTTATACATAAGTAAATGTCCTTTTTAAATTCATTATTATTTGGTAAAATATTTATAAATTATAATGGTTGTACACTTGTGTTTGTTGATTACTATAAATCAATCATGTGCAATGGTATAATTTCCCTTTTTTGATGTTTTCTTCGAGGAAGTTACAAATTGCACATGAACTGACATTGAACTCGATTAATGTGAAAAGTTACACATCTATATAAATTTTGATATATGTAGTATATATCGTTAATAATTTATTCAAAAATTTATCACGTGCAACGCACGTAACATAATACTAGTGTAGTATAAGTTTCCATGTATTAAATGTAAACCACTTAAGGCAAGTCTATACAAGCATTGGCTGCATGTAAAGCACCCCTATTTGTAGTTTATGGTTGCTAGTCATATCAAATTAATGTAACATTGATGCCTGATTTAGCTATAAAAGGGCAGGTATATTACACTTGATCTCAGCAAATTACTCAAAAAGGAAGCACTAAGAATATAGATAGGAAGAATGATAGTTGGAAGTAAAGAATAGCTTTCAATCAGATTTCTTTCTCCTGCCTCATAAGGCATTTGATTTTAGGACTTCATTTGAAGTTCATCCCTGATGAGCATTATGTTTTTATTATTTCAATTCAAGTGTTTTAATCCATGCTGTTTTTCTTATGTAGGTGGTACTTGTTATTTTACTATTGATTTTTGTGCTGGCTATAGGACGGTATGTTTATGCCAGACACTACAATCTGCTAAGGAAACAATAATTTTTCCTCCTTACATAATTTCTCCTCCTTACTAACAATTCTTGTTTGCTTCTTTTAATTGCAGAGACTACCGGACACCTTCATAGGTCCATTAGATCTACAAGGTTCTGGGCTCATCAATGTAATGTATGGAGGCGCCAGCTTTATAGTGACTGTGAACAAGCGTGAATTACGCTCTGGTTGGAGTGATGTTATAAGGGAGGTACATCTCGTAACTGGTAACATTCTACTTGCTTCATTCTTCGGAGGAAACACTATTTCTGTGCTTAGGTTCAAGAAAGGTATTGGGATGAACCATATTTGGGCAAATATTATGGATCCTTTAGATGTGGACTCAGAGCTATTAAGTGAAACTAATCTTCCTAATGACCTAGCTGCTGTTGATCTACACAACCCATATATAACAAGTTACTTTCCTGCATATATGAGTTATTTATTTGGCTCTACTTCTGGTATGTGCGTGTTCAAACCTGGTAGTGAATTGGCTTTGGTGAGTAAGGATCCTTTTAATTTTGATTTCATCACATGCATTATGTTAACTGATGGTCATCTAATATTGGTAATTGTATTTTGCAGGAGATACCACTTAATATAGCCCACCATCTGATCATACGTTCGAGGACTACTATTAATATTCGATGCGGTGAAATAGTGTTTCAGAACGTTGCGGCTGTGCTGGGTTTTTTCAGTGGTCCTGCATGGATGGATTTAGTCCAAAACTGTGAGCTGGCTATTGGATTCAAACTGTTTTTTTTCTAAACGACGAAGGGGAGCTGGAGATGGTCGTTATAGGATTTGGGAATGCTGAAGTGCTCTACGGGTGGTCAAGGACATAGTACAAACTTCTCTAAATCAGTTTACATACATGTCTATATTATAGTATCGTATTTTAATAATCATGCTGCTTTTGGTAGGGTATTAATTAAGTTATCTATCGTAATCCTTTTAGCTGCTACCGCTCAAACACATATGGTGTTTGTTTTCAGTGATTCGGTAGATCTTTTGGTTGTGCTTGGGCTTAGTTAAGTCCTTACCCCTTTTGCTGATTCCCAGAGAACACATATGTCGTTCTCTCAATCTAGGTAGTTATAAAAAGGGGAATCCGCGTGCAAATCACGCGTCGTCGTCTGACGCTTGCCCGCTTCGTGCGGTTGTACCGTGCGCATCGCTTCTTGTACTCTTGCACAGTGAAATGTGCGTGAACAGCAGACGGGGCTCGTGTGACTGGTTTTGTTTTTCATTCCATGCAGTGTTTGATTGTACCTATGCTTAGTGTAGTTGTACCTCTTGGTCCACAATATTTCGCTGCTTTGCATTGTTGTACGTTATGCATTAGAATTGTACATTCTATAGTAGAAAAATATGTATTTATTATTTTTTGTAATTGTTTGATATATTTTGATGCTTTGCAATGTTGTACGTTGTGCATTACACTTGTACATTCTATAGTAGAAAAATATGTATTTGTTATTTTTTGTAATTGTTAGATAGGAACAACGAATATTGTAACCGATATAAATATAATTTGTTCGCTTGTATATGATTTTTCAGTTATTATTAAATTCTTTTATTTTACTGAATTTTGTAATATTTATTATTTATATTAATATTTATATGAATAACATAGTATGTAATTGATTGGTGCTTAAGTTTTTGTTCATTGTTTCTCTTTCATATTGTACGAGATACGTTCAATTGCTTGATAATGAAAGCGTATATTCATTTTTTTTATTCTCCAATTTATTATAGAATATATTTTCATAGATTTTGTTAATTGTGCGGCGTATCTCGATTTACAATAATAACTTTGATTGACTTAATATTTATCCATTTTTCCACAATAATTTCGATTACTCGAATATTTGGTCATTGTTTTTTATTAAAAGATACGTTTAATTGCTTAATAATCAGAGCGCATATTCTCGTTATATCAATATACGTTTAATTGCTTAATAATTAGAGCGCATATTCTCGTTATACCAATATACGTTTAATTGCTTAATAATCATAGCGCATATTCTCGTTATATCAATATATTTTAGAATTTATTTTCATTAATTATGTCACTTGTGCAGCTAAGTTTGATTTCAATTAATAATTTTCATTGTCGGAATATTGTAACTAACACAAAAGTCATAATAATATAATAATCTCTTAGAGATGGATCGAGTGCTATGTATTGAAATTAGTTATTGGGCTCGGTTACTCAATTGGTCCGTCTTGACTTCCCATCGGTTATTTCACTTTCTAAATTGATACTAGACTAGAATACTAGATTCACTAAACTTTCTAAAAAGGTTTTGGTTGACCTCTTCTTCTTCAGGTCAAGCATGCCAGTAATGGAGAGAAATAGGCGCTTCTCTTTCGATTCCTTGCAGTTGGAGTGCAATTGGTTGGTTGCTCGTTGGCTGCTTGGTCATTGGCAAGATAAGTTTATTCCATTTATTCCATACTTTCGAATTTATAGATACTGTATGAAATAACCCGTCCCGAAAATCTTATTATTCAATTTTTATATATTTTTATTTTTCATTTTTTATATAGTCGGTGAAATATATTCGATGATGGTGTTAGTCTTTCGAGATGGATTCTAGATTTTATGATTTATATTAGTTGCGGATGATAATAATATTTTCGGAATTTCGTTGTCGATTTGAGTCGAGAAAATAAAACGAAGTACTATTCGATTTTAAATTTTAAACACGATCTAGATACCATTTGATAGTTTTCATGTAACCATTGGCCACTTAGGAGAATGTGCAAAGCTTACCTATTAAGCTTCCCTTTAATTAAACAAGGTCTTGTCTACCTTATCATTTCAAGACAAGAAAAACAAAGAAGGCTTCATCTTTTTCCTCCTACACAATAATCGAACTCCCCTACCCTTCCATTTCAAAAATATTCTTTCCACTTTGTTAAAGACATCTTGCTCAAAACAAGTGTTATATGCTTCTCATCTCTACAACATTAAAGGTATAAACTTTGTGCTTTAGAACTAGTTTTTTTTAGTGGAGTTTGATAAATTCGAAATATATAGTAAAAGTGCTCCAAAAATTATGGAATTTTGTTTGTGTGTAGCCCTTAACATGTAGAACACACGGCCGAAAGAAAAATACGATTTTGATTTGTTTTGAATTTATTATGATTTTTGGAAGTTAAATGGCTGAAATGTGTTTAAAATACAAAATAAATATCAAATGATGGAGAAAATTAAAGATATTTTATCTGAATATTTATTACTGTACTGTGAGTGTGTACACGAAAAATTGAAGTGTTTTGAATTTTTTTACTATTTTTAGCGATTTAATTATTAAAATGGGATTTTAAAAGAAATCGAAGTATATCTGGGCTTCAAATTTAAATGTTGGATTTTATCAATGTTATTAGAGATCATATTGAGTTGTTTCTAAAAGATGGTGATTTTTAAAGTTGATTTAATATTTATTTTGATTTAAGGATGTTAAATGGAGTAGAAATACATTTAAATAGAGAATAAAATGATTTTTGGTGCATAAATAATTTTGGGCAGAATAGTTGGACTTTTTAAACATATATTGAGCTAGAATAATTATATTGGAGGTATAGGAGTTGATTTGGAATTATTTTGATTTAAACGAATAAAATGGGAGATTAGGAAAAGTAAATTAACTCCATGGACGTTGATAGGAACTAAGCGTGGGCGGGAGCTTATTATATAATTAGGTGTACGCTAGTTGCTCTAGCAAGAGGTGAGTAACCTATCTCACAAATGATAACTTGCTATATGTGGTATTTATATGTATTAATTGATAATGGTTGAGTGGTTTGCATATACATGCTATGTTGTAGAATGTGTTGATTGTTATTGTTGTGTGGTTGAGCTTATTTGGTATTGTGTGAAACACTACATTTCTTCATGATGCATGATATTCAATGATATATATATGAAATGATATGAAATGTGAAATGAATAATGAAATGTGTGTTTGAACTATAGTTTGAGCTAAATTATGTTGAGTGGAGACATATGATCTATGCATGTGAAATTGATTAATTACGTTAAATATTGAGTTGAACTATAATAAGAAGTTGTAAGTTGAGTGGAAACATAATATGACATAATGAGTTGAGAAAATATGGAAATGATGGATTTGCACTAGTTGTTGAGTTAATTTATGTATCAATCATGACGTTGAGTATAAAATAAAATGTTAAGCTAAACTAAAATGTGGAGTATTGATATGTTGTTATCTTGTTTGAGTTATATGGAAATATTAATTATGAGGAGTTGTATCAAGGTGAATTGAATACGGTGACATATGATGGTTGAAATATATAATATCATGTTGAGATGGTTGTAGTATCAAAGGTGATACATATGTTTGGTTGTTATGAGATTGTATTCCAAATTGACGAGATGTTATATGTGGTATGTGTTATACGAGTATATGTGATTATGTGGTGATTCGTATATGTTGTTATGTGTTGGGTGATGTGTGGTTGTTGATATCCGGTAAAGTGCCCTGGTAGCTATAAAGCTACAGGTGCGGTTGATGTGCCCTGTTCTACAGGTGCGGGTGATGTGCCCTGTTAGCATAACAGGTGCGGGTGATGTGCCCTATATGGTGCGGTTGATAATATACCTTGTGTCGACGGGCACAAGAAGACTCCCTGCAGGTAGAGGTTGATATATGCGAAATGATAAATCCTGAATGGCCACAGGATGAAGGATAATACCGGATATTGAGGTTGTGTTTGAGATGTTGTTAATGTGTTGGGTTGTTGATATGTATGTGTTGTTGAATAAGATGTATTTATGATTGTGGGGCATGGTAAGGTTGATTTATAAGTTGTGAATTACTTATTTGTATATATGTTAAACTTTATATTAAAATGAGTTATGATTATTAGTTGATGTTATATATATATATATATATATGCCCTTATACATGAACACGTATGTGGAGTTGGTTACCACGGGTGACATAGTTTCTCACTAAGCTTTATAGCTTACCCCATTTACGTATGAGCTGGTATTCCACGCCAGCTCTTGAAGGTTGTTGCTGAAGTTGCATAACGGTGCAAGAATCATGGAGTGGTTAGCTCGTAAGTGAGACTCTGGTGGCTAGGAGTCCTCAACAGTCATTAAAACTCTATGTATCTTGTGAAGTCTTTTAGACATTGATGTTCTTATTATCGTCAGATATTCTATTGCTATGTTGACATGTTATGTATTGTAATGAGCTGTCTAGTTCACCACGATGGATAAATATTTTTATATCATAAATGATGTCATTTTTCTTTCGTCATCCATCGTATGGTGACTCTGATTTTCATGTTGCTGACGATCCTAACTTTAGGGCGGCCGACCTGGGGCGGGTCGTTACACTGTACTAGATTATTATAGTAGATCTGTTGTTTATTCCATACTTTCGAATTTATAGATACTGTACTAGATTATTATAGTAGATTTGTTTACTAGAATTGATGAGGAGATATTATAGTAGATCAGTTAACTAGAATTATAGTTAAAAAATTATAATTAAAAAGGTTCATTGTTACACCATTAATATTCATTTGTTTTGATTATGGCAAGCTCTTTGATTTGAATATGGTAAGCTGGTGTATCTGCTGTTGCATCATATAATAAAGCAAATTTTTTAATTTTATTATTTTATTTTGTTTTGTTAAAATTTGCTTGGCTCTTGTTGAAGTTACTGTGTATATGATTTGACAGTCATCAGATTTGGCAGAGATTTTTTTGGCTAAATGTCTCCCAATAGGTTATTAGGTTATGAAAGTATCTAGATTGTGAGGGGTAATTTCGTCATTCAATAGAGCTAAATTTGTCTTTTCTGAATGCTTCACCTTTGTCTACAGTGTTGCTGATATGTTTTCATTAGGCTTACACTATTTTACACCTTTAATAGCTATTTTTTTGAAATGTTCTTTTGGTCACAAGAACTAAATTAGTTCATTGCTCATTATTCAGGAGTCAAGGTAATGCACTTTGGGAACAAAACAGGATCATATGTTATAATCATTGTATTCATTGTGTGGATTAAGATTAAACTTCTTCAGTTCATGTGAAGAAATTACAGAGTGTTTACTTAACAAGGCATTCCTAAACACAGTGCATTCCTAATGTGTCTATTTGTTTTGATGAAAGTAAAAATCTTAGTCTAACTATGTATAACTATATTAGTCTCTTCTCTTCATGATCCACCAAGTACATTGATATGTTGTCTTCATGTTGGCCATTCTCGATATAATTTCGCTGCCTTCATTAACTTACTTTATGATTGATATCTTAATCAATAAAATGTCATTACAATATACTTACTTTATGATAGATGTCCTAATGAAGATTTTCTCATGTAGTTTTCCAGATTTCACTATATTCATTGTATCTAATTTAGTTTATGTTCTATAAGAAGTTAGTATTTCCTTAACTTGTATATGATTTAGTTACTGTTATGCACAAAGTAAGTAGTTTCCTTTTATCACATTTGCTTAATTTACATTCTGCTATATGTATTAATGAAGAGGTTGATGTTCTTATTCCAGCATTTCATTTCAGATGATTGATTAAATTACTTTGTGGTTGATATATTATTTATGAGCTTCTAATGCTAATGACCTTCTTTCCATTTCTGCATGTGATTACGGGATGTTACTTATGCTAAAATACAGTCAAGCTAATTACTGTAAAGGTTTGCGCGTACCCTATTTTTCTAAGGAAGCAAGAAAAGGTGATCTCTTGCCTCTGCTTATGCGTGTTTTTTATTTTTCTGGTTCTGTAATTATAATGGATAACTCTTTTTTCTGTTTTTCTATACATTCTAAAAAAATTGCCTCTATGTAAATATAATGTAAAGCATAGTAAATATAACTTAATTCCGCTGATATTCCTCAAAAGTTACACCTACATAAGGTGTTAGATTCCCATGTTATAGATATATTGAGAGAACGACATATGTGTTCTCTGGGAATCAGCAAAATGGGTAAGGACTTAACTAAGCCCAAGCACAACCAAAAGATCTACCGAATCACTGAAAACAAACACCATATGTGTTTGAGCGGTAGCAGCTAAAAGGATTACGATAAATAACTTTATTAATACCCTGCCATAAGCAGCATGATACTTAAAATACGATACTATAATATAGACATGCATGTAAACTGATTTAGAGAAGTTTGTAATATGTCCTTGACCACCCGTAGAGCACTTCAGCATTCCCAAATTCTATAACGACCATCTCCAGCTCCCCTTCGTCGTTTAGGAAAAAAAACAGTTTGAATCCAATAGCCAGCTCACAGTTTTGGATTAAATCCATCCATGCAGGACCACTGAAAAAACCCAGCACAGCCGCAACGTTCTGAAACACTATTTCAACGCATCGAATATTAATAGTAGTCCTCGAACGTATGATCAGATGGTGGGCTATATTAAGTGGTATCTCCTGCAAAATACAATTACCAATATTAGATGACCATCAGTTAACATAATGCATGTGATGAAATCAAAATTAAAAGGATCCTTACTCACCAAAGCCAATTCACTACCAGGTTTGAACACGCACATACCAGAAGTAGAGCCAAATAAATAACTCATATATGCAGGAAAGTAACTTGTTATATATGGGTTGTGTAGATCAACGGCAGCTAGGTCATTAGGAAGATTAGTTTCACTTAATAGCTCTGAGTCCACATCTAAAGGATCCATAATATTTGCCCAAATATGGTTCATCCCAATACCTTTTTGTCCATTATAATTACAGAACCAGAAAAATAAAAAACACGCATAAGCAGAGGCTAGAGATCACCTTTTCTTACTTCCTTAGAAAAATAGGGTACGCGCAAACCTTTACAGTAATTAGCTTGACTGTATTTTAGCATAAGTAACATCCCGTAATCACATGCAGAAATGGAAAGAAGGTCATTAGCATTAGAAGCTCATAAATAATATATCAACCACAAAGTAATTTAATCAATCATCTGAAATGAAATGCTGGAATAAGAACATCAACCTCTTCATTAATACATATAGCAGAATGTAAATTAAGCAAATGTGATAAAAGGAAACTACTTACTTTGTGCATAACAGTAACTAAATCATATACAAGTTAAGGAAATACTAACTTCTTATAGAACATAAACTAAATTAGATACAATGAATATAGTGAAATCTGGAAAACTACATGAGAAAATCTTCATTAGGACATCTATCATAAAGTAAGTATATTGTAATGACATTTTATTGATTAAGATATCAATCATAAAGTAAGTTAATGAAGGCAGCGAAATTATATCGAGAATGGCCAACATGAAGACAACATATCAATGTACTTGGTGGATCATGAAGAGAAGAGACTAATATAGTTATACATAATTAGACTAAGATTTTTACTTTCATCAAAACAAATAGACACATTAGGAATGCACTGTGTTTAGGAATGCCTTGTTAAGTAAACACTCTGTAATTTCTTCACATGAACTGAAGAAGTTTAATCTTAATCCACACAATGAATACAATGATTATAACATATGATCCTGTTTTGTTCCCAAAGTGCATTACCTTGACTCCTGGATAATGAGCAATGAACTAATTTAGTTCTTGTGACCAAAAGAACATTTCAAAAAAATAGCTATTAAAGGTGTAAAATAGTGTAAGCCTAATGAAAACATATCAGCAACACTGTAGACAAAGGTGAAGCATTCAGAAAAGACAAATTTAGCTCTATTGGATGACGAAATTACCCCTCACAATCTAGATACTTTCATAACCTAATAACCTATTGGGAGACATTTAGCCAAAAAAATCTCTGCCAAATCTGATGACTGTCAAATCATATACACAATAACTTCAACAAGAGCCAAGCAAATTTTAACAAAACAAAATAAAATAATAAAATTAAAAAATTTGCTTTATTATATGATGCAACAGCAGATACACCAGCTTACCATATTCAAATCAAAGAGCTTGCCATAATCAAAACAAATGAATATTAATGGTGTAACAATGAACCTTTTTAATTATAATTTTTTAACTATAATTCTAGTTAACTGATCTACTATAATAATTCTCCTCATCAATTCTAGTAAACAAATCTACTATAATAATCTAGTACAGTATCTATAAATTCGAAAGTATGGAATAAACAACAGATCTACTATAATAATCTAGTACAGTGTAACGACCCGCCCCAGGTCGGCCGCCCTGAAGTTAGGATCGTCAGCAACATTAAAATCAGAGTCACCATACGATGGATGACGAAAGAAAAATGACATCATTTATGATATAAAAATATTTATCCATCGTGGTGAACTAGACAGCTCATTACAATACATAACATGTCAACATAGCAATAGAATATCTGACGATAATAAGAACATCAATGTCTAAAAGACTTCACAAGATACATAGAGTTTTAATGACTGTTGAGGACTCCTAGCCACCAGAGTCTCACTTACGAGCTAACCACTCCATGATTCTTGCACCGCTATGCAACTTCAGCAACAACCTTCAAGAGCTGGCGTGGAATACCAGCTCATACGTAAATGGGGTAAGCTATAAAGCTTAGTGAGAAACTATGTCACCCGTGGTAACCAACTCCACATACGTGTTCATGTATAAGGGCATATATATATATATATATAGATATAACATCAACTAATAATCATAACTCATTTTAATATAAAGTTTAACATATATACAAATAAGTAATTCACAACTTATAAATCAACCTTACCATGCCCCACAATCATAAATACATCTTATTCAACAACACATACATATCAACAACCCAACACATTAACAACATCTCAAACACAACATCAATATCCGGTATTATCCTTCATCCTGTGGCCATTCAGGATTTATCATTTCGCATATATCAACCTCTACCTGCAGGGAGTCTTCTTGTGCCCGTCGACACAAGGTATATTATCAACCGCACCATATAGGGCACATCACCCGCACCTGTTATGCTAACAGGGCACATCACCCGCACCTGTAGAACAGGGCACATCACCCGCACCTGTAGAACAGGGCACATCAACCGCACCTGTAGCTTTATAGCTACCAGGGCACTTTACCGGATATCAACAACCACACATCACCCAACACATAACAACATATACGAATCACCACATAATCACATATACTCGTATAACACATACCACATATAACATCTCGTCAATTTGGAATACAATCTCATAACAACCAAACATATGTATCACCTTTGATACTACAACCATCTCAACATGATATCATATATTTCAACCATCATATGTCACCGTATTCAATTCACCTTGATACAACTCCTCATAATTAATATTTCCATATAACTCAAACAAGATAACAACATATCAATACTCCACATTTTAGTTTAGCTTAACATTTTATTTTATACTCAACGTCATGATTGATACATAAATTAACTCAACAACTAGTGCAAATCCATCATTTCCATATTTTCTCAACTCATTATGTCATATTATGTTTCCACTCAACTTACAACTTCTTATTATAGTTCAACTCAATATTTAACGTAATTAATCAATTTCACATGCATAGATCATATGTCTCCACTCAACATAATTTAGCTCAAACTATAGTTCAAACACACATTTCATTATTCATTTAACATTTCATATCATTTCATATATATATCATTGAATATCATGCATCATGAAGAAATGTAGTGTTTCACACAATACCAAATAAGCTCAACCACACAACAATAACAATCAACACATTCTACAACATAGCATGTATATGCAAACCACTCAACCATTATCAATTAATACATATAAATACCACATATAGCAAGTTATCATTTGTGAGATAGGTTACTCACCTCTTGCTAGAGCAACTAGCGTACACCTAATTATATAATGTTGGTACATAGCTTGTACGTATTAGATGAAGTTTTTCACTAGACCATGTGTTAACAACAATGCATTAAATGACGCTATATTCAAATGTGCATTGGATAAAAGATTAATCAAAGTCAACTCCTCTAAGAAGATTCGAAGGTGATTAATGCTGAATAAAGGGAGTTTATGATGCAGACATTATCACCGAAGACCAAGTTAATTCATGATTAAATGCGGTCATTGTCAAGCGAATTGAGGAGCATTTAAACGGCTGTTTATTGTCAATCAAAATGTCATTCATTGACGATTGACTAATTTGAATATTGAGGAGCCGAGCCTAGTATAAAAGGAGACAGTGTATCACACTTGTTCTCATACCTTTTATTCATTTTGTTTTCATATACACAACTAAGAGCTTTTAAGGAAAGGTTCGTGTATTAGTGTTCTAGGCGTATTTTGTATAGAAGCAATCATCTAGCTTCTATACTGACTTTACAGTTGTTATCCTATAACAACAGTGAGGAGTTTTAGACAATTGAAGTTTGTAAATCATCTTATCTAAGTAGAGGAAAGCCTATATCGAAAAAGGCATTGTTAGGGCTATAGAGAGTATGTGGGCATACTAGTAAGTCCCTCCTTGTAAGTTACCTTTTATATAGTGGAGTTTTCCCTTGGGCAGGCTGCCCCCCAGATGTACGTGTGTTGACACGGAACTGGGTTATCAATTCTGGTGTGTGATTTAAATACTTGTCATATATCTGTTATACCTATTGTCTTAACAACTGGAATAACATACGGTGTGGAGAGTAAACTTTCAATTGGTATCAGAGCCAAAGCTCGATATACAGAGTTCACAAAGATCCGTACTGTTCACACAACGAGATGACACACTCTAATCAATCACTCAGACCACCAGATCTAAATGGTAGTAACTATAGTTTTTGGAAAAACAAGATGACAATTTTTCTCAAGTCACTTGAGAAAAGGACTTGGATGGTGGTTGTGAAAGGATGGGAACCACCCACCAAGGAAGTCAATGGCAGAATTGTGTTAAAAGACGAAGAGGAATGGACCGATCTCGAATCGGATCTGGCACTGGCAAATAATAGAGCCATGAATGCATTAGGTTCATGTGTGGATGAGAATGTCTATGAACTAATCACCATGGAGACAGTGGCAAAAAATGCATGGGATATCCTACAGAATACTTATGAAGGAACAACCCAAGTAAAGATAGCTCGTCTACAACAATTGGCATCAACATGGGAATCCATGAAAATGAAAGACGATGAAACTATCAAGGAGTATGGATTTCGTGTGACCAAAATCGCCACTGAGTGCGCCTCACTTGGAGAACCAATGAGCAGGGAAAAGATGGTCAGAAAAGTGCTTAGATCCTTGCCAGCTAGATTTGCAGGAAAAGTTCTAGCAATAGGGGAAGCACAAGACTTGACCACATATCGGTTAGATGTTCTTCTTGGAAATTTGGATACCTATGAGAAGGAACTCAACATTGAAAATGAGGGGAACAAAAGTCTAGCTCTTAAGATAGACTGTAAGGATATTGCTCCGAAACCCGAATGCTCAATGGAGAAAAGTCCGGGCCTTACTGAACAAATCGGCATGTTGGTCAAAAACTTTAATAAGACGTTCAAACGTATCAACAAGAAAGGGAACGATGGTCAAGACTACCAAGGATCCCGAGAGAAAAGAGAAGATAGGTTCTCCAAAGGCAGTGAGAACAAATTCTCAAAGGGAAGTAGCTCGACATACAAAAATGGGAACAAAGGTAAAAGTATCCAATGTCGAGCATGTGAAAGGTTTGGTCACATTCAATCAGAATGTCCCACTTATTTGAGAAGGCAATACAAGAACTATTGCACCACGTTCTCTGATGATTCAGATGATGAAGAAGATGATGATGAGGTAATTGCTTTCATCACAATAGCAAATGTACCTGATCAGGAGGAACCAGTTGTTGATAACAACGGGAATGACAGTGATGAAGAGGCAGAAATCACTCATGAAGAACTGGTGGCTGACTATGAAAAACTTTTTCATAGCTGAACTACACTTACTGAGGCCTATCTTGCTATCACAACAGAGAAAGGTAAAAGTGATGAAAGGAATAAGGAGTTGGTTCAAGAAAACAATCAGCTTAAGGACAAGATTGGTGTTCTTAATGGAAGGGTCCAGACTATGGAAAGAGGTATTAAAATGATGAATTCAAGTACAAATCTACTTGATGAAATATTGAAAAATGGAAGATCTCATAAGTGTACCAGTGGGATAGGTTATGGGGAAGATCAAGGATATCATCATAACAAAAGAGACTCTAAACCAAAGTGGAGGTGTTATCACTGTGGGAAAAAGGGACACATAGCTCCTTATTGCTACAAACTGTATGGTAAGGGAAGAAATAGGTATACACAGGATAACAAAAAGACTTGGAAACCTAAAACAAAAACTATGTGGGTTCCCAAGAAACAGACTGTTGGAAATGTTGTTCTTACCTCTCTGAAAGCTACAACTTGGGAAGGTTGGTATTTTGATAGCGGTTGCTCAAGACACATGACGGGCAACCATAGTTATCTATCAAAGATAAAACCTGTGAAGCAATCACATGTCACATTTGGTGGAGGGGCAAAAGGAACAATTGTTGGAAAAGGTGTACTAAATGTCCCTGGTCTACCACAGTTAGGCAATGTGTTGCTAGTAGAAGGTCTAACAGCCAACCTAATTAGCATGTACGTATTGGATGAAGTTTTTCACTAGACCATGTGTTAACAACAATGCATTAAATGACGCTATATTCAAATGTGCATTGGATAAAAGATTAATCAAAGTCAACTCCTCTAAGAAGATTCGAAGGTGATTAATGCTGAATAAAGGGAGTTTATGATGCGGACATTATCACCGAATACCAAGTTAATTCATGATTAAATGCGGTCATGGTCAAGCGAATTGAGGAGCATTTAAACGGCTGTTTATTGTCAATAAAAATGTCATTCATTGACGATTGACTAATTTGAATATTGAGGAGCCAAGCCTAGTATAAAATGAGACAGTGTATCACACTTGTTCTCATACCTTTTATTCATTTTGTTTTCATATACACAACTAGTAGCTTTTAAGCAAAGGTTCGTGTATTAGTGTTCTAGGCGTATTTTGTATAGAAGCAATCATCTAGCTTCTATACTGACTTTACAGTTGTTATCCTATAACAACAGTGAAGAGTTTTAGACAATTGAAGTTTGTAAATCATCTTATCTAAGTAGAGGAAAGCTATATCGAAAAAGGCATTGTTAGCGCTATAGAGAGTATGTGGGCATACTAGTAAGTCCCTCCTTGTAAGTTACCTTTTATATAGTGGAGTTTTCCCTTGGGCAGGCTGCCCCACAGATGTACGTGTGTTGACACGGAACTGGGTTACCAATTCTGGTGTGTGATTTAAATACTTGTCATATATCTGTTATACCTATTGTCTTAACAACTGGAATAACATACGGTGTGGAGAGTAAACTTTCATATAATAAGCTCCCGCCCACGCTTGGTTCCTATCAACGTCCATGAAATTAATTTACTTTTCCTAATCTCCCATTTTATTCGTTTAAATCAAAATAATTCCAAATCAACTCCTATACCTCCAATATAATTATTCTAACTCAATATATGTTTAAAAAGTCCAACTATTCTGCCTAAAATTATTTATGCACCAAAAATCATTTTATTCTCTATTTAAATGCATTTCTACTCCATTTAACATCCTTAAATCAAAATAAATTGATATAATCCAACATTTAAATTTGAAGCCTAGATATACTTCGATTTCTTTTAAAATCCCGTTTTAATAATTAAATCGCTAAAAATAGTAAAAAAATTCAAAACACTTCAATTTTTCGTGTACACACTCACAGTACAGTAATAAATATTCAGATAAAATATCTTTAATTTTCTCCATCGTTTGATATTTATTTTGTATTTTAAACACATTTCAGCCATTTAACTTCCAAAAATCATAATAAATTCAAAACAAATCAAAATCGTATTTTTCTTTCGGCCGTGTGTTCTACATGTTAAGGGCTACACACAAACAAAATTCCATAATTTTTGGAGCACTTTTACTATATATTTCGAATTTATCAAACTCCACTAAAAAAAACTAGTTCTAAAGCACAAAGTTTATACCTTTAATGTTGTAGAGATGAGAAGCATATAACACTTGTTTTGAGGAAGATGTCTTTAACAAAGTGGAAAGAATATTTTTGAAATGGAAGGGTAGGGGAGTTCGATTATTGTGTAGGAGGAAAAAGATGAAGCCTTCTTTGTTTTTCTTGTCTTGAAATGATAAGGTAGACAAGCCCTTGTTTAATTAAAGGGAAGCTTAATAGGTAAGCTTTGCACATTCTCCTAAGTGGCCAATGGTTACATGAAAACCATCAAATGGTATCTAGATCGTGTTTAAAATTTAAAATCGAATAGTACTTCGTTTTATTTTCTCGACTCAAATCGACAACGAAATTCCGAAAATATTATTATCATCCGCAACTAATATAAATCATAAAATCTAGAATCCATCTCGAAAGACTAACACCATCATCGAATATATTTCACCGACTATATAAAAAATGAAAAATAAAAATATATAAAAATTGAATAATAAGATTTTCGGGACGGGTTATTTCATACAGTATCTATAAATTCGAAAGTATGGAACAAATGGAATAAACTTATCTTGCCAATGACCAAGCAGCCAACGAGCAACCAACCAATTGCACTCCAACTGCAAGGAATCGAAAGAGAAGCGCCTATTTCTCTCCATTACTGGCATGCTTGACCTGAAGAAGAAGAGGTCAACCAAAACCTTTTTAGAAAGTTTAGTGAATCTAGTATTCTAGTCTAGTATCAATTTAGAAAGTGAAATAACCGATGGGAAGTCAAGACGGACCAATTGAGTAACCGAGCCCAATAACTAATTTCAATACATAGCACTCGATCCATCTCTAAAAGATTATTATATTATTATGACTTTTGTGTTAGTTACAATATTCCGACAATGAAAATTATTAATTGAAATCAAACTTAGCTGCACAAGTGACATAATTAATTAAAATAAATTCTAAAATATATTGATATAACGAGAATATGCGCTCTGATTATTAAGCAATTAAACGTATATTGATATAACGAGAATATGCGCTCTAATTATTAAGCAATTAAACGTATCTTGCAATTAAACGTATATTGATATAACGAGAATATGCGCTCTGATTATTAAGCAATTAAACGTATCTTTTAATAAAAAACAATGACCAAATATTCGAGTAATCGAAATTATTGTGGAAAAATGGATAAATATTAAGTCAATCAAAGTTATTATTGTAAATCGAGATACGCCGCACAATTAACAAAATCTATGAAAATATATTCTATAATAAATTGAAGAATAAAAAAAATGAATATACGCTTTCATTATCAAGCAATTGAACGTATCTCGTACAATATGAAAGAGAAACAATGAACAAAAACTTAAGCACCAATCAATTACGATACTATGTTATTCATATAAATATTAATATAAATAATAAATATTACAAAATTCAGTAAAATAAAAGAATTTAATAATAACTGAAAAATCATATACAAGCGAACAAATTATATTTATATCGGTTACAATATTCGTTGTTCCTATCTAACAATTACAAAAAATAACAAATACATATTTTTCTACTATAGAATGTACAAGTGTAATGCACAACGTACAACATTGCAAAGCATCAAAATATATCAAACAATTACAAAAAATAATAAATACATATTTTTCTACTATAGAATGTACAATTCTAATGCATAACGTACAACAATGCAAAGCAGCGAAATATTGTGGACCAAGAGGTACAACTACACTAAGCATAGGTACAATCAAACACTGCATGGAATGAAAAACAAAACCAGTCACACGAGCCCCGTCTGCTGTTCACGCACATTTCACTGTGCAAGAGTACAAGAAGCAATGCGCACGGTACAACCGCACGAAGCGGGCAAGCGTCAGACGACGACGCGTGATTTGCACGCGGATTCCCCTTTTTATAACTACCTAGATTGAGAGAACGACATATGTGTTCTCTGGGAATCAGCAAAAGGGGTAAGGACTTAACTAAGCCCAAGCACAACCAAAAGATCTACCGAATCACTGAAAACAAACACCATATGTGTTTGAGCGGTAGCAGCTAAAAGGATTACGATAGATAACTTAATTAATGCCCTACCATAAGCAGCATTATACTTAAAATACGATACTATAATATAGACATGCATGTAAACTGATTTAGAGAAGTTTGTAATATGTCCTTGACCACCCGTAGAGCACTTCAGCATTCCCAAATCCTATAACGACCATCTCCAGCTCCCCTTCGTCGTTTAGGAAAAAAAACAGTTAGAATCCAATAGCCAGCTCACAGTTTTGGACTAAATCCATCCATGCAGGACCACTGAAAAAACCCAGCACAGCCGCAACGTTCTGAAACACTATTTCACCGCATCGAATATTAATAGTAGTCCTCGAACGTATGATCATATGGTGGGCTATATTAAGTGGTATCTCCTGCAAAATACAATTACCAATATTAGATGACCATCAGTTAACATAATGCATGTGATGAAATCAAAATTAAAAGGATCCTTACTCACCAAAGCCAATTCACTACCAGGTTTGAACACGCACATACCAGAAGTAGAGCCAAATAAATAACTCATATATGCAGGAAAGTAACTTGTTATATATGGGTTGTGTAGATCAACAACAGCTAGGTCATTAGGAAGATTAGTTTCACTTAATAGCTCTGAGTCCACATCTAAAGGATCCATAATATTTGCCCAAATATGGTTCATCCCAATACCTTTCTTGAACCTAAGCACAGAAATAGTGTTTCCTCCGGAGAATGAAGCAAGTAGAATGTTACCAGTTACGAGATGTACCTCCCTTATAACATCACTCCAACCAGAGCGTAATTCACGCTTGTTCACAGTCACTATAAAGCTGGCGCCTCCATACCTTACATTGATGAGCCCAGAACCTTGTAGATCTAATGGACCTATGAAGGTGTCCGATAGTCTCTGCAATTAAAAGAAGCAAACAAGAATTGTTAGTAAGGAGGAGAAGTTATGTAAGGAGGAAAAATTATTGTTTCCTTAGCAGATTGTAGTGTCTGGCATAAACATACCGTCCTATAGCCAGCACAAAAATCAATAGTAAAATAACAAGTACCACCTACATAAGAAAAACAGCATGGGTTAAAACACTTGAATTGAAATAATAAAAACATAATGCTCATCAGGGATGAACTTCAAATGAAGTCCTAAAATCAAATGCCTTATGAGGCAGGAGAAAGAAATCTGATTGAAAGCTATTCCTTACTTCCAACTATCATTCTTCCTATCTATATTCTTAGTGCTTCCTTTTTGAGTAATTTGCTGAGATCAAGTGTAGTATACCTGCCCTTTTATAGCTAAACCAGGCATCAATGTTACATTAATTTGATATGACTAGCAACCATAAACTACAAACAGGGGTTCTTTACATGCAGCCAATGCTTGTATAGACTTGCCTTAAGTGGTTTACATTTAATACATGGAAACTTATTATACTACATAGTTAACAATAAATATAATACACCTATCCATTCAGAGTATCCTATTTTTTGTCTTGTTACTAATCAAGTATGTACATATATTTCTTTAATATTCCACTTCTATTTGCATTTATATTTTCTGCACGTTCATTTTAATTTATACCTGATATCTGTTGTATTTTAGTTATTCACAGGAGAGGTATATATCATTAATGTTTATTCTATTTGTAGTTGTATGTACATTTATTACAGATTCTGTCTTATTTTTTAGTTTAAATATTTGTAGTTGTATGTGCATTTATTGCAGATTGTGTCTTCTTCTGTTTTTTAGATTAAAATGTGTTTCAAATATTAATCATGTAGTATATCTAATTATTGTAGTCAACTACTTCAGATTTAAAGTACTGCATCAATAACAGTTGCATATCCAATCTGATTATTTATTAATTATTCTTGATATGTCATCCCACTATCCATCTATATATCTCTTTATATATATACACACACATATATACATGCATATTATATATATATGTACATTTATTATATGTTGAGCCTGTTTTAATTAGTAAAAAATGTGTTTACTTTTATAGGGTTGCATTATTTTTTTATTACAGTTGGATGTCGAATGTATATATATTAGATATTTATATAAAGACAAATAATTAAAACAGTTGAAACATTTTATGCAACTTTCAAGATAGATTATTATTTAAAAGAGGTATAATTCAGTATATCTAAATTCGATGAGTTATGTTTATCGTATAGATACTTGGTTAGGTCGAATTGAATTCATGCAATTGATAAAGAGTAATTAGTGAGATCAATGTGAGCTGATCAACATATGAAAGCATTCCAGAACAATGAACAGAAGTAACAAGCATTATGCAGGTTTGTTGAGTGATTCTCAGTGTTCACTAACATAGTTAATGTTAAGACTTTGCAACTATGTTAATGTCGTTGAAAAACTCAGGCATAAATGCAGTTGTTATGATTTACACAGCTAAAAAAGATGAAATCAATAAACGACGCCGAGAAGCATATGCAGGTACTAATTATAACGAAGTCATATCATTGTATCAAAACAGGTTGAATAATGCCTTTTAATTATTTCAAATGACAATTGTGTTTCAACACAGCCAATAAAGAAGCAATTAACAGACGCCGTAGACAACTTCACCAAGGTATCTTAGATTACCCATAAAACTATACGATCTGATCTGTTTCTTACGACATATGAAAGAAAAAAGGAAGAAAAGAAAGATTCAATTAGAAACAGATAAACCAGTGGAGGATAGTTGTATTGATACAAGCACTCGGGTGGTTGAAAGCAGCAACTGTGATGTGCCGGCCGAAATAAATGTTAATAATGATCAAGTAAGTTGTTTATTCTTAAAAACTTTTCTTTATTTTGTACAAGAATTTACTAGATTATGAATATACTCAATTGAAATGTTTTATATGAATCCATGTAATGTAGGCCATGCTACGATCTCATCATCTTGAAACCAACACCACTAATAAGAATCAACATGTAAACGTTGGGTGCATTACATCTATGAATGTGACTGAGGGAAATTGTCAGTCTAGAACATCCAGTGCTATCGTTAGAGACGCATCAAATTCACACTGTTCAAGCTCGGCAAGACAGCGGCAAAGAACTGGTGCGACATAATCGATACACTATTTAGTACATTATACCATTATTCCAATCAATTTTAATATTTGTTATTACTCGAAAATTGTCATTTAAATTTATTGTTTAATTACACTGCAGATCGTGGCATTGCACAAAGTAATTTGGATAGCAGGATTAAATTTTATAAGGAGTCCGATTTCATGTGTTGTTCAAAGGGTGAAATCGTCTTGGTCGAGTCCATCCTGCCAGATTTTTTAATCAGTCTCATCACAGGAACTGACAAAAAATCAAAAGACTTTCAAAGTCAGATAAGAACATACAACAATCACTTTGCATTCACCTCTATTGGTATGTGTTGTGATGAGCAGTACCAGCGGCGGGATCATGGTATATATACTGTTAAAGTCCAAGGTCAAGTTCATCATTACTTGAACGACCTAATTCCTCAAGACCTTTCAAGGAGATTGACTGGCATCCAATTCTACTTTTATGATCCTATATCCATCAAGCATCGAACAGAATTGCAGCATTGCCAAGATTAGATTCAGCAATAGTTGAGCAGCTTGTTGAAATACTGAAGCCAAATGCTTATTGCGAGTTCCTTACTCAAGTCTCTACATTGGAGGACATTGAACAATACCACATTGTCCTCAGATCAGATCCTGATCTTGACCAAAGGACGTACAACATTCCTTCTTCGAGTGAAGTTGCAGGCATTTGGATCGAGAACCCAGACGATAACGCTCTTAATGCTAAATTGTGGGACATCCGAGTTTATACAAAGTCTGGTAGTAGCCATCGAGTACAATATTATTATGGATGCTACGATCCTTTACAGTATGTATTGATGTTTCCCCGTGGTGAACCTGGTTGGCATTGTGACATCCCTAAAAAAGGCCAAACTATCAAAGAACGAAGAAGAAATTTGCCCATATTTATAGCACCAGATGCTAGCAATTTCTCATCTTTCGAAGATATGCTATCAAGAGAACTACAAGGTCTTTACTTACTCTACATTTGATTGACTTTCATTGGCACCTGTTATAATGGATATTCGTATTTTAATTTCATGATTTACAGATTGTAGGAGTGCTGGAATTGATGAATCGATAATTCATTATGATGAGGACACTCCAGATGGTTCGAGCCGAAGAGGGAGAAGGAAGACAGTGAGCTGCCGAGAGTATTATGTATATAAGATGCAGATAAGACTAAGGGCCTGTTTGTTAAAACTGAATGTCTGAATCTGAAGTCTGAAGTCTGAAAACTGAATGTCTGAATCTGAATGTCTGAATCTGAATTATAACTGAATCTGAATTCTGAAAGTATTTAGATGTTTGATAACATTTCAAAGAAAAAGACTGAAATCGTAATGTAATGACAACTTTACCCCTACTTTAATTCATTCATATATAGATAATATGTATAACAAATACTATTACACAAAATAAATAAATTAAATATATTATTAATTAAATTATGAATATATTAAATATGATTAATAAATAATAATATTAAAAATAAAATATTAATAATATAAGAATAATGATAATATTAATATTATTATTGATGATAATATTAACAAAAGTAATAATAATAATAATAATAATAACCAAATGAGACATCATACACTCTACGGTTTGGTCGCTTATTCCAACAATATGTAATTGATAACTACATTAAACTTGAATCAATGCGGTTGGATTTTTTAAGGAGCAAGCAAAAGAAAACAAGGAGAGAACAGTACAGAGGTGTAATTGACAGTGTCATCTCCGGAGTGTTAATAGGAGGTAAAGTTGGGAAGCGGACTTATTTGTCGTCAACTTTTATTGGTGGGCCAAGGAACATGAAGCAAAGTTATTTAGATTCGATGGCCCTTGTTCAAGAATTTGGTAAACCTGATATCTTCTTAACTATGACTTGTAATCCAAATTGGCCCGAGATAAAAGAACACTTGCTTCCCGGTGAAGAATCGCAGATTAGACCTGACTTGTTGGCGAGGGTATTTAGATAAAAAATGGGTATCTTATATGATAAGATTATGAAAGGAGAAGCATTTGGGCAGATTTCATCTGTGATATATGTCATTGAGTTTCAAAAACGAGGATTACCACATGCTCATTTCCTCATAATATTGAAACCGAATTCGAAGTATTTGACCCCGGATGCATATGATCGTATAGTTAGCGCAGAGTTACCAGATCAGAAACAAGATCCTTATCTTTACAGTCTTGTAGCGAGACACATGATGCATGGTCCATGTGGTCAATTGAATCCTGCCAATGTTTGTATGCGAGATGAGCAATGCAAGAATCATTACCCAAAGGAGTACGTTGATTTTACAGTTCATGGAAAATGAACTTACCCTATATATCGCCGAAGAAATGATGGGAGAACAAGTAAGGTGAGGGGACATATATTGGATAATCGATGGGTTATTCCTTACAACCCAAAGTTACTTGCTGAATTTGATTGCCACATAAATGTTGAAATTTGTTGTGATATCAAGCCAGTCAAATATCTATATAAGTATGTGCACAAAGGCCATGATAAAATCATGTTCCGGATAGCTCCAGATGATGGCGGTATTGATGTAGATGAAATATCAAATTTCCAAAATGCACGGTGGGTGTCTCCGGTTGAAGCAGCATGGCGTCTATTTGGTTTTCCTTTGTCTCGGATGTATCCTTCAGTACTACAACTTCAAGTTCATTTACCGGACTTCCAAACCATCATATTTGAAGACGATGCAGATTTAGAAGACCTTCTTAATGATCCAAGGCTCAGAAGAACAATGCTCACAGAATTCTTTGATATGAACACCTTCGATGTTCATGCAAGGAAACTGAATCTTCTTTACAAGGAATTCCCAGGTCACTTTGTTTGGGACTCACAAAGTAGAGCTTGGACAAAGAGGAAGAAGGGCATAATTATTGGGAGATTATGTGTTGTCAATCCAATTGAAAGTGAACGCTATTACTTGCGTGTCTTGCTTCACAACGTACGCTGCCCTAGATCATATAATGAGCTGTTGACAATTGATGGAATTTTAAGTCCCACATTTCAAGATGCTGCATATAGAAGGGGTCTACTGCATAATGATGATGATATAGACAAGGCAATGCAAGAGGCCGCAGTGTTCAAAATGCCAATCGAGCTGCGCCGTTTATTTGCAACATTACTTCATTACTGTAAACCATCTAATCCAAAGAAATTATTTGAAGCCTTTTATGACCATATGGCAGAAGATTTTAAAAGACATCATGCCCAATTGATGATTTCTGATAGAGAGATTCTAAACCGTGTTCTCCAAGGTATCAGTGATACATTAGAATCTCTTGGAAGAGATATAAATGAATTCCATCTTGTGCATTTCCAATATTCCTCATCTGATTCAGAGCGGTTCGCACGGGAAATAATAGCGGAAAAAAACATGCCAATTCCTGATGAAGATATCCACGCAGTTGACAGATTAAATTATCAACAAAAAAAGGCATTCAATGTCATTCTTGAAGCTGCTCTTGGTGATCGTTGTGGCCTATATTTTCTTGATAGTCCTGGCGGGACAGGAAAAAGCTACCTATACAAGGTATTATTAGCACATATTAGGTCTAAGGGGTTGATTGCTATCATAGTTGCATCTTCTGGTATTGCATCGTCTGGATTCCTTGGCGGCAGAACTGCACATTCAAGGTTTAAAATACCAATTGATGGAGACGCTGGTATTGAATGCCAAATAGGATACCAAAGCAGTGAAGCAGATTTGATCAGAGCAAACAGAATAATCATATGGGATGAAGCTCCAATGGCACACAAAACAGCGATACATGCTTTGGATAGTCTGCTTAAAGATCTATGTGATAGTGATCAAGAATTTGGTGGAAAATTAGTAGTGCTTGGGGGTGATTTTCGTCAAGTACTTCCTGTCGTCCGAGGAGGAGGAAGGCTAGACCAAATCAAAGCAAGTATTATAAGCTCAGAGTTGTGGCCTCTTTTCAAAAAACTGAAGCTCACTGACAACATGAGGGCACGGGATGATCCTGCATTCGTTGACTTCTTAATGAGAATTGGAAACGGAGAGGAGCCTACAAATGAAAAGAATGAGATCGAAATCCCTCGTCCAATGCTCATACCATACACATCACTTGAAGAATCTGTTGAGATGTTAATATCGTATGTCTATCCAGATATTAACCTGTTTGAGATTGATCCCTTTGAAATGATGCAGCGAGTGATTCTTTGTCCAAAGAATGAATTCGTTGATGATATCAACTCCAAGCTAATTGGAAGGATACCTGGTGAAGAAAAGACATACATCAATGATGATCGTGCAAAGAATGATGTAGACCAAGGAGAATATGTTGACTATTTAAATACATTGGAACCAAGAGGTTTACCACAACATAAGCTTGTCCTGAAGATTAATTGTC
Source organism: Echium plantagineum (assembly GCA_003412495.2). NCBI lineage: Eukaryota > Viridiplantae > Streptophyta > Magnoliopsida > Boraginales > Boraginaceae > Echium > Echium plantagineum. The sequence continues at coordinate 30,828,993 of CM016564.1, forward strand.
CAATAATACTGTTGAGGAACATCAATCCTATCGAAGGTCTTTGTAATGGTACAAGACTGATATGCAAACAGTTGACTTCTAATTTAATAGGGGCAGCTATTGCAACTGGTCAATACAGGGGAAAACATGTATGGATTCCCAGAATACCTTTGGAACCAAATCCATCAGATAATAAATATTTAGTGCCATTTATCAGGCGTCAGTTTCCAATACGGTTGTGGTTTGCGATGACTATTAATAAGGCACAAGGGCAGACTCTTGACTGTGTGGGAATTTATCTGCGACAGCCTGTGTTTTCGCATGGACAACTTTATGTGGCTTTGTCTAGAGCAAAGACTGGCAAGAATGTCAAGGTCTTGATAATTCCACCTACATCCATTGATCCAGAAACTAGATATACAACGAGCGTTGTATACAAAGAAGTGCTGGAACAATCAGTCATTACTTACTAACCTATATATATATATATAATAATAATAATAACTAGATAAATAGTTATATTAATATTTATGTCAAGGTCTTGATAATTCCACCTACATCCATTGATCCAGAAACTAGATATACAACGAACGTTGTATACAAAGAAGTGCTGGAACAATCAGTCATTGCTTACTAACCTATATATATATATAATAATAATAATAATAATAACTAGATAAATAGTTATATTAATATTTTTAATTGCTTACTTCTTAGTTATGACACATGGAGTGAGCATAGTTATATATTGGTAAATAGCTCACATACAGTGTTAGTCATTGCTAACCATATCCGATGCAGATCATGCTACTATAGTAGCATTTGCTCTCTTAGTAATTGATCATAATTGCATTTTTTGGCTGTATTATGTGCTCCTCTTAATAGGAATGATATTACTTTTCGCTGTATTTACTACTTCACAGCCGATTCTACACGCTTGCTACAAGTACAATGCATTCAAGCACTATGTGGATATATAGTAGCCTATATAAGTTCATTTGTGTTATGGTAATGCTCTATTATGTTTACATGTTAGATAACAAGTATACTAATTAATCAAATGAAACTAATGTAGCCATTATTTGACTTATAACTGCATTCATAATATGTTGTATTAGCTATTGCAGGAATAGTGCACACCTACAAATGGCACAAGCTTACAAGCTTATCCCTCAGATAAATAACACAACAAGGAACTGGACATCAAGGGTGACCATAACCGAGGACATTCCATCCATGAAATGCATGAATGGCTCCAAATTGAAGAGATATATCCTGACAGACAACGAGGTACATTCAGTCATTTGCCATATTAATAGAAAGTATTTTCAAATAAACAGCATAGGTTGATGATATTAATATATATACATATATTATTGGTCCAGAGAAATAATGTCGTAGCAACCATCTTTGATCCACATGTAGCAGTGTTGGTAGAAATACTGCACCAGTTTCACATCTATGACATATCCAACGCAAAAGTCAAGCCAGTTGATTCTCAGTTTAAAATCCTCCCCAATCCATATCAATGGATTATGCAAAAGGATACTTTAATACGGCCAGCACCACAAGGTACTCCAAACTTGATGTATTTCTTGGATAGCCTAACACCATTCAGTGTCATTGCCAAAACAAGGCAGACAACATCAAACACTTTTGGTGAGTAGATGTAATTACTTAATTTCAATTACATAACAAAAAGTGCCTAGACTAATGCAGAACAAAAATTCATACTGCTTCATATGCTAGATATCATGGGTGCGATTGTTGCATATGAAAACCCTGACGTTGTCACAACTCAATCCGGTTCAAAGACTGTACAACGTTTTACTTTTATAGACACAGAGTAAGTTATTAATATTAACTAATCTTGTCTTATTACTTCTAATATTGACTGTCTTTAAATATTCGTTTCATCTTAGGCAAATACCTCTCTGTGTTACTTTGTGGGGTGAAATGGTTGAAACCCAAGGACCTATTCTACTTGATGCAGCCGAATCACTGTCAATTGTTGTTGCAAAGCGTTTAAGTTTATCAACTTACAAAGGTCAGTAGTACATACATTTATATTCATGGTAAATAAAGCCTTCATATAAATTACTTCATTGCTCAACCCCTTATTAGGCACTTGTCTGTCTACCAAAAATTGTTCTTCATTCGCGGTTGATCCACCGATTGAGCTTGCGGGAACATTAAAAAAATGGTATGATTTATTTCAAATAGCCAATAGCACATATTAGATATATTTATCTTGTTACCAATAAATTTAAGCGACCGTGTAATAAACTAACAGGATTCAAACAAGGACAAAGTCAGATCTGGAGGAGCTGCTTGTCGATAAATCCTTGAAAATATCTAGGGAACTTGTACTGAAAGGAGATTTAAAAGTACTTTCTTTAGGAGAGCTCAAGCAAGTCTCTACAGCTGGTGAATATAGGGTGAAGGGACATCTTCAAATATCAGATGAATATCAGAAGCTATTCTACTTTGAATGCAGCAACTGTCGTTCGAAAATAAGTGTGAATGAAGAAAATACTGAGTACAATTGCCTAGATTGCCACGAGACTGTCACGGCGAAAGCTAGGTATTCATTATTCTAATAATATTACAAATGGAATATCATTACAGAATAACGACACAGCTTTATAATGTTGTATGTTTAACATTAGGTCATATGTTTTGATGTCGATCTATGATCAAAGTAATGAAAATAAGATAATTGCTTTTGATGACGTTGCCGAATGCATTATTCGAAAGTATGGAATCAACAACAGATCTACTATAATAATCTAGTACAGTATCTATAAATTCGAAAGTATGGAATAAATGGAATAAACTTATCTTGCCAATGACCAAGCAGCCAACGAGCAACCAACCAATTGCATTCCAACTGCAAGGAATCGAAAGAGAAGCGCCTATTTCTCTCCATTACTGGCATGCTTGACCTGAAGAAGAAGAGGTCAACCAAAACCTTTTTAGAAAGTTTAGTGAATCTAGTATTCTAGTCTAGTATCAATTTAGAAAGTGAAATAACCGATGGGAAGTCAAGACGGACCAATTGAGTAACCGAGCCCAATAACTAATTTCAATATATAGCACTCGATCCATCTCTAAAAGATTATTATATTATTATGACTTTTGTGTTAGTTACAATATTCCGACAATGAAAATTATTAATTGAAATCAAACTTAGCTGCACAAGTGACATAATTAATGAAAATAAATTCTAAAATATATTGATATAACGAGAATATGCGCTCTGATTATTAAGCAATTAAACGTATATTGATATAACGAGAATATGCGCTCTAAAATTATTAAGCAATTAAACGTATCTTGCAATTAAACGTATATTGATATAACGAGAATATGCGCTCTGATTATTAAGCAATTAAATGTATTATTTAATAAAAAAACAATGACCAAATATTCGAGTAATCGAAATTATTGTGGAAAAATGGATAAATATTAAGTCAATCAAAGTTATTATTGTAAATCGAGATACGCCGCACAATTAACAAAATCTATGAAAATATATTCTATAATAAATTGGAAAATAAAAAAAATGAATATACGCTTTCATTATCAAGCAATTGAACGTATCTCGTACAATATGAAAGAGAAACAATGAACAAAAACTTAAGCACCAATCAATTACGATACTACGTTATTCATATAAATATTAATATAAATAATAAATATTACAAAATTCAGTAAAATAAAAGAATTTAATAATAACTGAAAAATCATATACAAGCGAACAAATTATATTTATATCGGTTACAATATTCGTTGTTCCTATCTAACAATTACAAAAAATAACAAATACATATTTTTCTACTATAGAATGTACAAGTGTAATGCACAACGTACAACATTGCAAAGCATCAAAATATATCAAACAATTACAAAAAATAATAAATACATATTTTTCTACTATAGAATGTACAATTCTAATGCATAACGTACAACATTGCAAAGCAACGAAATTTTGTGGACCAAGAGGTACAACTACACTAAGCATAGGTACAATCAAACACTGCATGGAATGAAAAACAAAACCAGTAACAAGAGCCCCGTCTGCTGTTCACGCACATTTCACTGTGCAAGAGTACAAGAAGCGATGCGCACGGTATAACCGCACGAAGCGAGCAAGCGTCAGACGACGACGCGTGATTTGCACGCTGATTCCCCTTTTTATAACTACCTAGATATTTATATCCAACAAAAATTACTTAGGAACTTGAAAGACAGAGTAAAATAAAAGCAAGTACATATTTATTTCTCTATATTCAGATTTCAGGCAAAGAACCAAAAAGCACAAAATTCCATAGGCTCTCAGATTTTCTCACCTCTCCTGAGCAATTTTTTTTTATATAGCAGCCAAAGTTGCTTATGCACCACGAGTCACGACCATCAACTTGTTTGCACAAACCATCAAAATCTCTGTATTCTGTAACAACAACTCCAACCAAACATGCATTACTGTCTTTTAGCATCTTTTATTCTCCAATGAAAAAGAAGCAACATAATTATTACTAAAAAACAAAATTAGTGTGTGCATCCATTTTAAAACAATAGATTTTTGAAAGTTCGTGTCAAATTTGGTAATAAATTATTTTTTATTCATTTATTGAAAAATGCAAAATTGATATCATTGAATTCATTTTTAAAATATTTTTAAAGTATTATTATTTGTATGTTTTGCAGTATATATGCAAAGTAATTAATTATTAAAGTTGTATCTCGAATGTCTATTGTTTAGAAATGAAATGAATATTAAATTAGGAGTTTTGTGTTCAAAACTTAATGATGGTTATTTTTTATAGGGAGGTATGTTCCTCCTTTCTCATTCGACAGTCCGAAATAACATGCAAATACTTGAAGTCAGGTAAATTGTCTATACTAAGTCAAGGCGACATGTTTCTTGGCCTTCAATTCCTTTTTTCGATTAAATCCTGGACGCTATCGAGAATCGAACCCACACGACTAACTCAAGTAACTCCAAGTTCTTGAACCAACTGAATTACACTTAGATGTTTTATGTTGGTCATTTATGATATTACCAATCTTGGGACCAAAAAGTTTTTAGGTATTTTTTTTTTTGTAAATTAGAGATGAGAATTATAACTACCAAAATTAAACGCGAGACTTCCTAGTAAAAGTTTGGATCATATATATATACCACTAGACTAAGCTATCAATAATTCTTATGTTAATATCTAACAATGAGATATGGTAAGTTACTTAACAAAAAAATGTTTTAAACAACTAATTACATAATGAGAAATTGAGAATGCATATAATGAAGCAATGATGAGGTTAACTTTGAATAAGGGTTTATATTACCATGACCATGCATGCTTATTGTTGAAGAACAAAGTAAAAGGACGAATATAGTTACTGTAAGAATAGGGTGATGAAGATTGTGCAATGAGCTATAAATTTAAACCAAATCTCTAAAAATTAAAAAGTGATTAACTAGTTAATATTGAAAAATTTCTTTGAATACGCATTTGTAGGAGTTAATCGTCAAAATAATCCTACAAGAAGAACATGAGGTGTGTTTGATAATAATCTTCAATGGTATAACATAGCATTTTGGTCTTAAATAGTGACATAATGTAACATTTTATGTGAGACACATTAATATTTGACGATTTACCTCCCATATATATAACATAGTATTTTGACCGTAAATAGTAATAATTTTAATTTTTATATATAAATAATTAACGATTAGTTGAATTTTGAATCCCTTTAGATCATTATTCGTAAAAACCTTTTACCACGCACCAATCGATTAACTCAATTACATAATACTAATGTAATTGATACTTCAAATTCTATACTCATTTTCGAATTTGACCGAACTTCGTTGAATTATTGAATTTGTGCAACCAAACTGGCACTTGGTTACAAATACGATCTTTTTATTACTCCTATTTGGCAAAACGTTAGCCAAATCCCTTTCGGTATTGTATAACTATGAGTCCATCATTGATAACATCATTCTACTTATAATACAAGAATGGACCTCAAATAAATAAAGATACATAGTATCATTACAATAAAATCTAACGAAATTAATATTTTACCAATTTTTCCCTCTATCACTATTATACTAATACATAATAATATTTGTTTTCAATCAAGTAAAGACCCTCCATCCAAGAATCCCCTTTTGCAGCTGAGAACTCACGATCACTACTAGAAAAATGCTCGATGGGTGGAGGTGGACCTCGAAATGACATAACAAATTTAGCTAGTTAAACCTCATTAAGCTAGCTCCAGTAACAGATTCAATAAAAAAAATACAACAAAAATAAAATCATAACCTCACAATAAATAAAAAAATCAAAATCATGACTTCACAATCACAAGACTCTACTTCCCCTGCATACGACAACACTCCATGACCATTCATAATCATTTTAAGTGAGAAAATAATCTGAATGACGCATGCCGAATCATCTATCGAGTAATATAATTCAAATATGATCATAAAATAGATATAGTAGGGAAAATACTAAAGACACACTCAAATAATTTTTTAAAATAAAATTACTATACTTACAAATATATAGAGAATATATTTATAATTTTATTTTTAAAAATCACTATTTGAATGTGTGTAAACATATTAGATAGTGTAAAGTATCCACCTACTTTATCAGTCATTATCATTATATTATGGTCGCGTCGTGGTTTGGCCTATCTTGAGTTTCCATTAATGAAACTTGGAATAGGCAATAAAAAGCTAGATTAATATTACCAATGGTATACAAAAAAAATCTTGCATAATCACCACTATTTAAAATGATACTAAATGAAATAAAATGTTAATATTAGCAAGAACATATAGGGTGGTAGTATAGGTAGACTTAGAGAAAAGTAAGGTAACATATAAGAAATCTAATTTAAGTCAAAGGATTTAAAGGAAATATGTTAATATTACCAATGATATAATTTCTGAAAATAAGTATACAACATATCACATATGGAGAGAAATGTAGAGAGGGGGAAGGGGGTGTATGAAGTGGAATGGAGTGAGGGAACTCAGACGGTGGGCTTGAGCTTCCTTTGGGGGGGAGAGATTTATAGACATATGATGTGGTATTTAATTTACAAGTTAATTGTTAATTAATTTGGTTACTTGTAAGTAGTTTAAAAGTTCGGATCTACTTATACCGATTATGAGAGTGTGATTTGTGATTATATATGACGATATTGAATCGGAACAACGATTAGTAGTAAAGTACAATTAATCAAATGGACTCTCTTAATTATTGTAGAGGTCTTAGTGTGATATATATAGATGATATAATACAAGAGTTTACATATGATTACAACTCTACAATAGCTCAACAACTACATCCTAAATTATCGTATAATAGTTATCCGGATCCAACCTAATATATCCAATACTCCCCTTACAAGCTGAAGGTGGACGCGAAGCAAGCCGAAGCTTGTCCCGAAAGAAAGTAAACCGAGATGTAGAGAGTGGTTTAGTAAGCACATCCGCAATCTGATCTTTGGTGGAGATAAACTGAATGAGAAGTTCTCGGCGAGCCACCTTTTCACGAACAAAGTGGTAATCAATCTCGATGTGTTTAGTGCGAGCATGGAAGACAGGATTAGCCGCTAAGTAGGTAGCACCAAGGTTGTCACACTAAAGAATCGGAGGCTTGGGGGGAAGTAACCGAAGCTCACCAAGAATTGCTATAGACCAACATACCTCAGCAACACAATCGGCAAGAGCTTTATATTCTGATTCTGTGAAGGAGCGAGCCACTGTGCGTTGTTTCTTGGATTGCCAGGACACTAAATTCGATCCCACATAGACGGCATAGCCACCAGTGGAGCGACGATCATTTGATGAACCAGCCCAATCAACATCACTAAACGCCTGAATAGACAAATCAACAGACGGTGAAATAAGCAACCCAAGATGTAGCGTGGCCTTAACGTATCGAAGGATACGTTTAACCAACAGAAAATGGTCTGCAGTGGGTGCATGCATGTGCTGACAGACACGGTTAACCGCGAAGGAGATGTCAGGACGAGTGAGGGTGAGATACTGCAAGGAGCCAACCAATTGGCGATACAAGGTAGCATCAAGAGGTGGATCAGATAGGGGAGCCACGACGGTGTAGTCGCCATTGGAGTAAATGCGGGCTTGCAATTGACCATCTGCGCTTTGTCAAGAAGGTCAACCATGTACTGACGTTGAGAGAGCAGCAAGCTACCATCAGACTGTTTGATGGCCTGAATACGTAGGAAAAAATCAAGTGCACAATTAGGGGCGAAACTAGGGGGGACGAGGGGGGCGCTCGTCCCCCCTAAGTTTTTCGGTATCGTTTATTTTATATACGATTTTTTTGAATTTTTTGTGATATATATAATAAAAAATGTTAACAAACCAAGTGTAAGTGTAGCTTAGTTGGTTAGTTCCTTCTACCAAAAGGTAGAGGTCATGGGTTCAAGCCTTGTTAGCTTCATTTTTAACAATTTCTCGGTACTTTTAACTATTTTTTATTTATTTTCGCCCCCCCTTAATTTTTTCTCCAAAATTCGCCCCCCCCCCTTGATTTTCATCCTGGTTTCGCACAAAGATCCCGAGTGACAAACCGTGAACTGAGGGCCGCCAGGAACGCATGAATGGCAGCGTCATTGTTACCCGTCACCAGCATATCATCAACATAAACTAGCATGACCAACTGAACACCTGCACGAGAGAAGATAAACAACGAGGTGTCTGCCTTGGACTGCAGAAACCCGTAAGATAACAGAAACTCTTGCAGACAATGAAACCACACACGGGGAGCTTGTTTGAGACCACAAAACGACTTATTCAGTTTACATACAAAATTGGGATGAGACGAATCAACAAAACCCGGAGGTTGAACCATATAAACAGTGTCGTCAAGGGTACCATGAAGAAAAACATTTTGTATATCAATTTGACTAACATTCCATTTATATGTAACAACAAGAGACAAAATAATGCGAATAGTAGAAGACTTAATTAGAGGACTAAATGTATAAGAAAAATCAATACCTTCCACCTGATGATTGCCTTTTGCCACTAAGCGCGCTCGACGACGCGTAATAGTACCATTGGAGTCCCGCTTGAGCCTAAACACCCATCGACACCCCACAACATTCATCCCCGAGTGAGGAGGAACTAATGTCCATGTATTAGTACGAACCATGGCGTTAATCTCTTCACACATGGCTTGACGCCAAAGGGGACATTTGTTGGCCTGGGTGAAACATGTAGGTTCGGTGGCTAGAAGAGTAACGGCTAAGGCATAAGGATGGGTTTCATGGCGCTTACGAGAGGGTTTGGGGTTGGGACGAAGACGCATATGGTGAGGGTGAGGAGGAGAAGCAGGCTGGGGTGTGGGACTGGGGGAAGGTGCGGCGGGGGAGGGGTTGTAGCTGGAGGGGGACGAGGCTGGTGCAGGGGAGGGTGGGGAGGTGGGAGCAGGCTAGGGTGAGGGCGAGGCTGGTACAGGGGACGGGGCAGGGGGCGAGGCTGGTACAGGGGACGGGGCTGGGGTGTGCAGTATAGGGGACGGGGCTGGGGTGTGCATCATCGGGCAGGGGCTGCGGGTAACGGGGAGGGAGGGACGTATAGAACTGCTTAGACATGGGGGAGAACGCCTTAGTGTAGGAAGATAGGATGAAGGAGGCGATTTGGATGGGAAAACCTCTTCAAAAAACTTAACAAATTTAGCGATATATATGCGCCGAGACGCAATGTCCATACAACGGTAGCCATTATGAAGAGGACTATAACCCAAGAATATGGACGGAGAAGACCGAAAGGAGAATTTATGCGAATGATAAGGACGCAAATAAGGGTAACACAAACAGCCGAAGCTTCGCAGGAACATGTAATCAGGGACACATTTAAATAAAAGCTCATAAGGAGATATGTTTTGATTAGTCACAGTAGGCAATCGATTGATTAGAAACACAACAGTTTCAAATGCAAAGTGCCAATATGACAGATCAAGATGAGCATGAGAAAGAAGTGTAAGACCCGTATCTACGATATGTCGATGACGCCGTTCCACACGACCCATATGTTCATGAGTGTGTGGGCAGGACACTCGATGACCAATTTCCTTAAAAAATTTATGACAAGTGCGATATTCACCGCCCAAATCTGTTTGTAAAGTTTTAATTTTACAACTAAAGCGACATTCCACAAGAGCTTGAAATTGTTTAAAAACTTTGAGAACATCAGATTTAACAGTAAGCGGGTAAAACCATACAAAGCGCGAATAGTCATAAACAAATATGACAAAATAACGAAAATCATCAGAAGATAATACTGGGGCAGGACCCCAAACATAAGAAAATATAAGCTTAAGTGGGCAAGCGCTGCGTTTATTACTCAAAAATAAAGATGTCTTAGCAAGCTTGCCCATCGGACAAGCAGTACAAGCCTGACTCGAAATAAAACGCGACTTAGGAGCTAATTTTGAAAATAATAGACGACAGACCCGATCATGAGGGTGACCTAGCCTATGGTGCCAAATAGGTGACGATACATGACTCGATAAAGCAGACAAAGCATTTGAAGACGACACAACACCACTTGACGTAAACTGATATAGGCCCTGATTACTCGTCCCGGTAAGTAAAGGGAGCTTGGTTACCTGATCCTTGACAACAAAACGATTGGCATGAAACTTAAAAAAGGCATTATTATCTTGATAGAATTTTTGAATAGAAAGAAGCGATTTGTGAGCAGACGGAACATGTAAGGCATTATTTAAAGTCAGAGATTTGTGAGATGAAGGAAAAGTAATAGTACCAGTATGTGCAATATTCATATGCTAACCATTGGCAACTTGGAGAGCATCTGAGCCTGGATAAGACACGGGATCCTGGAAAGCAGCCAAATTTGGAGTAATGTGATGAGATGCTCCGGTATCCGGAAGCCAACATGAGATGGAACCAGGATAGGAAGAACCAGGAGAGTGATAGGCAGGAGGCTGCGCCATAACCGAGCCGGCAAAATGTGCATTTGGGGCTGTCCGATGTGGGCACATGTTTGCAAGATGCATAGTAGACTCACACACATAGCAGCGTAATTTAGATATAAGGTCGATGGTCATTAAATCACATTAGTATAGTTACTTTAATTATACGGGCTAATCATTTGAAATATTGGGGATTGGGGATCAAACATAACTTAATTAATAACAATTGTCATGTGTAACAATATAGGGTTGTAAATGGATCGAATTTTATCAAACGTAATTAGGTTTGAGGTCATTCCCCATAGGTTCGAATTCGTCAGAATGTGCGATCCTAAGGTTCAAGGGTTCGATTTCAAAGTTTCGGCTCGAGTTCGGTCCGCAAATAGTTCAGTCCGGTTAACAAAAAACTTTTATGTGATTGGGCATTTGGACGGATGAGAGGAAGATAGTGATGAGGGAGATGAATAGATGTGGAACGAAACTGATTTTTTGGATTTAAGTCAGATTTAGGACATTCAAGTCTGGTCTCCAGACTTGTAATGGATTAGACGCTTAGAGCCTTGTATTGATAGGCGAGTCGAACTAAGTCGAAGTGTTTGATATGTTTCGTCGAAACCCTAAATTTTATTGGTTTGTCCGCGGATTCACAAATAGAATTTTTCCAAATTAAATTAAAATTATTTACGTTTACATTTATGTACCTAGTGTACATAATAATAATACCAAAAGCATAAAATTACATTATCAAAATAATAATACTAAACATTTTTTTATGCACCTAGTGTACATAAACTTGTATGATTGACATTTGGATGGATAAGAGGAAGATAAGCGATGAGAGAGATGAAGAGATGTGGAGCGAAAATGAATTTTTAAATTTAGCTTAGACTTGGGACTTTCAAGTGTGGACTCTAGATTTCTAATGGTTAAGCCTTGTATTGATATGCGAGTTGAACTAAATTGAAACGTTTGGTCTGTCTTGCCGGACCTTAAATTTTATTGGTTTGTTAGATATTTGTCAGTGACCACAAAGTCACAAATTAAATTTTTTTTCAAATTAAGTCGAACCTTTTACGTTCATTCTTACCATGTTTCTATGTTTGGAGTTTCGAACAGAATATTTGTTTTTAGTTTCCTTTCTTCATAATTGATGTATATTAGCAGACTTAGTTTCTCTCAGCATAATAAACTATGGACAATACGTCTCATCACAAATAATAATTATAATTTTGTCGGTTTAATAATTCTGATAGCATAAAATTGCATATCAAAAATATACTACTAAAAGTAATTTGAAGCACCTAGGATACATGAATAACATGACTAAATCTGATATTCCTTATTCTTTGATTTTACATGCACTAATATAGAAAGTTAGTCCATATTTAGTTAGAGAATCCCATAAACAGAAAATATGACATAGATGCCCCTCCACCTGAAGAGAGGACCCATCTCCGTACGATTTCATATCACTTGCTTTTCATTATTCTAATAATTCAAACGATTTTGACAGCGCCAGAAATCATATCCGCAACGACTTCAATTCGAACCCATAACATTATCAGCTCAAGGACACCATATGAGGAATTGGTGAAATTTTGTTTTTACTACTCGAATATACGTGTCTCACTCTGTTCATGGGCGTGACCCCCTGTGATGAGTTTGGTATTATTTTTATATTAAAAATCATTGAAGGTACGGATAGAAATATGGCTCCCGACATAAAAATATGTGATGCGTAATTTAAAGCTCTAAATTCATCAACAATGTACGTTTGTAATTCGGCCCTATTTCCACGTCGATCTGCTCCATTAAGTGCAGGGTGACTTACGGAGAGATCCACTCTAGAGCGCACCGACTGATTCTTTAATTGGACTAATCTATGATTCATGTTCGAACGAGTTTACTGGTCATGCCTAGGAGCATCTTCGGAACCCTGAGTGTCGTCTCGGACCTAAAAGGGTTGCGAGATCCTCCGGGGTCGTGATGAATTCGCGTTTACCAAAAACACTTCGATGAACAAGTCAGTCACAAATGTTCGAGTAAATAAGTATAATTGGGAGAATTATGCATTACCTTCTCAAATATGCAAGATTAGGTATAAAGAGAGTTCCTCCGCAATAATTACACATTACGGGACGTGTGCCTCATGTGATTGGTTGTGAACTTATCCAAACCTGAAGTGGGAAGAACTTTTGGAAGCAGCCTAGGCATTTTTTGCCCGTAATTTACCCGAAATAGGGTCCATATCAGTTCGAAATACTATGTTTCTAGCTCTTTAAAATATTCTATGTTACCCAGCCGAAGTCGAATTTATATGGTAATTAAACATTTGGATTTTTCTGATTATTATGTTATATCTATAGATTAAGTTATAAAAGATGAATTGCGCGTGTGTGAAAAATCTGCGTGTGAGAGACATGCGGTCTATACGCTTAATTGCTTCCCTACATGCGCTCCATGATAACTAAAAATATTAATTTTTCTGATTGTTATATTATTTATTATCATAAAAGTTTGATTATTTTATTCGTTTTTATCTATATTCCTAACATGTATATGTATTTGAGTTATGTCAAAAAGAACTAATTTAGAGGTCATTTAGTATGGGGTCCCAAGTATGAATGGTAAGTCTTTTTCTTGCATAAGAGAATCCCTAATTGCTTGCAGAGTTGTAGTGGGAACTAATTTGACCTCTACCATCATGTACAATGCTAAATACATATTCCACATTTTTTTCATTTCCTAATTTTAATTTTTTAAATTTCACATAATTTTTTCTCTTTTCTACTTAGTAATTTAACAAATATCTAATTTTTTTCAGTGTCCTTGTTTAGTAAAGTTTAACGCCCTTCCAATTTATTGCTATATACCCCACCATTTTATGTTATTTCCTTTATATTACTTATATTTGAAAGTGTGAACTCTGATTGGTTATCGAACTGCATAACAATAGTAAAAGGGACACAATATTGGTAACCTAGTTCCGTCTCAACACACGTACATCTGGGCGACTGCATGTCCTGGGGAAACTTCACTATAATGAGATTTTACAAGGAGGGACTTACTCTGTACGCTCACCGTACACTAATGCCTACACCTAGACTCGCTTATATGATAGAAACCCTTACAAATGTATCTCCCGATACTTACAATCAAAAGGTGGAAATAATACCGAATGGATGGTATATCAACCGGAAATTCAGTTAGAAGATGAATCTAATCTTCTAACATCAGACGACCTAACAAAATACTAAATACTAAAAGCGTGCTCTTTATTAGCTCTATGCTCTCTACAAAAGTCCACATCTTCTAATGAAGGTGAGGTCTCCTTTTATAGGCCTAGGTCATGGACCTTCTTGTGTATCTTGACGGATTTGGTCAATATACATTGAATCTCCTTGTGCATCACATAAGGTAATATGAATCTTGGCCCTTGTCATCTAAGAGTTTGCCTGTGTCCACCACACCACTGATGGTTAGACTAATATTTGGTTTATTAGAACCAATATGTGATGTTTCTAAAACATCTGACTGCCTCCTGTGTTCACCACACTACTGATGGTTGAACTAATATGTGGTTTATTAGAACCATTGTATGTCTTTTAACACTTGTCTTACACTCTGCAAACACCAAGAGCATTTGTCATGAAAAACATGTCCAAATGGGGAGTTTGTAAGCACAGAGTGCACAGAGTGTATTGGTCAAGTTTTCTGAGAAGACCAACTTTTATACTATCTATGGAAATAACAGTGAGCTGAAGACAATCATTACGGATACAAGTATTAAAGACATTGAAGACTAATTCATGAGAGCAATTAAGGAAGATCTCAGAAGATCACGTCGAAGATTTGGAAGTAGGTCAACGACGTGTGGCCAAAGAAACATGGATTAGGAAAGATCTTGTCATTGATTGCGCCTATTAGTAACAAAAGTTACCATAAACGAATCCAAAATAATCCCGCTCCATAATGACAAGTTCTTTCCTAATCCATGTTTCTTTGGCCACACGTCGTTGACCTACTTCCAAATCTTCGACGTGATCTTCTGGGATCTTCCTTAATTGCTCTGATGAATTAGTCTTCAATGTCTTTAATACTTGTATCCGTAATGATTCTCTTCAGCTCACTGTTATTTCTATAGATGGTGTAACAGTTGGTATTCTCAGAAAAACTTGACCCCCTTTGAGCATGTTTTTCATGACAAATGCTCTTGTTGTTTGCAGAGTGTAAGACAAGTGTTAATAGATATACAATGATTCTAATAAACTACATATCAGTTCAACCATCAGTAGTGTGGTGAACACAGGCAGTCAGATGTTTTAGAAACATCACATATTGATTCTAATAAACCAGATATCAGGCCAACCATCAGTGGTGTGGTGGACACAGGCAAACTCTTCTCCCCCTATTTGTCAGAAAAACTTCCCCAAAGACAAATCTACGGGCTCTAGCGGTGACCATATCATGTTCCTCCCCCTGTTTGGCGCATTCTCTTCTTTATACAATTTATCCGGTAAGACAGAAGTGGTAACAGCTGAATCAATAACACTGGATTGACAGACTTCGCTATACCTCTAATCTCAACAATCTGTTGTTTCTTTCCTTTGATTTCCTTACCCACATTGTTAGCACAATCTCCATCTTCTCGCATATTAAGCTCACTTTGAACAGTTGTATTGGTTGACTTCTGTTGATTAGGATCTGGGATGGATACTTCTTTTCCATTTCCTCTAAAATCCCTCTTGATCCCATACTTGAGTTTGAGAAACACACGAACCAACACTTTTAACCCTCCATTCCTTACGAAGAACAGTTTCAGACTTGAATTTATGAGGAATTGGATCACTTTGATGATGGCTTTGCTCATACAGCTTGAAACAATATGGTCTGATATGACCCTTCTTTCCACAGTGATGGCATACCCATTGCTTCTTCTTTTTGTTCTTGGGTTGCCTATGAACCTGCTGATGACCAATTGTTGGACCAGTTGTTGGCAACAGTTGATATAACATTCGGGATTCTTTAACTTTTGCAGCTGGAACAAACTTGGATTCCTTAGCACAGTTTCCAGCAACATATCCCGAGCCAGTATGGTCCTTCGGAGACTGTTCAACAGAAGGAATTTCATTCATCTTTGAAGTTCCAGAATTGAGCATACAGCTGAATTTTCTTATAGCTTCTAGATCAGTAGACAATCTCTTAACTTCCTCTCGTAATTCAGAGATGATAGTAAGGTTCTTATTGTTTTCATCATAGAGATCTTTATATTCCATCCCTTGTTTCTTGGCCTTACTTATTATCTCGTTACAATAATGATGTAATTCTCTATTTTCATCTACAAGGCAGCGAATCTCTTCATTAGTGGACTCTATATTTGTCCCCTCATCAATTTCATCAACTTTGGAGGCCAATGAAGACATTAACCCAACATCTTCATTCTTTTCATAATTGAAAGTAGAACTTCCTTCACTTCTCGGAGAGTTAGGGTAATCAATCTGAACATGTCCATAGTCTTTGCACTGGATCTCATGAGGTTGTTGATTCAATTCTTTTCTAGCTTTTGTATTTGGCTGATGCCCAGTGTCAGACCGACTGACTTCTCTACCAATACTGGATCTGTTCTTTAGCTCTGATACCAATTGAAAGTGTGAACCCTGATTGGTTATCGAACTGCTATAGCTGTGTGACTGACATTGCACAGAAAATAAGAATAGTAAAAGGGACACAATATTGGTAACCCAGTTCCGTGTCAACACACGTACATCTGGGGACTGCCTGTCCAGGGGAAACTTCACTATAATGAGATTTTACAAGGAGTGACTTACTCTGTACGCTCACCGTACACTAATGCCTACACCTAGACTCGCTTATATGATAGAATGTATCTCCTGATACTTACAATCAAAAGGTGGAAAGGTATATACTAAAACATCACTGTTGATAATACCGAATGGATGGTATATCAACCGAAAATTCAGTTAGAAGATGAATCTAATCTTCAAACACATCAGCAAAATACTAAATACTACTCCCTCCAATCCAAAAAGATTGTAGTTTTAGGCATCTCCAAAATATCCAAAAATAGTGTAGTTTTACATAAATCAATGTAAAATATCCCAAATTTTCCCTTAATACCCCCTTATGTGCATAAAACAACTCAAAACACATTAATTATTACTCATAACTCAGTTTAACTCTTCATATTCCAACTCATTTATATAGCTACCTAAAAAAAGTGATTAAACTATTGCACTCCAAATATTTCACGTCTTGCATCAGATTTGGAATGGAGCATTCACGTCTTCCATCAGGTTTGAAGAAAAATGATGAAGATAATCACTTTTTGAAATGGAATGGTTTGAAGAAAAATGATGAAGATAATCACTTTTCTAATCACTCCAGTTAATCATATTTAAGATTTTCGTTTGTATGAAAAATTTTGGCTCCAAGTAAAAGTTAAAATTTTCGTTTGTTTGAAAATTTTTGGCTCCAAAGATCTTGGCTCCAACTAATTGTAGTGTGAAAAAGTTGAAGAGTTGCAGCCAAGAACATTCAAATACTAATGATTGACACATGTTTTTTAAGTGAATAATTAAATTACTAATCATTGGTTTTCAAAGGGTATGACTGGAATTTTTAAAAGTATTAAATTTTTCTTAATCTATGTGAAATATCTAAAACTACACTCTTTTTGGATTGGAGAGAGTAAAAGCTTGCTCTTTATTAGCTCTATGCTCTCTACAAAAGTCGACATCTTCTAATGAAGGTGAGGCCTCCTTTTATAGGCCTAGGTCATGGGCCTCCTTGTGTATCTTGACGGATTTGGTCAATATACGTTGAATCTCCTTGTGCATCACATAAGGTAATGTGAATCTTGGCCCTTGTCATTTTGGCATTGATTGTGCCTATTAGTAACAAAAGTTACCATAAACGAATCCAAAATAATCCCGCTCCATAATGACAAGATCTTTCCTAATCCATGCTTCTTTGGCCACACGTCGTTGACCTACTTCCAAATCTTCGACGTGATCTTCTGGGATCTTCCCTAATCGCTCTCATGAATTAGTCTTCAATGTCTTTAATACTTGTATCCGTAATGATTCTCTTCACCTCACTGTTATTTTCATAGATGGTTTAACAGTTGATCTTCTCAGAAAAACTTGACCAATACACTCTGTATACTCTGTACTTACAATATTTTCTTATTGTCTGCACAAAAAGATACATTAAAATATTATAAACAAGAGTTTATTAGAAGATAATTTAATAATTAATTTTTAATGAATCAGATCTGTAATTATAAAATACAAATAATAATTATTTTGGATATAACTTCTTACTAATAAAAAAGAATTAATATAATATAATTGATATCAAATAACTAAAAAAATTATACTAAAAATTCAACAACAAAAAAACACAACAGGGCCATTCCCCTTCCCGTGCAAGAGTGCAAACCCCACGTGGGACCGGCCATCTCTTTGGTTGAACTCACAAGCACCCATGTGGAGCTCCTGTGCCCCTCACCACCATACATTTTCTAACACATGAAAAATTTTAACCTTAAAATGTAAATACCTTAATAATCTTCCATTCTAGTGATTAAATAGTTGAGGGCAAAGTTTTAATACCCTCATTGTGAATAATTTGATATAAGGATAAAGTTACCAATAAACTGAATTGAATATGCGATACTAGAGTTCATTTTTAATAATGATAAAGCTAAATATAGCATTATATATATATAAATGGATTGACATAAGGATAAAATTATCAATGTGATGCAATATAAGTGTTTTTTTTTGAATTGTTACGAATAAATATTATAAATGTATATTATATTCAAATTCAACTATATTTTATTCAGTGGCAGTATTTATTATTCGATCAATTATAATTAGATTTGACATTTTAAAATTTCCTTTTTAAAATTTAACGGTCTTAAGTCTCGAATATATTCAAGATTTCTAGCCTAGAAGTATCGGGTTTAATAAGGCTCTTTTCAAAAGGTTTCAGGTTAAAATTCTCGCAAAGGTGTATATTAACACACTTCCTCTACTTTCTGGACTGCCTTAGCAATATTTTAACACCATCATGTGAATTTCAGACATTACGTGGATTAAAGTCATATCCAAAAAATAAAAGTTCAATAGAACTGTAATCAGAAAAAATGAAGTTATTTATTTACAGTTTAAATTCCCACTTACTTAATTTAAAATGATGTATTTTCTACTACTAATAACTTCTATGGTCTGAAAAAAATCTCAAATATTGATTGACGAGGGTTAGACTTAGGGATGAGGTGAGGAGCTGGCATAAGGGCCAAGCATGCCACGTGATGTCCAATGCGGGATGCGCAGTTTCAACACTGCTAACGTACCACTGCATTTCTTGTCTTTCATCACATTACATCACATTACATCACATTATTTATTTGTTTACTTAGAAAGATGATGTATTCATGTTAAGCGTCCTCTATTGGTTAATTCATCCCTTAATAAAGAAAAAAGTTTGGAATATAATTTTGAATAACCACCTACAAATAGAATTCTTCCTTTAACAAATATAAAATTATTCGTATACTAATTTATTTGTTTACTTTAACATACACCTCATGAGAACTAAATGAATTGAAATATAGAGAACAATCTATGTTGTTTGTACTATGCATTACTGTATAGAAATCACGTGTTCGTGATCACTTAGACTTGAGGCTCAATATATATTGTTCATGAGTCTCACTTAGGTAACTAAATTTTTTTTTAATACTTTTAATATCAAATGGTATTATAGTCATTTATCACTGTAATCTATCGTAAATTGGGAATGTAGTCTCGAAGAGGTTAGTCATCGTTAGATAATAAAATTTCTTAGGCCTATAAATTAAAGGATCGAACTATAACGAACGTAGAGACGTCTGAGTTCGGTCCGCACTCCGCACATGAATAGAACGTATGTTTGATCCGGTCTAAAAATTCCGAACTTTTGTTTCTTACGTTTGAGTTCGAGTTCACACGGTTTTTTGAGAAAAAAATGTTTGGCTCAATTCTCTCCGAGTTCGCACACTGTGCTCAGAATGTTCAATCCGATATCTAAATTCCATAAGTCTCTTGTTTTGTTATTGAAATTTTAAACTCGAAGCCCCCAATTCAATTACACTAAAACCCTAAGTAAGTGAAAGTTTGAAACCCCCTAATTTTATTCAACCCAAAACCCTAAATTAATAAATCCAAGTACATAATTATACAAAACCCCAATTTTATTCGAAAGTCAAAAATCAAAAGTAAAAAAAAATTAAAAATACAACTCAAAAATTACTTTTTAAAGAATGTGCAACCTCCCGGTCAACCTGCATAAACTGAGTCACATTTGAAGGTAGTCGTCGGATAACACCATGTTTCATGGTTGGGATGTACTTTTTGTCTTTCGAAAGGAGGTCGCATCAAGGACTTAGGGTGGCTGTTTCAGATAAGGATGAAGGTTTTTCTCTTGAAGGTGACTTAGGAAAGGTGCTTTGTCTTTGGCTTCAGTTTTGATTTGAAGTTGAGGATATGCGAACTCATGTGGAAGTAAGTCTCTTATGTTTCGTTTGGATTTTGGTGAATTTAGGTGAGGGTAAACATTTAAAATTAGCCTAGGTTAGGGAATGTAGGTGAATGTATTATAATTATTGTTCGGATACCATTACCCTTCAATAGGTGAAACAATATAATTAATAACTTGAAAAACAATTTACTAACATTTATAATATTTCTTTATTTCTACGCAAAACATCCTTTTTTTTTGCAAATTATTATCAGAATAAAAATATTAGCAAAACATAAATATTTTTAACAATAAAAATAAAAGTAACACAATTTTTTCTGTAATTGAGACTCTACGTAAGAATAGTATAACTCAAGCGGTTAGGTCGTATGGCCTTTATACTACCTTAATTCAACAATGCGATGAAAAGACACCACCATAGGGAAATGAAAACTTAATAAGGATAAATCAATTAATCAATGCACTCACGAATCGAAATGTAAAGAATGAAAATATGATTTTTTTATTACCACAAGATCAAGCAAGAACGAAAGACCGAATAAGCAGTACGCAATACAACAATGAAAAGAGGCGGCAATTTATATATAATAACGAGTGATATATATTTTTCTGAAGGTAATTGTGTGAACAACGAGGGAAGGTATTTGTTTCTGGAGACAAATAATATTGATGGATGGAAATATTATTTGATGGGTATTTTAGTCTGATATAATAATTTTAAAAAAGAATTAGTACATTAACCTAGTATTACCCACTGATTTGGGGGTGAATGATTTGAGAGTGAATGAACATAAAATGTGTTAACCTAGATTCACCTATATTAATCTCAAAAATTTACTCCCTCCGTCCCTAAAAGATTGTCACATTTTGACTTTTGATAGTCAACAAAACACAATTTAAAACGTAAATATCTATTATTCCATATGCAAAAAAATTATAAAAAGTTGATATTTCAAAAATATATATTGAGACAAATCTAACAAGGTCCTACAAGATTATATTATTTCATATCGTTTAATGAGAATTCACGATCAAAGTATGTTATGTTTGACCAACAAAAGTTAAAATGTGACAATCTTTTAGGGACGGAGGAAGTATTAATTTTGGTTCCAAATATGATGAATAATAAATTTTATCTAGATTCATCACAATTTAAACGAACCATTAATGAAAAAGAACTTTCTAAGTTCTGATGAGGAAATGAGACTATGAGTAAGAGAGAATGAGAGTGTTAATTAGATTTAGGCTTCAGGTATTTAGAATTAGATTGTTGGACTAGTGGATCAAATGGTCATGGACTCATATATTCACATCATCACATATTGACATGGTTTTATTACTTTATCATTTATGGAGTGTTATATATGGACCAACTATAGTAAATGTGGATCGAACTATTTTGCAGGGTCATTTGCTTCAATTTGTAGTGTTCGAATTCATTTTTGCGCGTGCAAACCGAACCATCAGTCGAACCTTTTCGAACTGAATAATATAATCAAATCGAACTGTTTACGTTTGATCATAGCCCTACTTGAGAGCCTCGCGACCATATATCCCTCTAACATCGCCCTCTTCAAATCATCACATTGGCCATTAATTTTTCTGATCATTCTTGGTTGTCACCTTTGTTGTACCTCTATATTTTGTCTCCCCTCAATTATTCACATCTACACAAACAATAATTGAAATACATCTCCAAATATCAGTTACCTAATTTCTTGAGTATCTTATTAGAATTTTTAATAAGTTTATCATTTTCCTTTCAAATGCATGTATTTGTTATTATAAGAACTCAAAGTTGAAGTGCTTATCAAAAGTAAAATAGTACTCATTATTAGTTTTAATGAATAAAATAATTTCAATTATTGTACATTATTTACAACATGCAAAAGCATTTCACCCCCAGAAAGGCTCCCACATGCACTGCCATCACATGATACATCCCCCACCCCACCCAACCCCCAACCCCAAGGAAATATTCCCAGAAAAAACTTTCTGTGGGTAAACAATAATGTGAGCCAATTACATTGAGCCAGGTCAGCTCCAGGGGCCCACTAGTCCAGCTGTGATATAAAGAATCTATCCAAACATCACAATACTTCCATATTTGCCTAGTCTTGATTCAAATTTAATCTGCCAAAACATTAAAAGTCCAATAAATTCCAGCTTGCATCAACACATTATCACTGCTTCCATCTCTGTTGTCTGTACACCTCGAGAAAAGAGTAAATTTAGCTGGCATATGTTGGACCAAATTCAAGAAGCATCCACGTGGATGTCCATCATTGGTTGTAAAGCCTTGTCCTTTTAATCGACCTACTATTCAGTTTCCCCGAGAGAGATTCAATAACATGCCACGTGGCATCTCCTTCTACCGTTGGATCACTGAAGAGTAGGGCCTTTCTAACCTCTGGGTCCCATAATTTCCTCTGAATTGATGTCAGATTTGTGGCCATTACGTGTTCGAGAATGGGCCCCAGTTTATCCACGTCACTCTCCGCCACCGTGAGTGATATCTCCGCCCATGGGACGGCGGAGGAGAAGGGCAACCGGATACCATCAGCTATTATCACAGGAACGCAACCCAGAACTACTGATTCGACTAACCTAGGACTCCATGGGGCCCAACCAAGAGGACACAAACAGAACTTTGACCGAACAATTTCTGACTGGTAACCGGCAAATCTTTGCCTTTTTAAATAGAACCTCCGGTCACCTCCATATTTCTCCCAAATAACAGTCCTCACTTTCCTACACCCAAACAACAAAATCAAATTAGACAAATAAAATCAACACCAATTTTGTCATTCTTGTATCAAAAGAAGTTTAGCAAAATGAATTTTGAATAATTGATATAAATTAGAAATTATAAAGCCACAAGTTCCTAATCGAGAGCTGTTCGAATAAAATATCATCAAGTTATTGAATCGTTAATTTTAAAAGATAAAAATTACTAACAAATTTTGATGATACACTTGTCATTTTTCAGACTAGTATTTTAGGAAGTATATTTTTAATAAATGTCATAAAAGAAAAAATATATCGCATTTGGCTAAAAGTTAGAATAAATCCTGGATTTCGGTTGTAGCCATGTAAAAGAATGAAAATGACATTTTTTAAATTAAAAAATCGATATACAAAGCATAAATAACTTATTTGACATGTATATATTTACATTATGCAGTAGTTTTGAAATAAAATATATAGGAAAATAATAAATGTTAATAAATGTGAGATTGGAAGTAATTACTTGCTGTAAAATCGACCGCTAATATTCTTGGGGTGAAGCTCCATTTTACCCCTGAAAAATGCGAAAATGTCTCGCCGCCCATCTATTGGCCTTTCTGCTAGAGTTTTCCGTACACTCTCCGGCGAAACGTACGGCGGAACCACCACATTTTCGACGTCTTGACAAGGATGATAATGTTGCACTCCAAACGTTTGTAAAATTATCGAATTCTTCATAAACTCAGGTATCCCATCAGCTTTTGCTCTATCCTCCTTCAAATTTTACAAAATAAACAACAATCAAATTCAATTAAGTATGGAGATAATTAATCAATATTATTAATATTTACGTGGTTAAGTAAGTTAATTTTGATCATTGAAAAATTAAATTGGACGATATTACGGTGATAGTAATTTGTGATTGGGAGTATACCATGGCGTGAAAGCAGGCACCATAATCATGGGAAGCAACGAAAATGTGGTCGGAGCCATGGGTTCGATTCCAGAAAGGAAACTCCGAAGCAATAATCTGAACAGCTTCGGTCAATAGTTGCCTAGCATGACCAATTGCAGGAAAGCCGTTGACTGTGCTGAAATTGCATGCCACGTAGACTGGGACAAAGAAAAAGTCAGCCTCCCAGAAATTCAACGTTCTTACATCCTCGTTATTCAACAACGCCTTATGTATAGCTACCTCCGAAGCAAACAAATGGTTCGAACATCTCGGATTCGCTAACCAATCTTCATTGAATTTGGCTGGTAAATCGTATACATATATTTTTAGGCCATTGAATTTGGGAGAATATTTGGTGGGGTGGTTTTGGATGAGGGCACGGGCGGCGGATTTGGAGTAGGGGCGGTGGAGGACGGTGGTTTTGGGTTGTTTATGGGTGATTAAAAAAGAAACCAAAAAGTAGAAGGAGATGAAAAACCAGAGGAACCATTTGAAGTATCTGAATAAAAAGAGCTTCATTTTTAGATAGAAGCCTCTGTTTCTTGGGGGTTTAGAAGACTTCAATATGACCATTTGTTGAATAAAAAAGAGTGTTTTTTTGGTTAGTTGAAAAGGATCTTTTTGTGTTGTTGGTTTTGAAGTGAAGATTAAGGGACAGAGATGGAGAGATTGGTTTGGTGTAAGTTCGTTTTTGCTTCAGGAGTAAAGAATTAGGACAATTAATTTGAAACAAGAATTAGGTTGTAGGTGATGATTAGACTGAAAATAGGTTTACCAAGTTAATGAAATATAATTAATGAGCTAAATTACTAAGAATTTTTTTTAAAGAAAAAGTTAATTAGGATCGCAAGAAAAAATGAAATGATGAGATGATGCAGGTTGCAGAGATCACATTGGGGTGGAGAGGGAAAAGCGGTTTTGGTTGTTTTTATGACTTGTCAGATGATATTATACTTTAAGGTCAACAAAATTGAAATTTGTGTGAAGCTAAAAGAATACTCACTTCGTCCGTAAAAATTATCATATTTTAATTTTTGTTGGTTAAATATAACAAAATTTGATCATGAATTTTCACTAAACGTTAAGAAATAATAAAAAATATAGTCTTGTGGGCGCTTGTTAGGTTCGTCCCAATATATATTTTTAAAATGTCAATTTTTTATAATTTTTTCACACGTAGAATAATAGATATTTACGTTTTAAATCGTGTTTTGTTGACCACCAAAAATCAAAATGTAATAATCATTTAGGGATGCAGGGAGTAAATGATAATAATAAATTGTTTTTATGACTCGTGATATTAACGATTTGTACATTAAGGAAAAGTTACGGGATAACTAGCGGACTGTGACTATTTTGTCAATTATTTCAATACGAAAAAATTTTAATTAGGAAAATCGGATCCACACTACCTAACAAGATAAAATTGCAAGTATTTAACATGCAAATTTAGCATATGAGCTACTCTCCTGAATCAAATAATGTGTGAAGCTGACCAAGTAAGAAATAGAATTCTTTTTGGTATAGTATCATAAGATTACATCTGTAATTGGGTGATGATAATGAATTGATGCTGTAAATAGCTGCATTTGTCCCATTTAATGGTTCACATATACTAGTGCTTGCGTATTAAATAAGTAACGTCTATAGGGGTTTTATAATAGCAAATGGTACTGTGGTCAATTTAATGGAGTATTTTGTTTGAAAATATGTAACCTACTATAAAAGGTTACATTCTAATAACAATAACAAAGTACAACATAATATACTAATACTGATTAACAAAAATATTTTAAAATATAAATAATAAAATGAAATATATTATAAATAAAAATAATTGTTGGAGACTTGGAGCCATTTGGCCAACAAAAAATTATAAGAGACATAATTTTGTGCTACACATGTAAACAATGAAAAGGAGCATTTTGTGGTGCAATTGTAGAGTGCAGAAATTGATGGGTTCCTTTGGTCTTTCTTTTCCAAAGATTGAGAAATAAAGTTAATGCGTGCAATTGCTAACAACAATAGTGTTTGTGAATTTTAAGAAAATCCATCAAAAGTTGAGTTTTAAACTCGAACACACACAAGAATGAAGAATGTCACTTTTAAGATTGTTTAATTTATTGTTTCTAGAAAGGACACTTCAAAAAGAATGAGTTGACAACAAAGATTTCTCTATGTATAGGCAATTTCTATTATAATCGACCATCCATCAATAATGGCAAGTATTTGAATAAATTTCTTTTTACTAGGATAACAATTAAAAAAATTGAGAAAAAGTTGTTCCTACTTTAATTTCATTTATATATATCTTAATTATACATTTTAATACTAGAATATATAAATACAATGAAAATGAAATTAGATGTGAATGAAAATGAAATTATGAAAGGGTGTGAAAAATATCGATGTAGCTAGTTGTTCAAGTCTTACTAGCGAAGACAATTCAAAGGAAGAAGTCGTTCGAAGCGATATATTATACTCCATGATAGTAGTTTGCCACTAGATTACGTTTAGATATTGAGATTCAAATGAAGTGATTAAACTCCACCATCCAATTGGATTCAACTCATGATTTTGGTACATCAGATTATCATATAACGAATTCAACTTTCATAATTAAAGCAATTCAACACCATTAATAATAATATGGTAACATCGATATATATAAATCACCAATATTCTCATACAAACTATATGTTCGTTTTTTGTGTGAGATTACTTAAAATATAAAATTGATGCATGGGATCTTTTTATTGTTGTTGTAGGAAAGCGTATATAGTATTATTAAATATGAGATAATTAATTGTCCTCAATACGAATTGAATCCAAACTTCTTAGTTGGAATCTTATATCAGATGATACATACTAGCAAGCTGTTGAGATCGTACAAGTATATATACTACTCCCCCATTCCTAAATGATTGTCATATTTTGACTTTTTATAGTCAATAAAACACGATTTAAAACATAAATATCTCTTTTTCTACATGTGAAAATTGTAAAAAGTTGATATTTCAAAAATATATATTGAGACGAATCTAAAAAGATCCCACAAAGACTATATTATTTCTTATCGTTTAATGAGAATTTATGATCAAAGTTTTTAATGTTTGACTAACAAAAGTCAAAATATGATAATCTTTTAGGGACGGAAGTAGTACATTTCTTAGTATTTACCTAGTATTTTTTCCAATTTTATTTCAATTCCAATTTCATACCGAAACAAACATGAATAAACAGATATATAGGAAATTAGGATAAGCAGTTTAACATCCTTTTCAAGAGAAACTCCATGTCGTTATCCATAGGGCTCAAGGAATATTGATGTCTTATCTTTATGTTGTATTTTAGCAGAATAATTAATTTATAATGTAAGCCGACTTATTGATGAGATAAGAAGTTAACGATAATGCATTAATCTTTTTATTTTATAAACGACGTCTTCGAGTTTCGTTGGCCAACAATGCACTAACTCATTGTTTTTTGAAATGAATGGCATCAATCGTTTTCTTTGATTAATAGAAGCCTACCTTAATTAAGTAGTTACTGGATAACTCACGGCATTATTTTTTTTTTAAAAGGTGTTACCCTTTGATTATATTAATACGAATAATTCATTACAATCATCAAACATGAATACAATCAAATGGCTTCATCGATCACTCACGTTTGTTAAAAAACACTAGTCGATCACCCTAGTATGACTTTGTATACTTTCGATCACTCATGTTAGGTATTATGTATACTTTTGGTCACTCACACGTTTTTTTGCTACAACTTTTGATTTTTCGAAATTTTTAACATTTTGGTAAGGATATTTTAGTCATTCTCTCATAATTTTGTCATGGGAATATAGAGTGCAATGGAAGTTAATGAAAGTTAGTTGATGTAAGTTAAAAAATTATGGGAAAATGACTAAAATACCCTTACAAAAATGTTAAAAATTTCGAAAAATTAAGAGTTGTACCAAAAAACGTGTGAGTGACCAAAAGTACACATAATACCCAACATGAGTGATCGAAAGTATACAAAGTCATACTAGGGTGATCGACTAATGTTTTTTAACAAACGTGAGTGATCGATGAAGTCATTTGCTCTTCATAAAATCGTAAATTCAAAGAAAGAAGCGACTAGCATCAAACTAGTGAGAGAAATCATCTCTCTAACTACTTCCTTGCTAGCAAGAGGGCTCGAACCCGAAACCTCAGCTAGAGGTGTCAGCATACTTGCCACTAGGACAAGATGTCTTAACAACTCACGGCATTATTGCATGTATAGTATGTGGTATTTCATATTTGCTACTGTTGTCTGTTGATATAACCATGTGTGGGACAAATGAGGTTGCAACCACTATAGTTAGTTGACAACAATGCACTATAATAATATTACTCTAATATTATAAGATTATCCCTTAATTCATTTTGTTTCTCCTTTTATATGTGACTTTTTGTGCCGTCAAACTTATTGATTATTAGTACACTTAAAAGCATTTGTAGCAAAGTGCTAAATCATCATGGTCAATGATTAGTGTATATAAGGATATAAATAATAATAGTCATCGTATGGTTTAAAATTAAGAAAAAAATGATCCAGTAACACATAAACATGATACATAGTTCACGAGGCACATCAACAAGATAAAGATAGTTCACCCGATGGCTCAATAGCTTAATGGCATCCGATCCAACTTTTCATGCAAAAGGTCATGGGTTCGACCCTTGTTAGGAGACAGAATTTGTATCATATTATACTCTAACTCTCTATTAGTTAGAAATTTATGTATTCGTTTGTAGTATCATCGTGTTCATAATTCATCGCTAATTTACAAAAAAGATAAAGATAATTCAGGGGAATTAACAATCGACTAAAAAACCTAATATTAACTTAGATCACAAATATTAAATTTTGCTCTTTTTTCAAAAACCGTTACAAACTTTATCATATAAATTAATTTCAAAATTCAAAAAAATTGATTTTATAAAAACTGACCATATTTTTGAGAAACAATATAAAATGAGAAATTTATTTCATTCTGATGTCTACATTTTAGAAAATTAAGTTAAACATTTAAAAACATGAATTCATTTAAAATTGAAAGCAAATACAATTGATATGTTATATAGACCCCTTAAACTAACGTAAGTAGGTTTTTATTTAAATGGTTGTCAGAATCAATTACTATGCTCGATTATTACATATTATCAATAGCCATTATTCAGCACATATAATACTAAAAACATATTTATTGGACGTTATTAAAAAAATGTTGAGACCTGTTAGGATTAAAAACTCGCCAATAAGAAAATATATTACTTTTATCAATTATTTTAGACAATCAATCATTTTACAAATTAGATAGAATGAAAATTTTGTAAATTAGATAGAATAAATTAACACATGTTGAACCGTGTACAAATATCTATTTTTCCTATAAAATGGAAAAGAAAGGTTAAAATAGAGACAATTTGCAGGTTCGGAAACGAGCTTAATCAATTCAAAACTAGGTTCGGTTTCCCGTTAGTTCTTCAGCCTGGTCTTTACCGCTTTTCCTTTTGCCTCTACGCTCTCTTTCTCTTTTCTTTATTCACACTTTCATCTTTCAATTTCACTATAATCACCCTAACTTACAAGTTTATTTCAAAATTAAAGTCTCAATTTATTTAACCCCCCCTTAAATTTCAGTGGTTTATGTGGTGGATATTGATCTTTTCTTTGTTTAGATTGTTTTTAATAAGAAAAAGTAGAGTTCTTGATTACTAGGGTAGTTTTCTTGATAAGGTTTTTTGGATGAAAGGTGATAAATTGGTGAAAAGGTCTTCAATTGGGAGTCTAATGAGAAAGACGTTATCAGACATTACAAATGTTCGACCAGAAATCAAACCCCCTGTGATCAAGGCTGATCATTTATTTCCTGTGGATTCGGCATCCGAAGAACATGTTGAGAATCTTCTTAGGGTAAAATTTGAATGTGTTATTGTTGTTAATTTGTTTGGTAGATGTTTGAGAAATTGCTGATATGAAGTACTGTTTCTGTTTGTGTTGTGGAAACAGGAAAATATGGCTTTGGTGAAGCTAATTGAAGACAAAAAGTAAGTTTCGGATTTTGGAATATTGGCTGCCATCCCCCCGCCCAATAGTTAATTTGTTAGTTAGTACTACCTCAATCCAAAAAGATTGTCTAATTTATAATTGAATTTTGATGGATGATTTTTATTTACGTCGCTTATTTGTACATATGTTGTAGCGTATTTGGTGAATGGAATGCTAACATTTCAATGTAATTTACTGTAAACATGATAATTCTGATTCAAATCGAAGTTATATGTGTCAATTAAAGCTTCAGAGTTTGTTAATGCTAACCATTGTATATCAACGAGTCAATCTTCATGTGATCGAGAGTGATTTATTAGATACCGTGATGGTAAAAGGTCTGATATTTTCTGACAGTAAAATTATAGAGTTGAATGGACGCGAGCTTCAGAAAGTGAGGGTTACTCTTCAGAAGCTACAGCTGCAGAATTGGAACTTGGCTCAAGTTAATAGTCACATGATGGCAGTGAGTTTATTGTTGTCAAGTTCACTAACAGTTATATGAATCTTTGTTATGAACTTATGGTAATGTTTTCATTTGTCAATATAAAATGCAGGAACTTAAACTGGGAAAAGACAAGGTAACCATTTGTGATCAAGAAGAAATTGATATTTCTGATGTGTTAATCTTGATTTGACGATTTGCTTTGGATTGTGGCAGTTGAAATGCATACAACAGGAACTTATGTGCAAGGAGGCTGTACTCAAAGCAATGCCTAAGGTAAGCACATGGTAAAATTTTAATGATTTTAATTGCTATGAATTTACGAAATCATATACGCTAAATTAAGCACAAATGTTTTACGAATTTACATGTAACAAGATTAAATATGCTAGTAGTCTAGTACTACTTAGTACAGAGTTGATATTAATGAATATCTCGCAATCTTGCATAGAGTTACTAGTTGGTGGAATTGGTTCGGTTATAATTCTAAAGTGTTTCCGTAGATTTTTAGTATTATCGTCAAAAAAACGAACCTTGACGTTAGCGGACTACTATTCGTAAACATTGTGTAGTGATCTTAGCGGTTATAATTCTACATGTTTGGATAGATAACTGAGGTAGAAGATAGTACAAAGTGAATAAGAATTTGAGGAAGGAAGATTGAAAACAAACTTGATGAAGAAGATAGAAAGATAGAGAAAAATTAGAGAGAACATTAGGCTTCGAAGAGATAAGCTAATTCATCTCATTTCTTAATTGATTACATGGTTCGATGCCTTTTATATAGAGGTGCACCTTTTAGGAATATTTTTGAAATACAAATGCTAAATACCTGTGAATGTAAAACTAATTAATATAAAAGAAAACATTGTTTAATGAAATCGGTTATTCATAGGTTTTGAAGGAGAAGGGAAAACTGAATGGTGATATCATAAAGGTATGTTTTAATTTTTATTTTTGATATTCTATCTTTTTCATCATTGGTTAGCTTATGAACGCTTGATTCAACATTGGTATAGGATGGAGATGTTGCAATGGTAAAGCCTGATTCTAAGAATGGTAACAAGAAGCAGCGCCGCGCAAAAAGCCAATGTAACTGCACATTTTCCCTTCTAATTGTTTCTAAGGTTGTGGTATAATTAACTTTCCTCAACAATCTGATAGATGTTAATTGATTGATGATTTGTAGCAATGGAGAACTCATTGACATCTCAAAAAGTCATTGAACGAACAACGGCTGATAATAAAAGGTTAAAACTAAATCTTTACTCTATCATTTTGAATCATCCAAGTTGTTTGTTTGGAAGTTAATTTCAGCACCTAACTTCGATTTCTCTTTCCAGGCCTTGTTTGAGGAGAAAGTCTGCAGGTTTCCGGGCTCAAGAGCAGGAACCACCATCTGAGGACTTATTTGAAATAGAAGACCTGAAGTTTGCAAGTGACATTTCATATGATACTCCAACACATATCAATGGACCAACCCCATTGATATCGTCTATAAGTAATGTAGCGAAAGATGAAAATCAATGCCATGGAACCAAATCACAGAGAACTTCTCTTGGAAGACCGTCTCGGCGGGCAGCTGAGAAGGTGCAATCCTACAAAGAGATCCCTCTTAATATCAAAATGAGGAGGACAGATTAATCGGTGGTTTGTTATGGTGTGTAGTCTCGACATGGCTGACGATAAGTAGCGGTAGGTTAATAATAGCTGACGATAAGTAGTGGTAGGTTATTATTGTTCAAGGTGGTTCATTTAAACTTTTAATATATTTTTTTGTTCAAATCAAAATTGTAAAGGGGGTATGTGTAGCCGTGTGATGCAAAGATGTTAGCACTCAGTTGAGTGAAAATATCAACTGTCCCTGATTAGAAAATGTTTGCAAATTGATGTAATTGCATTTCACAGTTTTAATAATTTGTTAAATTGTAAACCCGAACTCTTTATATGGGAATCTTTAAATTTAATTAGGCCGTTATATCATTATTATTTTGAACATGTGTGATCATTTACCTATATGTTCCATTCTTATCAGTCTTAACATATTTTCACAACTATTAAAATATTTTCACATAGTATTTGCTGATGAGAAAACTTTCCCAATTCTCATGGTTCAATAGTATAAGTATTTCGTAAAACTTGATCTCGACAATCATTTAAATAAGATTCACTCTAGCTAGGCAAGTTTATATATCATATCATATACTCCTATTACTTATATTACTTTTTTTTAAAAAAAAATCTCTTTCCGTATGCTCCAATTTTTATTTTGGAAATTCAGACAACAAAATTTAAAAAAATTCCAATAAAATAAGTCTATATGCTGCTGCCAACATTTAAATACAATCCAGTGAATCAGCCAAAAAACATCCATCTGTGACATTTCTCTATTCCTTTGATCCAGTAGTACAAGCAAAAAGTCAAAACCAAAAATAAAGTAGAAACCCCATAAATTAAGGAATAGCATAAAAAGAAAGCACAAAAAGGAGGCAAACCAAACACTTCCAAACTTGCACTACTTACAATCTTACATCTCAAGTCCCTTTCACCTCATTTACTCCTCTCTCTATCTTCCTCTTCACTTGTCAACCTCAATCTTCTCTCCTCCACTCTTCATTGCCTCACTCCATTACTCTCTGGCTTTCCTTCAACTATTTTGAAATAACTATTTTGCCCCTGACTTGAAGTGTGATGTACTTCCAAGTAGGGGTATCAAGAGTAAAATAATAATTCAAGAAAGAACAAAAAAATTTGGTGTGTATCTAACAACTCAGTTCTTCCTCTCTTCTTTAACTGCTGCTGCATTAATTGCTTGCATTGTACCCAACTCCTCTTTTTACTCAACTCTGCTTCAAGACAAAAAAGATTCAATTTTTACTTCATTTTTTTCTTCTTCCAGAATTGGGAATTTAACAGTACTCTAATTTCATTTTTTTACTCTTTTTTTTTTGAAATTGGGAAATCTGCAGTATAAAAGATTCAAATTTTTTTAACTTTCTTTATTCAAAATTGAAATTTTCTATCAGAGACACTGTTCATACATGCAGTGTTGTACTGATTTGAAGTATTTAAATTCAGTTTCGATTTTGAAAAACAAGATAAAACACATTCTCCCTTTTTGCTGCTGCATACAGTAAAATACTGTTCTTGAACTGAAACACACTAATAACTAACAAATCTTTGAAGTGTTGTTTCTATCCAGCGCAGTTTCAGATCTTTTAATAAAAAGATTCTATTTTTCAGACACCCAAAAAACTATATGATGAAATCTTGGCCCTAAGTTTCTGTTTTCATTATTTGGAACTGAAAAATATTGAGGGTGTTTAAGGGTTTTAGTTGAGAAATGGAGAGGAGGATGAAGAAGTATGATAGGTTAGTGAGTCCAGAGAGAGCTAAAGTGTGGACTGAGAAATCACCAAAATATCGATATAATAATAATGTGAGTCTGGTTAATGGGAAGAAGAATAATGAATGTGAGGAAAATCAGTTAGCTGTGGTGGAACATAGGCAACAGAAAGTGGTTGAGGTTGTTTATTATTTATGCAGGAATCGACAGCTTGAGCAGCCTCACTTCATTGAAGTGCCTCTTTCTTCACCAGATGGTCTCTACTTGAGAGGTAGGCAGCAGTTAGATGTATTATTGGCCGATTGGAGACGTCGTTTTTATATATATAGATGATCCCATTTACTGGGATGAAGCTTCATTCGGTTAGTTTTGTACTTTTGTATATGCTGTACAATATTTGGTGAAAACTATATGAGAAGATATAACTTTTAGTCTAATTTACTAGTGACATTATGATATTCTGATTCAAATGAAGTTATTTGTGTCATTAAGTGATGCAAAGTTTGATAATTTGATAACTTGAAATCAATTTAGTCAATAGTTTTGAGATGGAGGGAGAAGATAATTTAAAAATGTGAAGACATTTGTGATATGTGACTAATTGTTTGGTATGTAGATGTAATTGAGAAGCTGAATGTTCTTCGAGGAAGAGGGATGTCATCACTTTATTCGTGGTCGTGCAAGAGGTGAGGTTGATTAGTGCTATAATTTGATAGTAATTTTGGTAATTAATATTGGAATTGTTGCCAAATTTCTTTAATTAATTGTGAATACAGGAACTACAAGAATGGGTATGTATGGCATGATCTCTGTGAGGATGACTTGATTCTTCCTACCTATGCGAATGACTATGTTCTCAAGGGTTCTGAGCTTTTTGAAGAATCTACTTCTTCAGGTACTATTGTGAACTAATTTTTACTTTTTTGTAGTCATTATGATTACATAATGGTTGACCCAGATTTGTAAATAACCAATGTTTCTCGATTTCAGGTCGCTTCTATCCTGTAGAAAATTTAAGGTTGCACACTCCGAAAGCCTTGCCTGAGATTCCAACTTCCAGAGACCGAGAATGTTCCTCGTCACCTTCTACTCCTTCTAGCATAAATGGAAGAAAAATGAAATATTCTGATAATGATGAGGTATCCCCTTCTACTCAGCGTCCTGATTCATTGTCTGCATCTCCAGAGTCCAGTACCGGAAAGAATTCATCTGAGAATGGTTCTCTAAGCTTGACCAAATACAAAATTTACAAATGTGACGGTTTCGCTGATGCTTCCACTCAAACTGATGAAGACTTGGGCAGAATTAGTGGCGTCCAACCTACCTATATTCCTACAAATGGAACTACACCAGAGCCTGCAAAAAGTCAGTTTGATGAAATAACGGTTGCAGGGGAAGATGAGGCCCCTGTTATATGTAAAGACTCTGTTACACCTCCTTCCTTGTCGTGTGCTCCCTCAGATGGAAGGATGGATACACTGGAATCTCTTATCAGGGCTGATGCAAGCAAGCTTAATAAGTTTAGGATGGGTAAAGGAGAGGAAAGTCTAGGTCCTTCGAATTCAAAAGTCAAGGCTTCGAATGTGTTAATTCAATTGATTTCTTGTGGGTCAATTTCAGTAAAAGATGGCAGTTTTGGTATAATACCGTCTTATAAGTCTAGTTTTTTGCACTCCAAGTTTCCCTCTCCATTGTTCTCAACATCATCGACATTAGGAGAAATTGATCTATCCGATGATCCTAGATTCATGGGTCTGAAACTTGAGGACAAAGAGTACTTCAGTGGTAGCTTGATTGAACGAAGCATGGGGAAGGATGGAACCCCTGCTCTGAAGCGATCATCATCCTATAATGCAGACAGGTGAATATTTTAACTTTTGTTAGCAGTCGAAGTTTAGTTATGGTCTTTGTTATAACCATATTGCACACAAACTGCATTAAGATTAAGATATTTTGTGAGCGATCACTGCCTTTTATATAGGTTTTCATGTAAGCTTGAAGTGCTGTCTTTGCATTTATGTTGTAATGTCGATTGCATTGGTTGCTCTATGCCGTAGTTGCTTTTATGTAGTATTAATTAATGTCAATAGCATTATGTTCCTTACTGTAAATGTGGAAGTGCTGCATCTGTTGTTCATTTCACTTGTTCAGCCAGTTAGGCCAAATGGAAATTTCTAACGTGAAGAAAAGAAACCTAAACCCTTATAGATGACAGCCTTACTCTGCAAGTTGTGCAGTATTTTTGGTTGTGAGGCGATTCTTGGGTATATTAGTTGCATGAATTGTTTTGTGTGTTGTCTTATTGTATGTTTTTCAAATTTATTAGCTATATGGTGTGGAATGACAATTTTGTGATAGTATTCAGGTTCTTTGTACTAACTAGAGGGGGTCATGTTTGAAATGCAGAGGCACCAAGGATTTTGATAACACTAACATCGCAGAGGAGACAACCAATGACATGCCTTCCAAGTGCATTCCTCGAGCAATCAAGGCTTCTTTACTGAAGCAACCAAGAAGTGAATCAATGAGATCTCCCCTTTCTGCTGGACCTCGAATCTCATCAGATAGAGCGGACAGTTCAAGAAATATCGCATCTAGTAATAGCAGGGGTGGAAGCAAGCGATTTACGGAACCTACATCCACCAAAGACCAACATTCAAGAAAATCAGATTCTTGGCGGAATCAGAAGGAAAATGTGACCAAGATTGAAGAAAGTTAAGTTTTGACTCCATACTTTATTTACGCGTCCTCAATGATCAAGGTGCCCCTTGCTCTTTATTGGTTCATGTTGGTTGAGGTTGTTGTTTCATTCTCAACAGGCTTGCTTCTGGAGCCAGGGTTATAATACAATCTAAAGCCGCTTCTGAAAGCGGTGACTGATATGTTTATATAATGGAAGATCTCGATCTACTAAAGGACGCAATGACTTCATTGACTAGTTTTACTTTGTAGTTGATGTTAGTTAATTATCTTCATATGTTTATTCGTATCCATAGCTTTCTTGCTACATCAAGTTGGTATTCATTATTATTGCTTGTTTAAAAGCATGGTCTTGAATAAATAAAGGTTTGGAGTTGGTGAGTGAACGTGAGGAAAAGAACATTCTCCAAGACCATGCTTTTAAATACACCACTCTGCATGGATGTCAAACTATTCCGTTGACTAATCCATATTTCTCCTTATTACACCCACACAAAATATATTTTTTATCTCACATTCGGTCATTTTGTAATTAATTTTAGTATATTGATCTTTTTGGATTTATGTTACGATTTTTTTTTTTTTAATAGCAAATGGTCGAAGTTCTAACACCAAAAAGTGAATTTTTCTTGAAATTGTTTTACTTGGTTTTGTATAGTCATACATGTAAATAAAATGTAAGTGTTCAAAAATTGCATTCCAAATGTAAAAGGATTTGTAATTAAAAATTATTTTATTATTAATCGATTAATTTTATATCATTAGTTAGTTGATTGAAAATATAGAAGGATAAGTTTTAAGGTAGAAAGATAATTAAGAAAACAAGAAAAAGAGGTGGCCAAGGACTTGACCTTAATATAGTACTCCATTAACCTATTGAGTCTATTAGTGGTAGAAACTCGAAACAACTTAAGACTTGCAATAAGTACGAGCAAGTTTAAATTGTAATTGAAATTGATTGGTTGTTTAGCTTACTCGAGATTGAGAATGGAAAAGTTGGAGCTACTTTTCAACTTTAACGACGTCAATTTTTTATGACTACGAAGTATGAATTCCCGTTCGATAGATGTCTGAATTAAAGTAATCCATATTAATAACAAAAAAATTTCATTCCACTTTATTACAACCATTAAATGATTTAATACACTCCTATAAGATATTCTCTTCATTTTTTTTATTCGTATTTGTACATAAATTAAGGAAAATAAAAAGTAATAAAAAATTACATTAAAAATAGAAAATGACAATCAATTAAAATTATATAATTGGTTGGTTGATAACTTCATAAGAAAAAGTAATTAAAAATATAAATTTACAATTAATTGTACTAGAACAACAAATATTTAGAAATAAGTAGCGAATATTAGAAAATTTGATACTGCTCGTAGGACATGCACTCTCGTCTAATAATCAACAAAGACACATGTCATAGTTTACCTTTATTCGAATACTCTAGAGCAAATCTATATTAACCATTAACAACACGGTTTATTTATTTATTTTTCTTAGTTTCTCTAGGACGGAACATTACAACTGTCACAATAATTGTAGGTGGAATATTCGCTAGAAAATAAAGTGTGATAAATTAGAATGAAAGTGATCTTATGATTTGACTAGGACATACCCTAAAGCCTAAAGTAGCATAAAGAAGCATTTGATGAATTTGAATTAAAGCCATTTATTACTCCTAATTGATTCACACTACGACGACGTTAAATTAAAGGCAGCATAAAAGGTCTCACCCCACATGTGCTACCGGCAGCAGACATGCCTAGATTTGTGCCTCCATCTTCAACTTCAAGATAAAGAATTTCAGTAATAATAATAAAATCAGCTGCTACCAACCTTTAATTTTCCCTTCTTTTACTTTCAAGTATGTTAATGAGTGTGCAAGAGATTAGAAAAAAGGGAAAAACTATAACAAAAGAATAGTATATGGTACATGCATGGGTGCATTGAGTTTGTGGATTTGCTTCTTCCCAAAATAGAATTGGTGTTAACAATGTTTATATAGTGTCTCTATCCATCACTTATGCCCTCATTAAAGAGGGATGTCTCATCCTCATTTACTACCTTCATTAATAAAATGTTGTCTAATTTATGTATAGGTAAATAGTTACAACAACATGAGGAAAATTGAACTTCCTAAGATGGCTTGGTTGGTTCAAGGAATAAAATTAGGTATATTTGAGTTAGCTATGTGGCCTAGTTTTGATTCTCGGCAGCATCTAGGATTTAATCTGGTAAAGAAACTGAAGATCATGACACCGATCCAATTGGAATGAGCATGTCGATTGAACTTAGGATGAACGATTTATCGGACTCCGAGGTTTACATTCGACTCCGCTCAACCTCATTTATTAAGTAATAATAATGATATCATGCTCTTTACTCATTTATGGTAATGGTATATGAAGTACTCAAATTGAATTATTGCGTGGTTTTTATTTTTCATTTCGATCATAAAATAATGACTAAATATTTATTTGGGCCCAAAATTCTGCTATAATGATGATTTTTGTCCTATTTTTAATGCTAAAACTAAATTAGAGACTAAGCAACACCATTTGTACAAATTACTGTGACCATTTTCTCAGACCAATCACTTACTAAGATCAAAGTGCAACTTTCACATATTATTTAGGACCATTTCAACAATTTTGTCAAATAACATCCTCCACCACAAATTGACTAGATTACCCCTATCAAACCCACCATTTCTCATCTTCATCACTAAAATCACTATCAACTACCAAATCATACCCCCCACGGCCCACCCTCATTGCTCCTACACCCACTATCCCCTGCACAGGGGCGGACCTAGGTAGAGCTAAGGGTATTTACATGAATACCCTAACAAAAATATTAAGTGTCCTAGTGGTAATAGTTTCATGGAGTCTTGAGAAGGGGAGGGGTTCGAACCCTGCTGTTGGTTTCTTTTTTCCAGCGCCTACCTGACATTGATTTGTTACCTTTCCAGCGCATACAAAAATATATATACGGTGATTTCATCATTAAAATCAACAGTTTCAAAGCAATGTCCAGGTTACAAATAATTATCATATTAATTATTTTCATGTATTAATTTATAATTATATTTCATTACTTGTTCAATTAATCAGTCGTATAAGGTAGAAAAATTAATTTAGTATTTTATTATTCTAATATTAACGTTTTAGTTATTTTATTATATATAATATAATTATTTATATAATTAATTTAATTAGTGGTTAGTTGCTAATTTCTATATATTTTATTTTTAGGATAAATAAGTATTTTAAGCCGATACAGAAACTTGAGGATTCAAGTGTAAATACTAGTTCAAGTAATGTACAATCTGAACCTATACTTCAATCTCCAAGTCGACCTTCAATTTCACCGTTGAAGCTCATATTCCACCTTCAGTTTCAAATGAAGCTAATCAAAAGGAGATATATCTGGAGGCTGATCCAGCAGAAAGACTACCAATTCATAAATATCATCCGAACGAGCAAGATCAGGTAAGAAGAGCTTACCTTTTGAGAGGTCCAACTCGAGTTTATATGAATTTTCCTATTGATAACGCATCTGGAAAACATCGTAGTTTTGTTAAAGGGTGGTATGATGAATATGATTGGTTGGAATATAATATAGCATAAAAAAAATGATGCTGTATTTTGCTTACCATGCTATTTGTTTTACAATGGCTCTGCTCAAACTCAAACTCCATTTGTGAAAGGTGGTTGGAGAGCTTGGCATCTCAAGAGAAATTTAAAGAAACATGTTGGTTTTGGTCCTAATAGTCATCATAACAAGTGCGTAAAAAATTGTGATGTTCTCTTAAATCACCATCAAAGTATCGTAGCTTCCTTTGCAAATTATTCTAAAAAGGAAAAATCTGATTATCTTATTCGTGTGAAAGCACTCTTGAGGCTGTCAAATATCTTATTAGGGGCGGGTTGGCTTTTAGGGCACACGATGAAGGCGAGAATTCAGTGTATAAGGGTCACTTTCATGAGTTTGTAGAAGTGTTAGGAAGAAATAGTGAAAAAATTGGTGAAGCACTTAGAAATGCAAAGGGAAATCTTAAGATGACTTCACCAAAGATTCAAAAGGATCTTGCTAATGCTTGTGCGGTTGAAACTGTTAAGAAAATTGTAGATGAAATTGGAGATGGTGTTTTTTGTGTACTAGTTGATGAATCTGGAGATCGTTCTAATAATGAACAAATTGCTGTTGTTCTCCGTTTTGTTGATAGTAGAGGATTTGTTGTAGAGAGATTAATAGGCATTGTCCATGTTGAAGAAACAAGTGCCATAACACTTAAAAAGGCGCTTGAGAATTTGTTGAGTGTATTTGGATTATGTATTGATCAAATTCGTGGACAAGGATATGATGGGGCAAATAATATGAAAGAAACTTTGATTCAAAAGGAAAATCCACAAGTTTATTATGTGCATTGTTTCGCTCACCAACTTCAATTGGCCCTTATTTCAATTGTGCGCCATCATGTCGATGCCCAACCATCCCCTTACTCCCATCGGGATTCGCCACCCGCCATTTTGTTCCTATGCCCAACCATCCCCTGCAATTTAAGGGTAGGAAGAAGGGATAATGGCGGTGGTGATGGTGTCTTGGTAAAGGAAAGAAAGAAGGAAGAAGATAGGATAGTGAGGTAAGGTATATTAAGGATATTTTAGTCATTTTAAAAGAGAGCGTTAATTTAGCAAAGAAAAAAGGATGGTGTTATTTTGTGCAGGCCTGTCAAACAAGAGACGAGGACCGACCTAGCTAGCCCGTTTGACACATCTAGACTTACTGGTTTAAGAGGGCCTGGGCTGGCTGCCTGGCCCATATACTTTGAACTGGGCTACTTAACCGAATGTGTCCAATGGGCTATGGGCTATGGCCTATGGGCTAGGGTATGGTTCCAAAATCAAAATATTGTTTTCTCTAAAAAACAAGTCTACGTAATATCATAATCTTTGACCGTTTGACCAATTTTGGCGCGGCTTCCGCTCCTTCTCCCACTACAAACTGACCGTTAAACCAAAAATGCACTTTTCACTTTCCGAACATTTTATTTTAAGGAAACTAGACGTTATCAATTATCACTTATCATTGCGCCAAAAATAATTAACACATTAAACTTGACTATATAAATTACTAATTCTCTGCTCCTCATTCATTAATACTTTCATATTCACTACACTACACATACCTAATTCATACAATAAACCCTAAACAGATTCTAACTACTTCTTGTTCTTCAATCAATTACAGATAAGGTAAATATGTGTTTTGTTTTTTAATCTGGAATATATGAGTGTGCGACTAATTATGTTATTTTTATTGCATTTCTGGACATAATGGCTTATGTTTTTATTGCATTTTATTTCTTATACAACTGATCAAGATGGTGCTGATGTTTTTTTTTCGTCGTAATGTTTTTATTCGATTTTGTTGTCTTAATGTTACTCATCATTTCAATTGTATCGAGATTTGCTTCTTGTCTGAGTATGATCAGAGGGAACAACGAGTTTTTCTGATAACATTACATATTGTTATGATAAACTCTGCCAAAGTTAAATTTTTGGTTTTGAACTTCATCAAACAAAAGGTAACCGGTGCCTCTATGCGCTTGAACTTTTTTCAGTTATATTTGATGTTCAAAATTGTGAAAATTGATCGAATCAAATCATTCATGAAAGCATAAACAATAAAAGAAAAGAAAGATCAGAAAAGATAAGGAAAGGTAAGAACCCTAATTGAAGAAGAAGAGAAAACTTGGGGATAACATATTTTTACATTTCTGTTTTCTTGGATTAAAATGAACAGTAGCCAGCCCTCTCACATAAATACACGTGCTGTCCTCTTCCTACAAACAATAAGGACCATTCGATCGTCTATTCTTACAGCCGTAGGATCAAAAGTTAGTTACTAACTAACAAACAAAGAACATGCACTCATTTGTCAGCTGTGCCACCTGGTTGAGACCACCACTCACTATGACACTAAAATAAAAGGACAGCAGCTAATAACAAGACAAAAGGGCTATTTGAATTTTAACACCCTCCCTTCAAGATGAAGCACAACTGGAGAAGCTCATCTTGGACAACAGGGTCTTGAATTGAACAGCTGATAAAGACTTTGTAAAGACATCAGCTAGCTGATCTTTAGTAGGAATGTGGATTGGCCGAATGAATCCAAGCTTGTATTGATCTCTCACAACATGGCAATCCAACTCAATGTGTTTTGTGCGTTCATGGAATACAGGATTCTCTGTGATGTAGATGGCAGCTTGGTTGTCACACCATAAAGGAATGGGCTTGGGAACAGGAATGCTTAGATCAGTCAATAAGAAACTTAACCATAAAAGTTCACATACTCCTGAGGCCATGCTTCTATATTCTGATTCAGCTGATGACCTTGAGACAGTTTGTTGCTTCTTTGATTTCCAGGAAATTAGAGAATTTCCAAACATAACTGCATATCCTGTAATAGACCTTCTGGTAATTTTGCATCTGGCCCAATTTGCATCTGTGTATGCTTGCAATTGTAATGAATTGGTGGTTGAGTAGAACAAGCCATGTTTGGGAGTTCCTTTTAAGTATCTCACAATGTGCAAAGCTCCTTGCATATGATTAACAGTTGGATGCTGCATAAATTCACTCAGGTGATGCACTGCATGAGTAGTATCACACCTGGTGAAATCCAAGTACAGAAGTCTTCCAATTAATCTTCTATAAATGCTTGGATCATCCAACAGTGGTGAATTTGGATCATAGCTTTGCCAGTCTGAAGGTAGGGGAGTGGATACAGCCTTGCAATTTTGCATTTTCAAATCCATTATTATGTCTCCTATGTATTTGGATTGAGATAAATACAGACCATCAGTGGATCTTGCCACCTGAATTCCCAGAAAGTACTTTGCTGGGCCTAAATCCTTTATGGTAAATTCTTGATGAAGAAATTGTTTTACTCTATGAATAGATTCTTCATCACATCCTGCAATCAGTATATCATCTACATATACAAGCAATGCCATAAAATGCTCATCTTTGTTGTAGATAAAAAGACATGGATCAAAACCAGATTGCCTGAAGCCATATCTGGTGATCTTTGAAGTGAATTCCAGGTTCCATTGCCTGGAAGCCTGTTTTAAGCCATACAGTGACTTTATCAGCTTACATACCTTTCCAGGGGGTGTTGGATAACCATCAGGAGGAGACATGTACACTTCCTCATCTAAAACTCCATGCAGAAAGGCATTATTTACATCCAATTGATGTAAGTGCCATTGTTTTGCAGCAGTTAAGGCCAAAAGCAACCTTACAGTTCCCACCTTTGCAACTGGAGAAAAACTCTCTGAGTAATCCACTCCCTCAATTTGTGTATACCCCTTTGCAACAAGGCGTGCCTTGTATTTGTCAAGAGTGCCATCTGACTTGCACTTAACTCTATATACCCATCTGCATCCAATGGGTGTTTTCCCTGCAGGTAAATCAACTAATATCCAGGTATTGTTTGCTTCAAGAGCATTTAGCTCCTGTTGCATAGCACTAATCCATTCAGTGTTATTACATGCCTGCTTATAATTATGTGGCTCAGGAATTTTTGAAATGTTAGCAACAAAAGACACATGTGATTCTTGATAAACAGGCAAGAAGTTATCTGTAATAGAGGAGACAACAAAATCATTTAGCCAACTAGGTGGCCTTCTAGTTCTTTCCAGGATTCTGGGAGGTTGAGAAGTGGAGGCAGGAGTATTATTGGAAGCATCATTGTTATTAGTAGAATCAACATTAGGGCTGTCAGTGATGTAAGGATTACT
The DNA here is from genome assembly GCA_003412495.2 of Echium plantagineum. Lineage (NCBI taxonomy): Eukaryota > Viridiplantae > Streptophyta > Magnoliopsida > Boraginales > Boraginaceae > Echium > Echium plantagineum. Next base: position 30,873,600 of record CM016564.1, read on the forward strand.
AATATCATTATCAGTTTCAATAATATCATCAGCTTCAATTACAGAGTCTTGTTCAACAGCATGCTCTATATTAGTGTGTTCTTCATCATTAGTATGGGAAGCAGGGAGAATATTAGGTAGATGATGATTGATGGAAACAAGAGGTAGAACATTGTTATTGTCTGTAGTGGGATGAAATAGGCTAGATTTGTAGGGAAAAACATTTTCATGAAACTGAATATCTCTGGATACAGTAACTTTGTGAGTATGCAAGTCAAAAAGTTTGTATCCCTTTTGATTTGGTGGATATCCAAGGAATATGGCTGGGTGAGATCTAGGCTGAAATTTGGTTTTATAGGGCAAAGTGCATGTGTGAAAACACAGACATCCAAAAACCTTAAAGACATTATAGTCAGGTTTCTTGGAATGCAGCATTTCAAAAGGTGTCTTCCAATCCAACACAATGGAGGGCAGCCTATTCATGACATAAGTGGCAGCCAGAATAGAATCTCCCCAGAATTGTGATGGCAGCCCAGATTGGTACATAAAGGCTCTGGCTATTTGGAGTAATTGTTGGTGTTTCCTTTCAACCCTCCCATTTTGTTGGGGGGTATAGGGGCATGTTTTTTGGTGAACAATACCTAGGTCAGAAACTAAGGTGAGAAATTCAGTAGAGGTGAACTCTCCTCCATTATCAGTTCTAAACTGTTTAATGTCTTTGTTAAATTGAGTTTGGATCATTTTATGAAAAGTCCTAACAGTATGAGCTACCTGATCCTTGGTTTTAATCATGATAGTCCAAGTGGTTCTACTGTAATCTTCCACAAGAGTAATGAAATATTTAGTTCCAAATCTGTTAGGTGTTTGATAGGGTCCCCACACATCTATATGCACCAATTGAAAAGACTCTGTAGTTTTGGATTGACTAGTAGAAAAATTTGATCTCTGCTGTTTAGAGATAGGGCAAACTAAGCAAGTACTCATGCTAGAACAGTCAATATCACTTAAGAAATTCAAATGTTTCATAACATCAAAGGAACAATGTCCAAGCCTAAAGTGCCATAGAGATTCATCTTTGGCAGTTTTGTTTATGTTGTTTACAACAGGCTTGTCAACAGCAGAGGCCCAGGGAAGAAGAGTACTAAAATATGAAATGACAGAAGGAATGAAAGACTCTGAATTCAGGAAGTAAAGTCCCCCTTTCTCTTTTCCAACAGCAAGAACTTTTTGAGTTTTAATATCCTGCATTATGCAAAAAGTGTTTGAAAAGAAACAGTGAATGCCGGCTGTTTTTACAAGTTTGTGCACAGACAAAAGATTGTATTTGAATGAAGGCAAAAATAAGCAATCAAAGAGTGATATCCCATTTTTCAAAATGACTGTACCAGCAGCTCTGACATTTTTGAATGTGTTATCAGGCAGCCTCACTTTAGTTGGAGAGATATTATGATTTATGGAAGAAAAGAGTTTATCATCACCACACACATGAATAGATGCACCACTATCAATTATCCATGAGCCAATTAAATTGCAGGCAGGAATAGTATTAACACTGTCTGAACAATTACCTGCAAAGTCTTCAAAACTAGCAAAGTTGATGCTTTCTCCTTGATTTCCTGCATGTCCCAGCTCATGAGGATGCCTGTTGCTGCCATCATCAAACTCCAGTGGTGTATTCATCATGCCTCCTTCATTAGCATACACATTGTTCACTGCACCTTTTCCAGCTTTGTTTTCTCCTGGCTTCAAACCTGGCCACCATTCAGGAAAGCCTACCAACTTAAAACATCCAGTTTTAAGGTGTCCTGATTTTCCGCAAAACTCACACCTTAAGTGTGATTTTTCTTCTTTTCTCTTAAAACCAGGTTTGCTGATAAGATTCTGTCTTTGGCTTGCATAAGTTGGACCACTTTGCTGCTGTTTAGATCCTGTGTACATTTTAGTATTCATGATCAGTCCTTCATTCACATTTGCTCCTGATCCATGAACAATCCTTCTTTTCTCAACATCTCCCACCATGGAGTAAGCTTTTGTCACTGTTGGTAGAGGGTCCAGGATAAGGATTTGATTTCTAATGGAGTCATATTCCTCACCTAAGCCCATGAGGAACTGCATCATCTTTTCATCTGCAGCTGGTGGTGTGGGAGCTATGATATTGAGTTCATCCCAAATCCTTTTAATTCTGTTGTAGTATACAGCCACTGAATCATTTCCTTGTTTAGTGGTGTAGACAGTTCTTCTCAGGTCATACAACCTGTGTCCATTGCTCCCTGAGAATTGTTCCCGGATCTCTTCCCATAACAGTTTAGCATCATCAATAAACACAAAACCACTTCTTAGGTCAGGTGATAATGCATTCTTGATCCATGAGGTCAAAGTGGAGTTTACTTTCCTCCATTGTCTGTATTTTGGATCAGTTTCCAAAGGTATGTTAACCTCTCCATCCAAAAACCAGTATTTGTCTCTGGCCTCCAATGAGCTTTTCATAGCTCTGCTCCAACTCATGTAGTTCGACTCAGTTAGTAAGTCTGTTACCAACACTAGGTTGGAATGATCCGTCGAATGTAAGTACAACGGATCATCTTCTTCAATTAGTTTTCGTGTTTGTTTTGGATTTTGGTTTTGAACTTCGATTTCCGAAGTTTGTTCTTCATAGGACATTTTGTTTTGTTTGGTTCAGTTTGATTCGATTAATCGCTCTGATACCATGTGAAAATTGATCGAATCAAATCATTCATGAAAGCATAAACAATAAAAGAAAAGAAAGATCAGAAAAGATAAGGAAAGGTAAGAACCCTAATTGAAGAAGAAGAGAAAACTTGGGGATAACATATTTTTACATTTCTGTTTTCTTGGATTAAAATGAACAGTAGCCAGCCCTCTCACATAAATACACGTGCTGTCCTCTTCCTACAAACAATAAGGACCATTCGATCGTCTATTCTTACAGCCGTAGGATCAAAAGTTAGTTACTAACTAACAAACAAAGAACATGCACTCATTTGTCAGCTGTGCCACCTGGTTGAGACCACCACTCACTATGACACTAAAATAAAAGGACAGCAGCTAATAACAAGACAAAAGGGCTATTTGAATTTTAACAAAAATTACTAGCCATTCATATGAAAAATGGAGCAAAAAGGCGGAGGAAGTTGGTGTAAAAGGATAAATTCTAATACGGAGTAGTAATTTTGAATAGTAAAAATGTTTCGTCGAAAGCAATTAAGAAATACTAACTCTACCACGTTTTTAAATGGATTTATATTCCACTGTGTCTTCCATTTGTCATATATATATCGTTTATATTATTCACAAATTAAAAGACATAGTAAAGAGATGAGGATTATTGGATGCAGGAGGATCATTAACTTTGAGGGATCAAACCTGTATTGGGAGATTAAACAATGGCTATTGCTGGTTTACACAATGTTTCTATTTGTGACTCTGCTATGTTTTGTGGTTCGCGGTTTCGTGATCCAGTTCTCTGTGGTGATCAAGATACACCAAGCACCCAGGTATCCTCTATTCTGAAAATGTGGCAGGAGCTCGAGGCTGAACATGCGACGATGAGTCATCGAAAATTAAAAAGTAAGGAAGTACCAGGTAAATTCAGCAGCCGAAATTCTTCTTGTGAACGTTTTAGCAGTGTGGAAAGTACAGATGGAACAAGTAGCCTGGAAACTGTCACCACCGATGATAATGGAAGCTGGTCATGCTCGCAGAGTGTGGGTGATTCAGATAATGAGCATGAGCATAGTAATACCTTTTGCTCAGACCAGTCTACTGATATAGGAGAAATCGAACGCAAGAGAGTGAGGCAAATAGTTCATGAATGGAAGAATGCTGGAGTAAAGAGTCGTTCACCCAATGCCTTGCACAAAAACAATTTTCCCAGAGGTCAGTGGCTGGGTCAAAGTGAGTGTGAAAGGGTGAGCAGCATAAGAGAATGGGTTCAAAATGGTCAAAATAGAGGTGGTTATGTCTATGCAAGTCATGAAGGTGTCGTTCAACGTGGTTCTAAAATTTTACATGAACGAGATGATCATCTGACCAGTCGTTGTGAAGTTACTAGGCGAGGGTCCATACGTAAATTATGTGGTAGGCAGGCTCTTCATGATATGTTAGCTAGGGTTCAAAGGGAAAGGAAAAAAGAGATATTAAGCGTCTTGGAAAGCAGGCTTGTATCAAAATTTGCTCATCGCAATCGCATTCAGGTTAACCCTTTTTATCTGTCCTATTCCACTTCCTTTAATGTCATGATGTAGCTAAGCTAAATAACTCCAACTGTAATTGCTAAATGCTCTTTTGTGCTACCTTCAGAGGAAGAGAAACCATAACCTGATCTTTTTACTAATCAAAATAAACTCGAAAGGGTCCTTCTTCTGTTGAATTATTTTCTTACAAGTCACATTGTTGCTTTTATAATGTGCATATATATCATAACAAGAACCGTTAAGATACAATGTTGGTTTAATTGGTTGTTGCTTGTTACGTTTGCTTCATTGGTCCCTCCTCTTGACTGCAAGTTTGCAACTATGATTGAAAGAGTTCAGAACATTGAGTTGATATTTTAATCTCTATTATGTATCCACAATTCAGGTATATTTTGTTGAAATTTTTTCTGAAATACTTTCTCATTCTCATTGCTTTTTCCTCCATCTATTTTAGAGGTTCCATTTTTCTTTCTAAAAATCTCAAGAATGCATTTTAGGTAATGATATAATTAGACAATTTTGGGATCCATAAAGAAAAAAGTTCTCCCAATTCAAACGGAATGAAGTTAATAGTTAACATACAACTTACATTCCGTGCAAGTGTGATTTTTATGAGAATTACATGTTCGGAAGATTCACTCATCTAGTCCGTTGAGATTTGCAACTTCTTAATATAAGTTAAAGAGTTAAGACATTGTATGGCTAAATGCCTGATTTCTATATTGGTTTGAACTTGGCTTCGTATGGAAAGCTACTGGTTGCAGCGACTTATCTAGTATTTTCCTGTAGTCATTGCTCAGAGGAAGGTTTTTAATGAACCGGAGACTAATCCAGGAGGAAAGACCATCTTCCAGAGCTCTAAATGAACTAGAATTAGTAAGGAAAAGGAACACCGTCTCCAATATAAGGTAGAAACCTTCAAAAATTCTCTCTCTCTCTTATATATATACACGATTATTCCAAGTTTTCTATGACAGCCACTTGAATACACGATTTGACAAAATTGCAATGTCATGTGATACAGGGAAGGATTCCTCTCCAAATTGAACCATTACAAAGATCTTAAGAACCAGTATCGAAATTCAAGTACTGATCTAGAATTTATATGTGAAACCGACTCCCAGTCGGACAGTGATACTTGCCAGATAGAGATTTCTTGGAGCCAGAACACACCCTGCAATGGGGCCATGGAGGGTAGTCCCCAAGAATGCAGTGCTCTCTTATTAAATAAGATGGAGGGCAGAGTCTTGGTGAATAAGGAAAATGAGCATGGAACTTTCCCTTTCGAGCATGTCACTGATTGGCACAGCAGGGCTGATGGCATCCTTGAAAGCTGGCTAGATAATAATGTCGAAGGATGGTCAAGGGGCGTTTCTGCTGATACTCGAGGGATACACACTAATTTTCCTGAAGCCCGTGAAGTAGAAAATGGAAGTAGTCCGCAAAGCATAAAGACCCGTGATGACTATGAAAATGTTAGGCTTCTCCCATATGATTTAGTAGACGGTAGCACATCTGCAGTAACATCTTGTGAAGAGAATGGTTGGAAACAATATGTTGATGGTGAGATCAGTACATGGGAGGATGTAAGTATAGAAAGCAATATGTTGCAAGCCACTGCCAGGCGATGGTTTCATGTATCAGACAGGGATACCATTACTGAAGAAAATCATACTCAGGAGTTCAAGGCTCTTCAAGAGCCGGCTACTTGTACCTGGTTAGATGTAGAATTTGGACAGGAACCTGGTACGGCTGGAATGAGTAATTCATTTTTCTTATCTGATGAAGAAAGTATACAAATCATGGAGCTCAGGACACTTCAAAACAGGTATCAATCACTGCTTTCTGAAAGGTCTTATTGGTAATGGGAAATTTACTGGGTAGCTTTCTTTGTACTGTAGGAGACGTGTCTCCGGTCTTCTTGGAAGTGGTTTTCGAGAAAGTCTAGATCAGTTGATTCAGTCATTCGTTCTAAGGCAAAATGCTGCTTCCATTGAATATGAACTTGAGGAATCATCTTCATCTCAAGCTTCACTTGAGCAAGAGCACGAGAATTATTGTAACCTTCACAACAGGGTTCAGCCTTCTTGGGAAGAGGATCTGCTGGCCGATAGCTGCACTTATCATCCCCCTTGCCAACATATTGAAAATGTAAGCTAATATATTAAGTAGAACTCTGTCCATGGATCTACACTTATCTATTGTTTAATATAGTATCTCTCCTGCAATTAAACTTCTCAAACAGCATTTATAATCCTTATTTAGAAAAATGTATATATGTTGATGCAATGGTTGTGTCTGGCATATCCTGTTTTTTTCTAGTTCAGTTCATATCCAAGAGCCCTATGAATAATTTTTAAACCACCATATGTTGAAGTTTTTCCTTTTCGGCTTTAATTCTATGTTTTCTATTAATGTTATAGCATTTCTTCTGATATTTCAGATGCGCAAGATTATTAACGACTTGCGGGTTCAATTGGCTATGCTCCGTGGGAAGATTAGAGATATGAAGACCATACTGAAAAAATATATGATCTGCAACTGAAGCTGAAACCTCAGTGTGAGATGAGGTTTGCTTTGTTTGGTACCAGTCAATCTCAGAACAAGGTACTACTAACTTTTTACTTTGTTTTGTACCAGTCACATGATCTACCACTAACATTTGTCTTCTTGGGTTTCACAGATGTTACCTTCAACGTTTTCATGCTGTCTGCTTCAATATCTGAATTGCCCCTCTTGGGTGAATCAACGTTGGATCGTCTGAGTTGTGACTATGCTGGGAGGGAATTTTTCTACATCTTGGGGGAAAAGATTGTTGACATTTCTTCATCATAATTCTATATGATGAAGACGTGCAGTCTATAAATAATAAATACACAGGAATTTGTCAACAATGGCAAGTGCCCTATTGGTTGCACTCGTGTGAATGAAGTAATTCTAGTTTACTTCACCCATTAAAGCAACTTCTATTGTAAATTCCATACGGAGCTCTCCTTTCGCGATGATGGTCATTTGTTTTTTGTTCCGGAGGCGATGATGTCACATCATGAAAGGTGATTAGTGAAGTTAGCAGTATTTCCTTGAATAATATAGTTTGATTAATTTGGGTCAAATTATTAAGGTTTGACCCTAACATTTGTATAATTCCCTATTGTTTTTAGTAAATGATGATTTCCATATTCAATTATGTACTACAAAGTGAAACATAGAAATAAAATAAAGTCAAACTTATGAATGAGTCTTTGCAGATGATGTATGGCAAGAGCCTAAACGAGAGCAAATTTCCATCGATAGGGACGACTTGTGGGTTTTTCTCTCTAGCAGAACAAAATCTTCCTTAATCAACTTTACTTTAAAATTGAGCTAATTTTCAACACCTAAAAATGTCAACCATTTGAGTAGTAGTGAAGGCTGAGAGTTTCGAATCTTGTCTATGGATCTGCAAACGTATGCTGTTTTATCTGCATTAAACTATTCTAGACGTTATAAGAAACAAAAATGTAAAGAATACACAACCTGCCAAATATAATATTCAATTACTGATTATTGTTGCTGGTACCAATACAGGATCATGATTCATGACTAGGAGGCCATAACATAAAGTCTGGAAACAAATTAGCTATAAAATACTCACTCAATCGAAGTAAACAAACAACAAGAATAGGCCTGAACAGGTGCTACGGGAAAAGAAAGAGACGAATACAGAAAGCATCTGAGATCGACAGAGATATCACACGAATAGGTGAGCATACAGATACTTTCTCTGAATATATGTCATATTTGATGTGTATTGATGTCCTCGTCGTGTTTGATGTTTTAATGACCGTTTGGATCTACTGATGTTATTATTATGGTTGATGATTCAGTTTCAGAACTTGTGTACCCTACAGTTATAGTAACAATCTTACAATTTGAACATAATTTGTGATGATGAACAACTTTGGATGTAATAACAAATTTGATGTAATGCAGCTTATTTTGCAAATTGATGAAATGCTTAGTTGTTACTCCGTTTTATGTAATGTTTTGCCCCCGTTGACCCAGGTGCAATAGTTGAGGACTCTGCTTCTGGTATAGCATACCAGGTTTAATGGAATCCATTGGAAGCTGCCTTCGGTTGCGCAGATCCAAAAAGCCTCAAGGTTTTGAGAAATATGCGGTTCTTGCTTCTGAGACAGCATGTGAGTTGTTGAACGAAACTACCCATATCTTGCATTCTTGATTTGATCAACTCATACTTGATTTTATCATTTATGTAAGAGCTTCTCTTTTTAGCCACCATCTCATCTTGATTCCCTCGAGTGTAATATAACAAGTTCCAAATTAATAACGATCTGGTGTTTTCATTTTTTATTCTTTGGTTATCATGTGTAACCTATGCTTGTATTCATCTTTGACCCTGCTTCTTTTGTGCTTACTATTCTATATGGGGTGCTTTTATCTGAATTTGTTCGCCATCATGTTATAGACTTATAGGTTTTGGCACGCCTTTGATGAGTATATGCAATTGTTTTCTTATTTACAGTTACTGTGAATGAAGTAGAGGCTTTATACAATTTCTTCCGAAGTTTAAGCAGTTCTCTATTCGATGATGGTGTAATTCAAAAGGTATTCATTCGTAGAGGGTAATATTTGTACTCCTGTAGCAAGAAGATTTCGTTTCCATTAACTAAAAACTCACATCTGGTAACTCGTTACTTGTCAGTTTAAATAATTTAGCAACGCATGAAACGCTCTGACATAATTGGCAATTGAGATATGATAGTTAAAGTCTATGTTCTTGTGTGTAGTTCAATACTTATCATCCCATCTTATCTGAAGTACTTAAGAGAGAGGTTGGTCATATTTAATGCTGATCAATTTTTGAATTTGATTAATTGTTTTTGAAATTTTAGGAAGAGTTTCGGCTAGCACTTCTCAGCAACAGCAGTAAGTCAAACCTTTTCGCAGATAGAGTGAGCACTTTTCTCCTTTTACTTCGTGTGTGTGTCGGTGTCAGTGTGTCGAATGAGATACTATTAGTTTATGTACTTTAGTTATATAGCAGCTAATACTACCTTCATTCTAATATAACTAGGAGTTTGAAAATGTGCTTCTACGAAGTCACAGAATTGCGGTGCTTATATTTTATAAGATTTCAACACCCAAGTATCATCTTGGTTCCAATTACAATTGCTGAAACTTAAAAATACAGAGAGCGAATATCTTCATGCCTCAGAACTTAATTCTTATTTAATGATTTCTGAACAAGAATTTTGTATGCCTTATTATTATGTTGCAGTTATTCGACCTGTTTGATCGTAAGAGTAATGGGGTGATTGAGTTTGGGGAGTTCGTCCGTGCATTGAGCGTATTCCACCCAAGGGCTCCACTTGCAGAAAAGATTGCATGTAAGAGTGATATGAAGTAAAGAACTCATTAGTATATATTCACTAGATATTATAGAATAGATGTCAATTGATGGCTTGAAAACATTGCCTGTGTGCAGTTTCTTTTAGGTTGTATGACCTGAGGCAAACAGGCTTCATTGAACCTGAAGAGGTGAGTTCTTTTGTGCCACATCCAACTGAATAATAAACGTCTGCCACTGCACGTCGCCCTGATTATGATATCACGATTCTTATCAACGACTCATTTTCATTATTTAGTTGAAGGATATGGTAGTGGCACGTCTGAATGAACTGGAGTTGGCACTCCCAGAGGACACCCTTGAAGCTATTGTCGAGAAGGTCCATTTGATGCTATCTTGTGATACATTATTGTCTTGTTTTGTCTCTGTTCACGGTTGATGAATCTATAGACTATACTCCAATTTGTAACAGACAATTCAAGAGGCGGATTTGAAGGGAGATGGCAAAATCGATCTAGAAGAGTGGGAAGCCTTTGTAACAAGAAATACTTCACTACTTAAGAACATGTCACTTCCATTTTTGAAGTGAGTCTCAGTCCATACTTTCAATTGCTCATTATATAAATAATGGAACCTGACATAGCTATAAAGAAGAACAAGCAACTCTCTTGTCTCGTTGTCTTAATAACTCACATTAGAATGTCCTATGTTGAATTGGCAGAGAGTTGTCTGTAGCATTTCCAAGCTTTGTGATTCACACTAAAGTTTCAGATTCTGAATTGATCATCGAAGGCCATGACCGCGATGGAGTATGACATGTTGGTTTACATAGCTGTAGTCGAGAGCCGCCCCCACCCGCCCGCCCCACGAAATGTAAAGAATGAGGAGGGAGGTTCCGCCCATTTGATCATTTGTATTGATAACTCTCTACATACTTTTTTGCGGATGTAGTATTAGTGTGGGATTTACTCTTTTTCTTAAGACCTGGTTTGTCCAATGTCCACATCTGCATCTCATTACATGTCTAACTCCACAAACATTTAAATATAACTTTATTATGTATACTACTTTTTGTATGATGCTTAATACTATCAAGTCTAATATTTTATTTTCTATAATTTGTACTTATAATGATACAATCAAAATGACCCTGGTATTTACGTTTCTTATTTGTTGTGAAATACTAATAGTCTTTACGCTTCATTTTAAGTCAATTTAAAAATAATGTCTTTATATGTTATTTTAGGGGTAAGATTATGTATGGTCTATTCTTATGTAATCTAATCCTTATAGCTGACTTTGGAGGAAACGTTTGCACATCAGTAAATATTAGCACCATAATATTAGAGTATACTCTCTGTCCCTAAATGATTCGTACATTTTGATTTTTCATGGTCAACCATATTAACACCATAATATTAATTAGAGTATACTCCCTCCGTTACTAAATGATTGGTACATTTTGACTTTTCATGGTCAACAAAACACAATTTCAAACATAAATATCTCATATTCTATATATGAAAAAATTATAAAAAGTTGATAGTTTAAAAATATATATTGAGACGAATCTAACAAGACATTATATGTCTATATTATTTCTTATTGATTAGTGAGAATTATTGATCAAAGTTTTTAAAGTTTGACCATGTAAAGTCAAAATGTACCAATCATTTAGGGACAGAGCGAGTATATATAATTATATTATAAATTAAGTGGATTGGGCTAGCTAGTAGGTCAAATTCGCAGCCTAACAATTGTATATTACCATCTTGTAAATAAATAAGCTAAGGATGCAAATAGGCCAGTGAATGAGCCCGAAAGCTCGAAAAGCTCACTCATATTTGATTCGAAAAGCTCGGCTCACGGTTCGATTTGAGAAATTAAACATAGAATCGAGCCTTTATTTTCGGTATTCGGCCAAACGAGCCGAATAGCTCGGCTCGAGTTTCCCTTTATATTTATACTATACATTTTTGGAGACAACACCAATTATATATATCTTCATTAATCATGGATGTAATCCATGCCGTGAAATGATAAAAATAATTAGAACCTTTAACTCTAACCCCCGCTCATCTCCTCATGCTAGTTTTCAATTGAAGATTTAATGTTGATGCATCTCCAGTCAGTTATGTATTTAATTAATTTTTTGGTTTAATTAGGTACTCAAAAGCTCGACGCCTCGGAATATTCGCCTTGAAAAAGCTTGATTCGTATTCGATTCGGGAAAACAAACGTACAGCCGAACATTCATTTTCGGTATGGACAGATATTCGATTCGATTCTGCTCGAATTTCAAAATGACTGAACCGAATCAAACCTTCAGATTTTCGACTCGATTCGGCTTGTGCACAGGCGTAGATGCAAATGAACCGAACCAATGGGATAGTTTAGTAAATGCATATATTAGTTCCTTTTTACATGTCATGCAAAGCAGAGCATGTGTTATGTTTACCACTAGGATGAGTTACATCATATTTATTTACAATAATACATGCGTGCAAACCATCACCTTTTATGAATTCAATATGTTTAGTGTAAATATAATAGTGCATATGTGAGCCATCTACATGTATTGAAGCAGCGAAATTATTAGGTTACCAATAATATAATGTTAAGCATGTCTATAGACTATATATATATATATATAGTTGCATAAGAATATTATGCAGGTGAATATTCAAATAGTTTAATAATGTTGATAGCTAGAAGAAGTTCCTAATTAAATTATGAATTTATGAAGCATCTTCTTATGTAAGATTTTTTTCTTTTGTAAATAATTAGTGATGAGGTGAGTTTCGAATCCAGAATCTTTTTGGTTACTAACAAAAACCTTTTCTACTAGGCTATTCGATTAAGATATTTTGAAAGTGTCTCTATATATGCCATTTGAGAAGTGAAGTATGTGCGCACTCAACTGCGCATGAAGGATATATAGTTGGTTGGACCATATATATAATAATCGAATATCACTATTATTTCCTCATTTTGGCGTTTACTTTACCCATGGTGGCCTGGGACCAGGGGGTCCGACTCTATCTCCTTCCTCCAAAACAAATACTCATTTGTTGTATGTAACATGACGGTTAATTAAATCTTTGTGACTAATGTAACTAAGGTGCACTTAATTTCACCATTTAATCACAATAATTAAAATATTTTGTAACGATTCTGGAATATTAATCCTTTTTAATGCTAAATAAAAATGGTCGAAATGTTTAATGCTTTTGAATTTCAAGTTCAGATGGTGCGTAGACGATACCTATTGTCAGCCACGATTCTAAACTTTCCTTCAGTATTTCAGCTGGTTTGCAGATGATACCCATCGTCGACGTCAGAGCTGAAGTTTTTTCCTTCAACATTTCATTCAACCTCTATGCATATTTTGGATTCACCTATGTGACATAAAGATATGAGAAGTCACCTACGTGAGTTAAAGTAATGGACTGCTTTTGAAGATAAATGTTAAAGGGGCATTTTTTGATGCCAACTTACATAATGAGACACGTGTCCATGGCCAAAGCAGACACAATAGTGAGAAATGAAACGAGTTAGACTGAAACCTATACGAACTATGTCATCATTTAATTTGTTGCGGAAAACAGATTAGTTACGTCTACTTTGTCTGTTGGTGAATGTAAATGTATATGCACAAGGGAGGGTTCCAAGTTCATCACACCTACCTAGCTTCTATAGATGGATCAATTTTGTTGCGATAAAGATCCTCAGCTGATTCTCTAATTAGACTCACTGGATTCTTACCATGCCCCATGTTGGGTTCGTCTAGAAGCTCCAGCAAAGGTGCGTCCATTTGCCCTGTTTGGGATGATTGTCAAGATCCTCTTGGATGGGCAGGGGGAGGTTGCTCGTTGTCTTACCATTGTACCTGAAAGTGTGGTCTGGATTTGCCTATTAGTTTGCAGTGCTAGCAAAGCCGACTATTAATCATTTTATCATGAGAAACGATCGCTTTTAGCATTTCGAATCACCAATTGAGAAGAAAGTCAAATCAGTTTTAAAGAAACTGTGTTGACACACAACTTGACTTTTGTTTACTATTATTATTAATTCATTTTGATTGTATCTTTCGTATGTGTAATTTTTTCTGTTCGTTTATAAGGCATTTATATATAGAGTTCCATCGTCCATGTAAGTTCTTACAATACAATGTTTGGCTTATAAACCATGAACTTTAATGTTGGTAGTTTTAAACACATCATATTGGTAGCGTCATATATGCAACAATTTTGTGACCGGAGTTCCCATCGGTTTAATTTAATTCATCGTCTAATCAATAATGTGTACCGTGATATGAGCCTCTAACGTAAACTAAACTACTTTCTAGACGTTGATAGATTCCCAAGAACATCAATCTCATAACAAAAATATAGTTGTCCTAATGAGGAGGAGGAAAAGTCCTTAGTTGTTTTTCTTGAGTATTAGTATTGCCCAATTATTGTGGTCTATACAATTGTGATCCATTTTCCAAAGCATATGATTATATTGGTAATTTGATAAAACTGTCATGTATTTGTAATTGTAACAATAACTCAATAACACATCGACAGTCAGTCAATTAGCAGATTTAGGTTTTTTAAGTGATTGTTTGAAATTGACAATAAATATGATGTAGTACGCGGATCTAGCTCATGAACTACTCCTACTCGGCCACTAGTACTCTATCCATCTATAACAATATAATCTAATAACAAGTAAGTTGATTTTTGTTATAGTGGTGTTTCAGGTGGCCATGATAAGAATTATTTCAGAACATGCTTGGTGATATTATTACATGCAGGGAAGGCATGCAATGTATCATAAACAAGCCCAAGTCAAACAAAATGATTTCTAGTAAACTGCTTTATTAGGTTTTCTTAAATGTAACGAAACTTCGTTTCTTTTTCTTCTTTGTGGGTTGTCCAATTTGCAGTTTTATTTGAACTCTTTTTACTTTGAGTGAATAATTCTTTGCAAATACTCCTTCCGTCCCTAAAAGATTGTCACATTTTGATTTTTGTTAGTCAAACGCATCACAAAATTTGATAATGAATTCCCGTTAAACAATAAGAAATTAAATAATATAGTCTTGTTGGATCTTGTTAGATTCGTTTCAATATATATTTTTGAAATATTAACTTTTTGTAATTTTTTCGCATATAGAATAATAAATATTTATGTTTTAAATCGTGTTATATATGTTAAACACTAAAAATTAAAATATGACAATTTTTTAGGAACGGATGGATGGAGTATATATTATTGTATTGGCCTGGGGCCTGGTGGCGTTTCCTCATAAGTCAAAACTACCGCAACCCCCTCTTTTGTTACAACATATAGTCAGTATTCATAAAGATATTTTATTTTTTTCTGTTAAAAAGTAAAAACAAAGGATAATTTAATTCTAATGAAAGTTGACATATATACTAAAATATAACTAAAAATCGATCAAATGAGACAAATGACAAGGAATATAAGAAGAGTTAAAGTTATATTATTTGATCATACATGTTTTTCCTCATATCACATATATTTCGATCACATATATTTTAATATGTCTCATTCGATTATCCATGTTCCATAAAAGTGTCGTACTTGGTCACTTTTTGGAACAAATTGACAAGGGTAAAATTGTCCAAATACATTTTGAGATAATATTGATTTAGGTTTAATTTAATTTTTATTAATATCAATTTATTGTTACAATTTAGTTTTGAGTTTTTTAATAAAACTTGTCTAAGCATAAATATTTATAAAAAATTATTAAAATTTAAAAATTATATATCTAAGATATATGTGTGGACAACTTTGCCCTTATCAATTTGCTTCCAAAAGTTAAACTTAATGACCATTATGACAGAATAACCAAGTGGGACACTGGTTGAAGCATGCGTGATCGCCGGATATGACATAAAGAGAGACATGTGTGATCAAACATGCCTTTATCCCATATAAAAATATAAAAGTGTAAAAGTAGATTATATTCATAAATGGAGAGAGTACTTAAGTTTATATCAATGAATAGCACTACGTCTTGCCTCTTCTGAAACACGTGAGTTCGAGTCTCTTATGAGGCGGAATTTGTTGTGGAAGTGGTTAACGGGAAACCTCAAGTCCCTGTCCATCTAACGCACATCCCACGATTTACTTCCTTGTAACTCTCCAAGACAAGGCACGACGAAACCGTTAAGGCTGCGTTTCAACATATTTTAAGAAAATAAAAATATGGGACAAACGTTGAAGTCTTGAAGATGATCCCTAAAGCTACTATTAACCCAGGACAAACGTTGACTAGGGATGAATTACAACTTCTAATATCTCAAATAAATTAAAACCAAGAAAGAATATCTTTCAACTAATAGTAGTGAGAAGAATAAAAGAAGAAAGATGTTCCAACTTTTTTAATTTAATTTGGACCAATTAGACCATTATGGTATCGGTAGCCTGTGAGTGCATATATAAATATCTACTCATTGTTGGATCAAACATTGAGGCACAAATAAAATAAAGATAAGATGGAACCTAAAATTGTTCTGAATAACTCCCATTCTTTCATATTCTTCTTCTTCTCATTACTCTTCTCACTCCTCTCAAACTATACCCTTGCAATATCATACAACTCTCCCAGGCTAAGTTCCCACCTCAAAACTAAATTGCATGAAACTCAAAACTCTAATTTTCCTTCATTTTTATCAGATGATCTCAAAATTTACTATTATACGCAAACATTAGACCATTTCAACTATGCCCCTGGTAGCTATGCTACATTTAAACAACGATACGCGATCAACGCCAAGTATTTTGGTGGCGCGGAAGCTAATGCGCCAATATTTGCTTATCTTGGCGCTGAATCGCCTATGGAGAATGAAGCGCCTACAGGATTTCTCACTAATAACGCCCCTCGATTCAAGGCGCTTCAAGTGTACATAGAGGTACATAATAACATCGTGTTATATTTTGATAAAATAAAACAGTTCTTTCAATATGTGCTTTTAGGATATATACATGTTTGAAAGTAGTAAGATTAAATAAAATATAACACGTGAAAAAAGCAGTATTAACATAATTATTACTAATTCTAGTGTTCCTTTATTTTGTATAGCATCGATTTTATGGAGAGTCAATTCCATTTGGGTCAATGGAAGATGCCCTGAAAAATAAGACAACTAGAGGTTATTTCAACTCTGCTCAAGCTCTAGCTGATTATGCAGAGGTTCTCATGCACGTCAAGAAAACATTTTCGACCCCCAATTCTCCAATCATCGTCATCGGAGGATCGTATGGAGGAAGTAAGTAATCAGTTAGAACCTTATTATACTATATGCATCGTTGCAGTTGAATTATCGAAAGTGGCACAACAAGCACAAGTGCAATATCTTTTACAGTTGGAGACCGTCTAACAACACTTCTACCACTTTCAGCACTAATCTGCAATAATGTAATTATTTGACTGAAATATAACTTCTCCTGGGACCAATTTTCGATTAGAACAATTAACTGTAACTTATATTTGGTATGTATTGTGTTTGTTTTAGTGCTGGCTTCATGGTTTCGTCTCAAGTATCCTCATGTAGCAATGGGTGCTTTGGCCTCTTCAGCTCCAATTTTATACTTCGATAATATACCTCCTCATCAAGGTGGTTACTACTCAATCGTGTCCAAAGATTTTAAAGTAAGAAAATAAAAATATTTCGAATTTGGTGTATATTAAATTATTGTTAGATAATTAAATATAATACTAATTTGGGTATTTTTGTATTTTGCAGAAAATGAGTGAGAATTGTTACAGAACCATAAAAAGGTCGTGGTCTGAAATTGACAAAGTCGCCTCACAACACAATGGAATCTTTACTCTGAGCAAAAAGTTCAGGACGTGCACGTAATACTTACAAAGCCGTCCTTTCATATTTCCCCATCTTTTGGAAATAAATAAAGACTAAATTATTAACTATTAAAATAAATTTAATTGGAATAGACTATATAAATTGACCTTTAATTATTTCTTATAGGATATTTGTTTTACCAAACAAATTAAAAAGCAATCTTAATATATTCGCTATCTAACTATATAGAGACTGGATGATGAATAACAAGTTGTTACGATTTTTATGGCTTATGGCAATCATACAGTGGCGAATTTAGGAGTTTAAAAGTGCATGTTCGAAATAAGTATAATTTTCAAAGTGCATGTTCAAAACACTTAAATATAAAATTTAAATACTAATTTTTACATTAATTTTTCCTTTATATATATATTTATATTAAAAAACGTGACTGTTCGATTGAATGGTGGTGAACTCAAAGAGTCCACCACTGGTTTTTAAATTAATTAATGGTGAGAAACATTACATTTATTATTATAATCTTAAATCGGTAACAAATAGTCACATAAAAGTGTTGAGATGAACATCCCGCACAACATCCCACACATCCCACGTTGTCGCTATAGGCTTCAATTTTTTTTCATACGAAATTATTTTTGTTTATGAAAATTATTTATGATTAATCTTAATGAGAATTAAATATTATTTTACAGGGCTTTGAAGAATTCTTTTGAAATAAAGGACTTTTTGGACAGCCTTTATGCAGTAGCAGCTCAATATAATTTACCAACAAATCGCATGAAAAGGATATGCAGTGGAATAGATGGAGCATCTTCAGGGAGTGATGATATTATCGAACGCATAGCTGCTGGTGTTTTCTCTTATATGGGGAACTCCACTCAATGCATTCATACAGATCTCTTCATGTTTTCTAATCAAACAACTAATGGTTGGGACTGGCAAGTAAGTAATACATATCATGTTTATCAAATTCATTATACAACCATAAACATTATTCGAATATAAAATATCGTCAAGTTTTGAATTTTATATTGAAATATTTTTAAGAATGTTGTGTTAGAGTAGAGTATCTAATTGAAAAATGATCGATGCTTATTTAACGCCTAAATGTTTTAGGAGTTGATTTTGGGTGGACATTTTATTTTGTTATAAAAATTAGTAAGTGGTTTTTATATATAATTACATATTAATAATATAGAATAATGATTGAGTTTTGTTTCAATGTTGTTGTTAAGACATGTAGTGAAATGGTAATGCCAATTGGTCGTGGTGATGATACAATGTTTCCAGCTTCACCTTTTGTTATAGAGGACTTCATCAACAATTGTGTTAACAAATATGGTGTTTCTCCAAGGCCTCATTGGATCACAACTTATTATGGTGGCCATGTATGTTATTACTTCTTTAATATATTTCCTCAAGATTATTACCTCTTTTTTGTTTGGTATGTAAAATTAATTATATAATTATATATAAATACATTCAAACTATCATATACTACCTCCATCCCTAATTGATTGTCACATTTGACTTTTGGTGGTCAATAAAACACTATTTAAAACATAAATATCTCTTATTCTACATGCGAAAAAATTATAATAAGTTGATATTTTAAAAATATACATTGAGACGAATCTAACGAGGTCCCACAAGACTATATTATTTCTTATCGTTTAATGAGAATTCATGATCAAATTTTATTGTAATTGACCACAAAAGTCAAAATGTGACAATCTTTTAGGGACGGAGGGAGTATTATCCATTAAGGTATTTATTCTATGATAGCTAAGGGATACCACTTTTTAGTATATATATTCTTGTTAGCATGTTTCTAAAGAATGATTCGAAAGAATTGGATTCCTCTAATTTGATCTTGAATAAAATTCACAGGATATAAAGTTGGTTCTTCAACGATTTGCAAGCAACATTATCTTCTCCAATGGCCTAGGAGATCCATATAGTAGTGGAGGGTATGCAATTACTATTCAAATGTTTATATATTTTATTTTAACTTTTCTTATGAAATCTAATAATAATAATAATATATTGAAGTTATACATGATATATGTCATGTTTTAGGCGGAGGTATATTTACTTCGTTTAGGTGACGTTGAACAGACACTTTTTAAAAATAAAATGGAATTATATATGTTTAAAAATACTAATTAATATAAAAAAATTAACATTTATGTTTATATTTACAAGATATTGAGTATGTTGAACATTCATTTCAAAATAAATGCCGTTTCGAACACCCACTTTAAAATATCTAGCTAAATCTGTCCCTCCATGTTTATGTTCATAATTAAAATTATAAACATATATAATACTTTATGATTTAATCAAATATATCAAATAATTTGACAAGAATATAATAGTAACAAAAGATCCATAATAATTTTATAACAATAACATTTTTTTGTTTTATTCTTTTTGTCACAATCATAATAGGGTACTACAAGACATATCAAACACATTGCTTGCCGTCTATACAATTAATGGTAAGTCGAATCTTTCACCCTCATTCATCAATTAATTGCAAGGTCTCATTATCACCTTTTGTTCGTTTGCATATAAATTGATTGATTTTGAATTTTTAATTGATAATTTACAGGTTCACATTGCTTAGACATAAAACTAGAATCTGAAAGTGATCCAAAATGGTTGACTGTTCAAAGAGAGACCGAGATTAAAATAATTAAAGGATGGATACAGAAATATTATGCTGATCTTCACACTATGGCAAGTAAAAGCCTGTAGGTGGTGTAAAATCATTGTATCTGTTTATTTACCTCCAATCATAATAAATCATTTTGAATTACATATATAAAAATCGAATAGCTAGATGTCTATGTCCGTTAAGGTACGAAATAGCTACTCCTTCAATCCAAACGAAATATTTTTCTAGAGATTTCACACAAATTAAGAAATCATTTAATGCATTAAAAATTTCTGTCTATACCCCTATAAAGGCAATCATTAATATTCCATATATATCCATTTAAGTATGAGAAAATCATTAGTATTTGTTTTGAGTCTTTTTATGTAAATAGGGGTATTAAGGAGAAAAGTGGTGTATTATGCATTAATTTATGTAAAAAGACACACTTTTTGGATATTTTGGAAATTTCTAAAAAGACATTCATTTTGGATTGGAAGGAGTATTTAATAGTGGATGTCTAACTCGATATTAGCCAAGTGCGATATACTGAAATTCACATAGTGAAAGTGAATCCATAACATCAACCTGAAATCCTTAAAGCAAACGTTAAAACTTGTAACAAATGTAACTATTCGATAATACTCGAACCGAAGTCTCGTTAGAGGCTCTAATATTTACACAACTAGCGAGACTTGAAGATCTTTGGTTAAAATAATAGGGTAAAAAGCAGGTTTGATCACACATGACACATGTTTGTCATCACGTCACTTTTATCACACATATTTCGTTTTATTCTGTTTGATCAAACATCTTGAGAAAAGTTATCTTAATTACTACATAAGTGATGAATTTTAATTTGTGTAGATCTTCTAAACATAAGTGATTGCTATGCTCATTAAATCTATAAAAATAATTCCCTCTATCTTAATTAAAAAATGTGTTTAAAGAAGCTACCAAATAACGAGAACAGGCTGGGCTGAATACGAGTACGAATGTATGATTGATCTGGCATATTTTTGGGCCATCGACTGGGGCCAGTCCGTTTACACCTCTAGTAGCAGTCTTGCAGACTTAATATCTAGTCCATTAATTTGGCCCTAAAATTACTCAAATGAGTGAACTACTAAACTTCATTTGAGTCACATCACCATCTCATTTTTAGAACGAAAATGTAGGATTGTGATTCGATATGAATTTTTAACAGAACTGGCTCGAACCAACCAGAACAGGTGCATTTCGGTTTTAAAACAGGTTGTTCGGTTTCATTTTTAAGCCTAAGAAAATCGATCTGATTGGTTTTCATAAAATATAACCGGCCCCGATTGCGTTGCATTTTAAAAAGTGTGTGTATATATATATATATATTATATATATGTTTTCATTACTTCTAAACCTACCAAATAACTCTTTCCGTCCTTATATGATTGTCACATTTTAACTTTTCATGCTCAAATTTAAAAGTATGATCATGAATTCTCATTAAACGATAAGAAATAATATAGTCATATGAGAGCTTGTTAGATTTGTCTTAAAATATATTTTTGAAATATCAACTTTTTATAATTTTTTGAAGAAGAAATGTGGTGGGTGGTTGGTCGTGGTGAGATAGATGGTGGAGCGGTAGGTGGTGGTGGTGGTGGTGGCTGAAAGTTCGTGGTTTTGAGTTTTGAATGGAAGAAGAAAAGTGGCAGTAGAAGATGGGATTTGATGTATTAAAAGAGGGGCAAATTTGATATTTGATAGGGGAAAGGTGATATTTAAGTCTGTAACAACAAATTTTCTTTAGTCTTGGATTTAATTGACAACAAGAAAATAAGCAGTCGCAATAAAATATATGTTTGATGATTTTGGGTACAATCTCTATTTGTTCCTTTGATTCTACTTCAGACTACAAGTCAAGGGCCTTCGCAGCTTGTTCTTGGACTTGCTTGTTGAATGTTTGAATGCTTGAAGCTTGAATACTTGAATATTCGAAGATTCAAAGGCTTGAATGTTGATGAATTCAGTTGCAGGTTGAATGCTGAGGAAGTGTTCTCTGATTTGTAGAGCTTTTATCTTCTTCTGCTTTTTGTATATCTTGCAAATGAATGATCTCCCTTCCAAATGAATGAGAATGCTCTATTTATAGGCAAACAAATCCATGGGCTTGAGCCTTGACTTGGGCTTGAGATTTGACTTGGGCTTGGGCCTTTAATAATTATCCTTTTTATTTAATTAAAAAGAATAACTATATGATTTGATTGATAATTATATCTTTTTTATTTGTTTAAAAGACATAATTATCTATTTCATTAATTATTTTCACCTATTTATTTGGTGAAAATAATTATTTATTATGATCCCGATTTCTCATCGAACCATAATTGGACGATCCAATCTCCATGTAACCATTTATAATTTGATAATAAATGTCACATATACATATTTGATTGGACCGTATGATGTAATTAAATAAATTCCGAAGTATAATTTATTAACTTGAAATTTAATTAATCGATATAATTCGGGTATTTATTGAATAAAAATTTCATTATCAACAAATGCCCCCTCGAACTTGACGTACGTACTCAAATTTGTAGAGTCTTTAGAGTAGTCAAATTCGACTGAATCTTGTATGAAGACTTAGCATGGATTTTGAAAGAGTCGTCATGAGCAGGGAGTCTTCCAATAAGGAGTTTATCCAACTAATCGTTGCTCACTTGAAAAAATGTCAACGAGTTTTCCGATGACAAAAATTCTTATCAAGTTTGTTAATTCGCCATAATAACAGGCTAACATTTCTCACCTTCATGTCGTTATGATTGCAACTTTGGCCTATACGTACGGGACATAGTTGAGCTCCTATATGTGATATTTGAATTCATACTGATCTTATGATAGTGTTTTAATCAAACACAACTACTCAAAGAATGATCATAGGCTAGAATAAAGGCTTTTGCATGGCTTATTAATAACAGAATGCTAACTAATTCCAGCTAGCACCTAGTTACATGCATGCTTCTACCGCCTATATATATATGAGAGTGAGTAGTACACCCATTATACTCTTCTGCCTTCATAATCATTCATCAAGCCATCAGGTACCTTCTTCTCCCTTTCGATTTTGCCTTCTTTTTCTTGCTCTCGTTTTATATATTTTTTTGTTGTTGTTTTTCTTTAGACGCAAATGCTCTCCAAGTTTTATTAACTAACACCAACTATTTGAATTCGATCGCACGAAAGGATGCATATTCTTATAGTAACAGAAAGTGTGCTACCCGATAACGATAAAATAAGTTCAAAACTTAAATTATTCGATCGATCTTCATTTAGTACAAGCAAATTTCTCCAGATTCATGAAACAGCATTTGTTGGTGTGCCATTAGGAAATTGCATGAGTTATAGCAAATATGATTCAACCACAGTTCTGCCAAACTTTTCTTTAGTCTTGCTCTCGTTTTATATATATATATTTTTTTGTTTTTGTTTTGCTCATGTCGATTCTTAGCCCTCCTATTATCAACTTGTGTAGAAATTAACAGGTGTGAACGGACTGCATTATTGATATTTACATCCTGAGTCAAATTAATCATCGCTCCCTGCCTATCATTCATATCGATAGCTTCGCACTCCTTTCGGCATTCGGCGTGGACTCTATTTGTTGTCATAAGGTACGAATTCTTTACAGCATGCATAATGTAACAATTCCTTACTGTATGTCTTTGTGAGAGTGTGTATATATATTGTTTGCCTTATTATGGCATGCTTGAGACCTAGTAAGTTTTAATCGAGTTGGCCACTTTAGCATATAGTCCCAATTGTTGTTGACTTCATGCGTACATTTTCTCCGATAGGCGTACCGTCGTATATGGGAAGTCGATACTTGTACTCAAGATATTTGTACGTGATAGACAAATATTTAAACTTGAGTTACATGTACCTGATGGACATATACTTCTACCTGAAACAGCGACACTTGTATTTGATAGACAAACACTTGTATCTGACACAACGATACTTGTACTTGGCCTACTTGTACCTGATAGACAGATACTTGGATTTGATATATCGATACTTGTACTTAGACATATACTCCTGATATACATATATTCTCACCCGAAACATTGATATTTGTATTTGATAGACGGATACCTGTATCTGACACATCGATATTTGTACTTGAGATACTCGTACCTGATAGACAGATATTTATATCTAAGACATCGATACTTGTACTTGAGATACTTGTACTGATAGACAGATACTTGTATCTGAGACATCGATACTTGTACTTGAGATACTTGTACCTGGTAGACAGATACTTGTATCTGAGACATCGATACTTGTACTTGAGATACTCGTACCTGATAGACAGATATTTGTATCTTAGATATTGATACTTGTACTTGAGATACTTGTACTTGATATACTTGTACATGATAGACATATGCTTGTACCTAAGATATCGATGCTTGTACCTGATAAACATATACTTGTATCTGAGACGTCAATACTTGTACCTGATTGACAGATACTTGTATTTTAAGACATCGATACTTATGCTTGAGATACATTGAACTCATTCTTTGAAAGTGTACAGTCCTTTGATGATACGCAACTATGACTTTCTGACCGTCAGACATTATCTTCTTCCGCTGCTCGGCTGACCCATGTTAAGACCCAGATTGAAGATAGATCGAAGATAGATCGAAGCATGTGGAGCAAGTCACGAAGGATTAGGTCAAGCAGATGCGAAAGAGGCTGAATTGAAGCATGAATTAGAGGAACTTGCAAACAGGAAACAAGACCTTCATGCTTTTCTTTATCAACTTCAGGAGGACATGAAGTCAATGCTAGCTGAATTATCATCTCTTGAAGAAAAGACAAATTTGTTGCAGGGTACAACTCCAATGAGCAAGGACGATGAAGAGCAACTTCAGAAGATGACGGAAGACATGAACGCCAAGAAGCATGGATGGAAAGATTTCAGTCTCACTTTTTAGCTTTATAAGTTGTTTATTTCTTTTTCTCTTGTACTTTGGACACTCCTTGAAGTTAATGGAATCTCGTTCTTGTGTATTTTGCTGCATTCTTCTTGATTTATTCTTTTCCACCATACCTCGTAACATATTTATACTTATGTGGTATGGGACAGACAGGAACCTGTTTGATGTTATGACTGAACTTGGGGCTGCCAAGCTGCCTACGTACCCAGAAGGATCAAGTCAAACGTAGTTCAGTGGGGTTGACCTTTTAGCCTCATATCAAGGAGGGGTGTTGGACAGTTTATACTCATGTTTAGGAGTCTGTAGATAGTTTATACTCATGTCCAGGAGTTTATAGATAGTTTATACTCATGTCCGGGAGTTTATAGATAGTTTATACTCATGTCAAGGAGTCGGTAGTTTATCCTCATACTTAGGAGTTGTCTCTCATTTTTTTTTTCATCTTTCTTTTTTTTTCTTCTTTTTTTTTTTTTTTTTTTTTTTTTTTTTTTTTTTGGCTTTTTTTTTTTTTTTGAATGGAGACAGTTTATCCTCATGTCAAGGAGGTGTCTTCAACTTATGGGTAGTATCTCTTCAAGTAGCGGCCATTGATTGGCCCTACGTTGACTCCGTCTTGATCTACCATCTTATATGACCCATTTGTATACACTTCTCGGATGACATATGGACCGTCCCATTTTGGCATAAACTTAGCCCCTTTTTTGTGGGTGATGATTGGTCTTCTAACAGAGAGTACCATGTCTCCAACTTGAAAAGATCGTTGGTGGAGCTTCTTATTATAGGCCTTGGAGATGCGGGACTGATAACACTCCAATCTTTGTTGCGCATCCAGTCTTCTTTCATCCAGGGAATCTAACTCTTGCAGTCTCAGGCGGGCATTCTCTTCTTGAGTGAGACCTTCTTGAATAGCCATCCGCAGTGATGGAATTTGACGCTCTAATGGGAGGATAGCTTCCACGCCGTAAACCAATGCGTAAGGGGTTGACTGTGTGGGTGTTCTGTATGTTGTTCTGTATGCCCACAGAGCTTCCTCCATCTTTTCATGCCAATCTCTTTTGGTTTTGCTGACCACTTTTTTCAGAATATTACATAGAGTCTTATTAAATGCTTCAGCTAGCCCATTGGCCTGAGGGTAATACATCGAAGAATGATACTTTTTGAATTTGAACTTCTCGCATAAGGCCGTGATCACGCGGTTATCAAATGACTTCCCATTATCAGTTATGATATGTCTAGGCACACCGTAACGATATATAAGATTCACCCGAATGAATTTAGCCACTTCTTCTTGTCTTCCATTCTTCAATGGCACTGCTTCAGCCCATTTAGAGAAGTAATCGGTTGCTGCAAGGATGTACACATGTCCAAGTGATGTCTTCGGCAAAGGACCAACCATATCGAGTCCCCAAGCGTCGAAAGGCCATGAAGCGACTGTAGGATGCAAAGGCTCAGGAGGTTGGTGGATGAAGTTTCCGTGAAACTGACACGGCTTACAACTCTGGGAGTAATCTAAACAATCTTTAACCATGGTAGGCCAGTAGTAACCCAACCTCTTAATCTGAAAGTGAAGTTTCGCACCAGATTGATGAGCACCACAAACTCCTGAATGTGCTTCTTTCATTGCATCATATGCTTCAACTTCTCCAAGACAGCGAAGTAGTATATCCTCAAAGGATCTACGGAAGAGTGTGTCTTTGTACAGGACAAAGCGCGGAGCTCTTCGTCTAATGTCAACCTTCTTATGTGGATCGTTGGGCAACTTTCCATTTCGAAGATACTCAATTAAAGGTTCCCGCCAATCTGCTTTGTCAACATTTCTTATGGATATAGCAAAGACATCTTCTTCCTCGCTGGATGAGTCGCCGCTATCTTCATCTTCTCCGAACGTCAGTGGAGCAACCCATTTCTCGCATATTGAGACTTGAACTTTCTTATCAGGGATTGCTAGTGTTGAAGCTAGACTTGCTAATGCATCCGCCTGTTTGTTATCTTTCCTTGGTACATGTGCGATTGAGACCTTCTGGAGTGAATCAATCAACCTCAGTGCGTAGCTATGATATGGGATCAATTCTGGTTTCCGAACTTCATACACACCAAGTATTTGATTTACCACCAATTGTGAATCCCCATATACTTTTAATTGTGGCAGCTTCATCTCTGTAGCTACTTCGAGTCCAAGTATCAAGGCTTGATATTCTGCCATATTATTTGAGCACTTATGACTTAGTGAGAATGAATATGGTAGTACATCTTGCTCAGGGGATACAAATACTACTCCAGCACCTGCACCTTCTTGATGAGCTGCCCCGTCGAAATGCATCCTCCATGGTGGTAATATCTCTATGACCATGACGTCTTCATCTGGTAGTTCATCGCATAATTCCCATTCCGCAGGAACCGGATGATCTGCAAGAAAATCTGCTAAAGCTTGTCCCTTAACTGCCTTCTGAGGAACATAGATTATTTCGAACTGTTGCAACTGAAGATACCATCTGGCTAGTCGATCGGAGAGGACTGGCTTGGCCATGACATACTTTATTGGATTTGCTTTCGAGATTAGATTCACTGTATGTGCTTGAAAGTAATGCTTTAATTTTTGGATTGCAAAGATGAGTGCCAAACACAACTTTTCAATAGGGGCATATTTCAACTCATTCGGCGTCATCATCCGACTCAGATAGTATAATGCATTCTCTTTACCCTCCTCGTTCTCTTGTGCGAGCAATGCCCCCACCGATCGTTCCTGTGCTGAAACATAAAGGATTAATGGTTTTCCTTGTAATGGTGCAGCTAGGACCGGCGGTTTCATGAGGTATGATTTGATACTTGCAAAGGCATTACTACAAGACATATCCCAATCAAATGGAACTCCTTTCTTCATCAAATGACTGAACGGTTGGCATCTTCCTGCTAAATTTGAAATGAAACGTCGAAGATAAGCCAGCTTTCCTTGTAAACTCTTAAGCTCATGAATGTTGCGGGGTTCAGGCATATTGATGATGGCGTCTATCTTGGACTGTTCTATCTCAATGCCTCGCCGACGAACTATAAACCCTAAGAATTTCCCTGATGTTACTCCGAAAGCACATTTGAGAGGGTTCATTTTGAGTTGGTAGCGGCGCAGTCTTTCGAACACTATCCTGAGGTCAGTTATATGATGTTCCTTGCTCCTTGACTTCACCACCAAATCATCGACATAGCATTCGACATTCTTATGAAGCATGTCATCAAATATTTTCTGCATAGCCCTTTGATATGTGGCTCCAGCATTCTTCAAGCCGAATGGCATCACCTTATAGCAATATATACCCTTGGGAGTTCGAAAGGAAGTTAACTCCTCATCCTCCGGTGCCATGCGTATCTGATTGTACCCCGAAGAACCATCCATGAATGTTAATGCTTCATGTCCCATCGTTGCATCAATCATCAGCTCTGGTATAGGTAATGGGAAATCATCTTTTGGACATGCATGATTGAGATCTCTGAAATCAACACAAACTCGGATTTGTCCATTCTTCTTTCTAACAGGGACTATATTTGACAACCAAGTTGGATAAGTCACCTCTCGGATGAAACCAGCGTTGATGAGTTTGTTTACTTCAGCTTCAATTGCTGGGACTAACTCAGCACGAAATCTTCGTTGTGCTTGTTTAACTGGTCTAACACCTTTCTTTACCGCTAAGTGGTGGACAGCGACCTTTGGATTTAAGCCTGGCATTTCTGTATAGGACCACGCAAACACATCACGGAACTCCTGAAGGAGGCTCACATATTCCTTTTCCTCTTCAGTAGTTAAAAGAGCACTAATGTATACAGGGCGTGGTTCGGTATCGGTGCCCAAATTAACCTCTTTTAATTCGTCAACAGTTGCTTTTACGCCTTCCTCGAGTGTTAATGGGGCATCTTCAACGTCTTCCTCAATGGTCTCTTCTTCACTTATAGTGATATGGTTTGAAGATCCGACACTCTCTTCGGGTTGTTCAGCTTCGTCGACCTGAGGTTCTTGCTTTGGCTTTACCCTCCATTGGCTGATGATTGCTGGAGCTTTATGACGCTGAAGGTTCTTCTTGCCTTTCCCTTCTAACTTGATCATCTTCTTTATATCTGTTGATTTTTTAAAGGCTAAAGTATTTCTTCTAACAGGACTCAGTCTATCAAATACAGAGTTCTGCTTATGGGTTTGTGCCCCCAATCGTTGGAAGACAGACTTGCGTTGTTGAAGTGGTGCTCCCATCCTTTGAAATATTGACTCTCGTCGTTCATTGGATGATTTAAGTCTGATGTTTCGGGGGCGATTGATCTCTACTCGAATACACACCTCTGGTTCATTTGAAGCGACATCCTCTGCTTCAGAAATATAGAGATTGTTTACTCTCTTTATAGCAATTCGAACTGGAGGTGGTGGTGTATACCCGAGTCCTGCATGTGAGCCTTTGATGGTATATCCTCTATCCTTCAACATTTTCTGGGTCTCAGTAAGACCATGTACCTTTTCACCCGTCAACTCGGGGTACAACTTTCCCATCGTGTCATTTTTTGTAGGATCGAAACCGGCTTTGACCAAGAGCTCATATGATTTCGACCCTGATGCTACATCCTTTAAGAGGGTTGCTTCATCACCATGTTCAGTCTTTTGACCATCAGCAGGGGCAACAAATCCTTTCAATGGTGTAGAAACTAAACTCATCTTCTTGACCTTAGTGACTGGGAGATTCAGACCTTCTAACTTGGTAGGATTTGCAGTCTTAACATCCTTGTCACTCTTGGTCTTTTCAGGAGCTTCTTCTTTTGTTGATTTTTCAGCTCCATTATGCTTTCGGATGTAGTATTTAGCATCCGCAAAATGTGATTCATACTCTGTAAATGGGTTATCATCCGCTTTAATTGTCTTTTCGACCCCGTCTTTGCTATATTTGAAACATTGATGGAGTGTAGAAGGAACGACATTGTTGGAGTGTATCCATGGTCTTCCAAGCAACATATTGTATGTAGTCTTTGCGTCAATGACATGGAACCATGAAGTAGAATCCATTTCTCCAATTGATAAGCGGAGGGCTACTTTTCCCAAAGTCCTTTGGCCTCCTTGGTTGAAGCCTTGAATCATGAGACGGCTATGTTGCAATTCTTCAGCTGAAATGCCAACTTGTTTGAGGGTCTTCAGGGGTAGAATATTCACCGCTGATCCTCCATCGATTAGCATTCTACTAATTCTTTCTTCACATGTGTACCCTGATACATATAGTGGTCGATTATGGTCAACCTCTCCCAAAAGCAAATCCTCGTCTGTAAATGTGATAGAGAATGTACAAATTTCCTCATCTACATGCGATGTTGCTTCTTTACTCTCTTCTTTGGGAGTTTCATCTTCATCCTCGTACACATGGTGACAAGATTCGAATTCTTGGCTTTCCCAGAACGTCTTGGGCATGAATTCCCTTAAAGTGATTGGTGATGGTCTTTTCAATGGACTACACTCTACTGCTCGTCGTCTGGGAGAGAGAGACTTCCTCGAAGACTTTCTTCCTTTGCGATGATTCATGACCATGTTCCTCCTTGGTTGGGTTACACCAACTTTTGCGGGAACAAAACGTCTTTTTCTTTGGACTAGGGTCCAACCTTCCTCTGAGTCGCCTTCGTCGACATCTTGCATTGACACACTCGTCTGGTTTTTGTGAATATGCTTACTAGCATTGGTGACTCTAGCAATCATTGGTAAGGACAAATCCTTATTGACGTTAACTGTTATGGGATCTACCGTTCCGAATTCGATTGTTACCAGATTAGTCGCAGCTTTCTCTTCTTCAAGAAGTATTCTACCTTGACGAGCCAACTCCATTACTTTGTCTTTGAAGACAAAGCACTTCTCAATTGGATGACCAACTAGACGATGGTACTTGCAGTAGGTTGGGTCCTTTATTCTTCCAGCTTCATCCGGACGCTTCATTTCTGGCAATTCTATCAACTTCTCCTTCAGCAGGTCGTCAAACATTCCAGAGACATCAGAGTCTAGGAAAGGATAACTCTTCTCTTGCATCTCTTTTAATGAGACCTTCTTCTTGTCCAGTGGGGGACTCTCTCCTTCCTTTTTCTTGGATTTGACAGAGAGTTTAACTGAGGAAGAAGCAATTGTCAGCGCCTCCTGTTTAGCATCATCCTTCGTGAAGCTCTTTCCAGTTTTCTTAAACTCATACTTGTCTTTGCTTCTTCGGATGTCTTGAGCGGGAGAGTTGTGATTTTTATTCACGGCAATACTGAGCTCCATGTCATGAGCTCTCGTGGCCAACTCCTCGAATGACCTGGGCTTGATCCCTTGAAGGATATACTGGAGGTCCCAATGCATTCCCTGAATGCACATATCGATCGCGGAGGCTTCACACAAGCGGTCTTTGCAGTTCAGACTTAGATTCCTCCACCGGTTGATGAAGTCAGTTACCGGTTCTTCTTTCCGTTGCTTAGCACTTGTGAGTTCTATCATACTAACAGTACGACGAGTGCTATAGAATCTGTTAAGGAATTCATTCTCTAGTTGTGCCCAACTGTCAATCGAACCAGGTTCCAATTCAGTGAACCAATCGAACGCATTTCCTTTCAGAGAGCGGACAAATTGTTTCACTAAATGATCGCCCTCAGTTCCAGCATTGTTGCAAGTTTCTACGAAATGTGCAACATGTTGTTTGGGATTGCCATTTCCATCAAACTGTTGGAGTTTTGGTGGCTGATAGCCATTTGGCATCTTCATCGCGTCAATACGCTGACTATATGGTTTGACATAAGCATGTGAGGGCCTTGGATCTTCCAATTTATTTTTTATCGTCCCCATGATAAACTCCTTAAGTTGATTCACAGGGATGAGTCCATCAGTTGAGATATTGATGTCTGAACCCTTCAACTTGTTCTTGTCAGAACTCTCAGCGGACTCATGCATGATAGGTGCCTTTGAGCTTACGTCAGTCTTGTTCCTTCCTTCATCATTGGTTGCAACCCTCTCCATGATCATCGTAATTTTAGCATCTTGATTTTCGATGTACTTCGCGAGTCCTTCCAAAGTCTTGGTAAGTGATGCTACCTGTTCTTCCAAGTTCGAAGAGGTGGTCATCATGACTGGCGTATAAACATCAATAAGGTCTTCTTGCATGAGATCCTTCGACTGAACATTCTCATGAGGTGATGATGCTGTTGAGCCCTTGCTGGAGGATGAATCATCAGCTGGAGAAGAGGACTTGGAGTATGCAGGATCAAGGAGAGTCTTCTTAGTCGCTGACATTTCTTCTCCTTGCATTGCTGGTTGAACACTTGGAGTCTGACCATGCGCGATCTGCAATCCTTGCTTGTCAGTAAGCTTGGTCATGCTGCGCGTAATCATTCCCCTGCTTGGTGATGTGCTTGCGGAGGTGTTGAGGTAGAGAGGCTTGGAAGTATCAATCTTTGGAGCCATTAGTTCTTGAGTTATGAATGTACTTGAATGAAGTTGAGATGAAAGGTAGAGATAGTCCCACCGGGCGTGCCAAATTTGTAACAACAAATTTTCTTTAGTCTTGGATTTAATTGACAACAAGAAAATAAGCAGTCGCAATAAAATATATGTTTGATGATTTTGGGTACAATCTCTATTTGTTCCTTTGATTCTACTTCAGACTACAAGTCAAGGGCCTTCGCAGCTTGTTCTTGGACTTGCTTGTTGAATGTTTGAATGCTTGAAGCTTGAATACTTGAATATTCGAAGATTCAAAGGCTTGAATGTTGATGAATTCAGTTGCAGGTTGAATGCTGAGGAAGTGTTCTCTGATTTGTAGAGCTTTTATCTTCTTCTGCTTTTTGTATATCTTGCAAATGAATGATCTCCCTTCCAAATGAATGAGAATGCTCTATTTATAGGCAAACAAATCCATGGGCTTGAGCCTTGACTTGGGCTTGAGATTTGACTTGGGCTTGGGCCTTTAATAATTATCCTTTTTATTTAATTAAAAAGAATAACTATATGATTTGATTGATAATTATATCTTTTTTATTTGTTTAAAAGACATAATTATCTATTTCATTAATTATTTTCACCTATTTATTTGGTGAAAATAATTATTTATTATGATCCCGATTTCTCATCGAACCATAATTGGACGATCCAATCTCCATGTAACCATTTATAATTTGATAATAAATGTCACATATACATATTTGATTGGACCGTATGATGTAATTAAATAAATTCCGAAGTATAATTTATTAACTTGAAATTTAATTAATCGATATAATTCGGGTATTTATTGAATAAAAATTTCATTATCAACAAAGTCAAAAAAGGTTACATGGTCTTGTAAGGAACCTTTCAAAGGATCATAAGTTTAAAATCATTCGATTGAGCCAACTCTATCTCGGATTGCCCCGCTTAAATATAAATATATGGGCTTGTTAAGTATCGAGTGAGCATCAAATTATTCGATTCAATGACTTTGTCTTTAGAACGTGAGTTTAAATTACTCAACTGAATCAACTCTACATCCCATTATAAACTTAGTAATTGTAATTGAAAATTACCCTGGATAAGTAAACAAAATAGCTAATTAAACAGAAATCAAGCATTTTCATACAAAACCATAACTCCAAACTTTAGTACAACCCAATTATAAGACATTGACAACAGAAGCAAGAACAACAATAAAAGACATTGAAATTTTATCACATACATATTAAATTAACTAAACAGTACATATAGTCATATATAAAAGTCTTATATAATAGGCAGTAGCAACCTTATGAGTGATTAAGAAATAAGAGAAATTCCACTTGCAATCAATTCATCTGCTAGAATCTTGTTTGCAGCTTCTGTTGGATGAAACCCATCCCAGAAAATGTACTCTGAAGCATTCCTACATGTTCCTGCTGATATTTGATTGCACAATATTGCTGTCTCCACCAAACCTGTCCCACAACATGCCCTCCTTGCTTCAGAAAATCCTGCATACTATCAATTATTAAACTGTCCCAAATTGATTGTCATGTTTCGAGGCAGAGTAAACAAGGACAAAACTTAAAGGGTACCATTATCAGAAGGATTCTTGATTAGTTTATACAGAGGATTGTAGATATCCAAGATAACCAATTTGAGTCCATTAAGGGAATTTTGCAAGTCTTGAGAAGTGGTGTTGAGCTTGTCGTTGAACGAAATAGCAACTTGGTTCATCTCTTGAATGCAGTCAGAGCTTCCCTTTCCAAACAATGTAATCACTGTAGGTAAGCATCCTAGTGGTGCTAGTGTTGTTACCCCTATCCTCCTTGCTCCTACTCCATACAAATCCTGCAAAATGAACATTGTTTAGTGGATTTAGTTTACTATATACGACAACGACTCCAACACAAATAATAGAAACGTAACAAAGAGTACCATACAAAAGTATAACAGATGATATGGAGCCGTTAAGGCTTTAACACGGAACTTATTGGTAATATCACCTTTACAAATTGCGCATAGGAAGCTAGAAGAGTGTCAGAGAATTGATCTGTTGAGTATAATTTGTTGAGCAAAGGATCAATGTAATAGAGCTGGACAAAATCACTATTCCCAGCACTAATAAGATAAATAGATTCTGATATGATGGATGAAGCATTTGTTTGTCCAACTAATGCACTCAGCTTTTCTTGGTACTCCTTGTAATTTTCTAGCTGCACTCCTAATGGAAGTGTATGCTGCAACATAATATCCAAATTTTTTTAATTATTAAATATAAATTACAGTAAATATATTTAATTCTTAACGCGAAGTTTTAATGACTTACATATAATTTTGGTGTATCTGCATCATAACCGGAAGAGCCTGAGGCGAAGTTAACTCCAGTTAATGGAACGGATGCATTCCATGTTTTAATACTAAGATAAGGTGGTGGAGAAGTTTCGAAACCAAGGTTTTCAGCTGCATTATTTGTATATAAATTAATCACAGAAGTGTTAGTTATCAATATAAAGCCGTTCATAAGCTTCAACTTTCTTAATATCATGACAAGTATTCTGGTTAACGGATTGACAAAATAACATAACGTTTCTCATGATATTAAGTGTAACACACAACGACGATCAAATAAAAATGACAAACGAGAAGTAAAAAATAAATTACCAGTGAAATCGGTCGCTAGTTTTCCATTGCAAAATCTCCCTGTTGGTGTATTGTTATAATCTCTTCCATAAGGGAGGAAGTTTGCCTTGACAATAGTCTTGAGATAATTGTTGTTGCCAACATCAACTATTGAATCTCCAAAAATGAAGAGAGCAGGGACCAAAGGTTGCCCATTGGCTAGTGTAGTAAGCCCCAGAACAATGAGTGAAATTGCACCAACATAGGCTGAAATTTCCATTTTATTTTTTCCAATTTTATGTAATGTGGCCTAAATCACTAAATATGAAGTATATATAGGATTAGAGATCTAATTAATTAATTCTGATTGGTTGAGTTAAATACATTAAGTGGATTATATCATTTCCAATTCATTGATTCTGATTTAAATGTAACATAGAAGACTTCGCTAACTACAACAATATTTTTATTACAAAAACGATTTACAATCTTTTGTCTCAAAATGTTACCAAAAAGTGTAGACATGTTACACATTTTTCTATTGGTTTTATTGTTGCTGTCTCCAACTGGCTTAATATTCAATAATTACTTCCCAGACTCAATTTATTCGTTATAGTTTTCCTTTTAGTTCGTGAAAGATGATCAAATTGGTATATAGTTTCTGAGTATATTTTCTCCGACTCCTTTGATAAATATGTTCTTACATGTTCATATCTACCCTACACACATACATTTGATAGTACCTGTTTGTATTCGTTTATTTTTATTTTACTTTTTAAATGGTTAGGTTATGTTTCGTTTTCTAGTCTAAGTAATTGGGCAAAGAACCCTGTTCTCTGTGTTGGGTGAGTGGCAAGTGGGGAAGTGGATTATATGCATTTTTGAATAGTATTATCTCTAAATAGTATAGTGCCGCGAGATCGTGTGTTCGGTTATTCTTATCAACACTTTGATGAAATATTGCAAGAGTTACTTTTGCTTTTGTGTCCCGGTGGTCCTTTTCCTTGCAAGGCTACTACTAGGGCACATCCCTCGATTTAAAACTGCCTAATCAAGAGGCCTCTGACAATACTCTTGTTCAATAGAGAGACGTCAAGGCAGCTCAATCCCTTCTTTTTTGTTTTCGATGGATCAGCCTTCCCCTCTCTCGCCGCCGCCTCCCTCTTTTCGTTGGTGGACTTAACTGTTCTTGGGTTAAGCAAGACAACTACTGGTAAGTGTTGACCTTAGTTCTAATTGAGTATATTTTTGTGGTGGATCTGACTGAGTTTTAATTATATGAGCCGAATACGTTCGAACTCAAACCTTAAGATATTCGGTCTGACCAAGCGGAATCGAGCCTAGAGTTCACAATTTGGCTCATT
Source organism: Echium plantagineum (assembly GCA_003412495.2). NCBI lineage: Eukaryota > Viridiplantae > Streptophyta > Magnoliopsida > Boraginales > Boraginaceae > Echium > Echium plantagineum. The sequence goes on from CM016564.1 coordinate 30,910,061, forward strand.
TGCAACCCTAACAGGAAGCCTATATTAAATGAACTTATACTCATTTGGCGCCTTAAACTATTGACTAACCATCAATTTGATCGTCTGGCGAAATTGAAGTATTAGTGATGGTTATTTTGGAAATTCCGCTCTAATACTAAAATGAAGAGTTTGTTTCAAAGCATTCACACCAGTCGTCCTATTAAAATTCTTAAAATTTATTCACAATATCAATTTTATCATTTTAGTAGTTGCATTATGACTTTACAATAAAAGCAAACTCCCTATTTTCTGTCCGATACATCATCAAAATATGAACATATAGTCTTGGAAGGAGAAATAAAAAGTACTACTAGTATTGAAAGAGTTGTAGTAGAGAAGTAAAGTTGAAATCTTATAGAGTTTTACTGGATGTCAACTTAATTTGATAATTTTCGTTAATAACAAAATTTATTTTTTCATGTATAAACAAAAACAATTTGATGTTTACGCTTCTAAATGGACTATAGTCTTCAGTACACTCCAGTCTCCAAAGTCCAAATGATTGTTATTGGATTGCTGCAAAAGATGGTACTATACTATAGTGGACAAGGAGTCTTTCCACATTCTTCATGGAGCAAACGATATAATTGGGATGCGAGTGAACATAATCCGGTGGTGTATTTCTCGAAAATGGCCGACTATTTTTCGTAAAAAG